>CM029014.1:34653428-35128428 GCA_016801055.1 Panax notoginseng | reverse complement strand
TCAGATCATTCCCAAGAAAGAGGGGGCTTTTCGATAATGATTTCTCCTTATGAGCGCGCAATTAGATAAACTAACTCCTTTCCTCGACAGAACTAGACATTGTCAATAATGCTTATCTAATAATATCATTTCAATAATATGAGTTACTGTTTCGTGATAATTATTGATTTAATAATATAAAATATTATGCAGATGCTACTGTAACAATTATTGAATCAATAATATGAGATACTATACAACCACTACCGTGGCAATTATTGAATATTGAGTGACTTCTTACGTAAGCATCATTAATAAGAGATACTGTGCAATACCGTGTGCTACTGTGCAATAACGCGTATTACTGTACTTTTATCACCAGATATTTCAACAATTTAAAGGTAAGAGTTTTTCTGTTATTTTTTAAAAAAAGTTATTTCTGTCGTTTTCTATATCTGACAGTTATTCCGTTGTGGGGGCCACCAATGATTGTGCCATCGTACGAATATTCCCTGGTAAAAAGAATATTTTTCGACCAAACGAATATTTCTTGACAAAACGAATATTCCCTGACAAAATGAATATTTTATGACAACTTGCTTACTTTGTAAAATTTGCACATATCACCCATAACTATAGCATTTATTAAATTATCACCTTACTATTTAGAATAATATTTAGATAAAATTAAATCTTTATTCATAAAAAGTTGGGGTCTTACATAGGGTATCGTATAATAGGTTAGGGACCAACATATATATCTTTTTTTTTGGACATGAGAATATATGTGTGTGTGTGTGTGTGTATATATATATATATATATATATATATATATATATATATATATATATATATGTTTATATCTTTAAAAACATCCACTGAGAGAAAATTAAATGGAACCACACAGCTAGCTTTCTTGCAGAAAGATTTGAAGTGTGTAAATTGAATTGTACTGCCGAACTTGATCTAACAGCTGACACAAAAAACCAAAAGCTAATAATTATATAAAATATATGTTTATTGATATATATATATATATATATATATATATATATATATATATATATATATATATATATAAAAAGAAAATTTAGTCGTGTTGGATTATCTTTCTTTCTAAATTGTGAAAATTTAGAATATGTATATATGAAAGTATATATTTAGTATGCTTTTTAACATTTGTTCAATGATTAGCTAGCTTTAACTTAAGGGGAAAATATAGGTGGATCGGATATGTAGATTAACCAATATGCCTACCTAACTTATGTATGGACTTTTCATTTGGGAAACAGGCGAACTTTCAATCAAGTGACAAGCAAATGGACTCTTCTTGCATCCTGAAATAGTAAATATCTAGAAGTAATATTTTAGTTTTTAATAGTATATATACATATATATATATATATATATATATATATATATATATATATATATAGTAATCTTATCTACTAAATAAGCTAATTAATTACATTGAAATCATCTATAAATAATAATATATAATAATAAACTAATAATATTAAAATTCTATTACTTCCATACTCATCATTCTCCTCTCCTTTGAAAAAACTCGTCCTCGAGTTTTAAAGTATAAAAGAATCCACAGTCCACGAACCGGACTCCAAAATGCATGCAAGAAATTTTGGTCTTCCTTGTAAACATATTGGCAAGTAAAAAGCAATAAAAAGTATACTTCTATGTATTGCATCTTGTTAAACACAAGAAAATATCTGGGATAAGACTGAATAATACTTTTTCTAAGGTTGTTTTACATCTTTTCATTTGTTCAAAGATGGTGTGTGTTGTCTTGTATCTCTTTAGGCCTTTGGTTTACGCATTTATAAGTGCGTGTCTCTGTCACTATGAACTATGGTTCTCTGGTAGACCTAGAGAGGAATTTGAGAGATAGGAGGAGAGTAGAGAAGATATAGAGAGGAAATAGAGAGAATTTAGAGATAGATTTAGGTAAAAAGAGAGATTTATAGTCTAGAGAGGAAGCAATATAGAGATAGATGGAAGTAATATAGAGCGAGGGGAAAAAATATAGAGAATGATGAATATTTTGTTACAAGGAAGAAATAACAATTATATAAAGTTTTTAAGGAAGCAAGCTAAGCTGGCACAAATAATAATCAAATAGTCTTAACTTTTTTTATGTTGTGCTTTGTAAGGTTAGCTTTTTACTGCTTTTGCATCCATTCATTATTATTTTGGTCATATTATATTGAGAATTTGTATATTTCTCTTAGGTTGTGTCTTGGGTGCCTATAAATGACCATATGTGCATGCCTTCGTGCATGTGGATAGTCCATATTATTGATGAGACCCTGATGAAATTTTTTGTTGGTCGGATAACCAAATAGAGGCGTATATTTATATTATACCTACATATATAAAAAAAATGATTTGGACCTGTCCCAATGCATATGCAGACCATGCATGATGCAATGATTCATATTCTACCCGTATAAATTGATGAATGGGTTTTATACCTCTGATTCGGTTACTATTGGACTTGAATTGTTGTTTATTTCCATGGTTTTGTAGTTACTTTTCATGCATTTTATGTCATTTTTGTAGGATCTATGCTTGGAAGCAGTGTTGGCGACAATTGGGATGGAACAACATGAAAAGGGTAGAGAAACTACATAACAAAAACTAACATGATGCGCGGCCATGACCTGTTTATACTAGGGTGCAGCGCGGCCGCCCCATACTCCAGTCCTAGAAAATATTCCCTGTAAAACAGTGCGGTCGAGCCCAAAATGGCTTAGGGTGAAGCGCAGCCGCACTAGTTCGAGGTTGACCAGGAGTTGACTTTTTATTAATTAGTGTAATTAAGTTGTAATTTACGTAGGATTTCATAATTCGATTAAGATTTGTATTAGAGGCAATATATAGTTATTTTAAGTCAATTATATAGTGAGAATTCTTTTAGACAGTATATTAGATTAGATTTCATTAGATTAGGATAAAACCCTAGTTTTGATTAGATTTAAAGATTGAAGCAACTTGGAGAGCATTAAAGATTTAAAGTAGGAGCAGGAGATAGATTCATATTTACAGCCAACAGATTTCATTCTTTCCTCTACTTTTATTTTTATCTTTCAATGTTTATTCAATTGTGGATTATGGATTTTAATTAAATCATGAACTAAATTCTATTTTAAGATTATAATAGAACTTATTTCATAACTTATTTTAGTATGCTTCCTTGTTAATTATTGTGATCTATTATATGGATTGTCTATTATGATTTGTGTTTAATTGTTTAATTTCCTGATCAACAATTACCGTGATAATCTATATGATATTAAGAAACGGATTGTAGATTTAGATCTGATCATAATAGCATGTGATTTTGTTTTCTGCATGGTGATGGAATTCATGATTTATGTCTAGGATAGAGATATACCTATATACCACATGTAATCTGATAGGGAATATATGCTTTAAATCCTTTTTAATTGTAATTCACATAGAGATATAATGAATTAGTTAATTTGGGTGTTCATCTTAATTATATCATCTGTGAATTTGAGTTGATATGAGTATGATACATTAAGAGATGGTCATATTTATTAATGTGTTCTTGATTAACAATTCAGAATAGTGAGTATAATTAATAAGAATTGTATTAATTTAAGTGAAGCAATAAGTAAAGTTGTGATTTTAAATCTTCATAATCTGAATTTAAACTAGTGGTAATTAGTATTAGTTTAATTATAAATTTTAATACATAAACCTAAATCAGTTGTTTAAATAAAATTAATTTGGTTAAGAGTTAGTACTTGGTAGTTATTGTTAAATAATTCTCTGTGGGAGCGATACTCTACTTATCATTTTATTACTTGTTGACCGTGTATACTTACACGCATTCATTGATTGCAAAATCGATCAACAAGTTTTTGACACCGTTGTCGGAGAATAAGTTTAATAATTTTTGCAAATATTAACTTTAATCAAATTAGCTTTAATTTAAGAGTTTTATTTTATTTTATTTAATTCTCTTTCTATTTTTCTTTCTTTTCAGGTACCATGGCGGAATTTAATTATCACTGGTCATATACGAGAATGACTCAGCCAAGGGGAGCGGAGATTGATGGATTCGATGCACTTTCTGCATTGTCAGCATAAATAAGGACACTTTCGAGGAGGTTGAACGCTTTTGCAGCATAACGTCGTCAAAGTGTGACGGTTACTTGTGATTATTGTGCTGGAAATCACCCGAGTCATCAATGCGCCATCAGTTTCAAGCTGGTGCAGTATTGCGGTGACTACCCCAATAATTATGCCTATCCCAACAACTATCATCAGGATTAGGGGTATCACCCGAATTTTTCATGGAGCCATACTCATCAAGATCAATTTTATGTTCCAAGTTTAACATAACCACCAAAGTTCTCATGTCCACCTCCACTACAACATGAAGAAAATTCAAATTTTGAGGAAATTTTGTCCAAGTTCAAAGCTTCAAGTGAGGAGAGGAGAATTAGTCAAGAGATATTGAGTTAAAATTTTATGAACCAGATGGAACAGCTAATCAATGCCTCGAATATTTGTCCTCAAGACACTTGGCCTTATGACATGGATTCCGAGACTGATGGGGAGCCCGACCCAAATCTGCAACTAGATGTGCCAAAGGGTTTAGATGTTGTAAGAGAGGAGACAATTAGGGACCAGGAAAAGGAGGTCGACAAAGATCTAACTTTGAGTTCCAATGAAGATGAGACGATTTTGATAGCGCCTCATGTGCCTTCTCTACTAACATTCAAGGATCCGAGCAGTTTTGCAAGACCGTGCCCAATTGGTATTCATGTCATTGTCAAAGCTTTATCTGACATTAGAGCTAGTACAACTGTGGAGCCATGGTGGGATGAGAAAGGGAAGATAGAAGAAGAGTCCGTCGTGTTTGAGAAGCTTTAAGGCCATAATCTCTTCAAAGACACAATTTGCCAAAAGCCTAGCTACTTGAAGGTGTTAAAGAAGAATTTATTTAAAAAGAGCATGCTAGGTGGTTGTGATTTGAGGGTTCCTCAATTTTAGAAGGGGAATTGGTTAAAGAGTCGAAGAAGTTCGGCTGAAGGACTTTCAATCAAGCGCTAGATGGGAGGCAACCCATCAGTTTACTATTTTTAATTTCAATTCTTAGTAATTTTTAGCAGATATTAGTAATATTAATGTTTTTAGTAGTATTAATAGGTCATTTTGTGATCCTTAGGTTCAAACTCTATTGTTGTGATGATGAAGAGTCAAACAGAATAAAAAACTGAAATCTGCCAGGATACAGGGCAATGTTACCTAGCCCAAATTGAATGGGAAAGCAGTGCAGCCGCACCTGTCCCCAGAATCAGAAAAATAGCTCTACTACTATAGCGCAACCACGCCCAACCAAGACCAAATCCAAGCGTGACCGCGCCGATAGCAGACCCCAATTTTTTTAAAAAAATATATTAACCCAACCTTCCTGCCTTTTACTCCTTGTCCTATTTTGATTAGGCACACTTACTTTTTTTCACTCCTAAGGCCTAATAAATTGACACTCCACTCTCTTGTTTTCTTTCTATATGCATCCTAATCCACAACTACCATTGCCAAATTCTTTTTCCAAAACAACTTTTATACACCCACAATCAAAGATTCGGGATACATTGAGGTAGAGAGTGGAAAGGAGCAAGGAAAGGGAAGCAGAGACTTGCACTAAACTACTTGAGTCGGAACATAATAGTAAATTGGCTTGAAATAAAGCGCACTACAAGTGTTTCAAAGAAGGACTGAAAGACTAAATTGGAGTGCCAAATAAGTTTGGGGGAAGAGCAGGCCGAAATCCCAGGGCATTAGGGAAATTCAAGTACAGTTCCCAACGTATAGAGCTGCAGAAGCTTATCCTCCGCCCGATGCAACTTCTGACCATGAGGAGGAAGACAGCAATGCTGCATATTAGGGGAGTTTCCTTCTACTCTCTTCTTATCGTTTATCACAATGAGGGCATTGCCATTGATAAGTTTGGGGGGATTATTTTTAGATTGCATTGCATTTAGTATAATTTATGTGTTAATATGTAGTTTTCATTTTGTTAACATGTTTAATTATTTTTTTTTTGAAAATCAAAAAAATATCTTGTATTTAGGTAGTTGCGTAGTATTGCATGAATCTAAGCTAATCAATTAGGTTGAATTTAACTTAGCCAATGATGAGAATGAGATTGCATATATATTTGAGCAGTATTAATAACCAAGGCTTAGATGTAATTTCATGTCATAATGAAAATCGTATCTTGTTTGAAATTGATGTAACCGGAACGCACATAGATTAACTATTTTGATTAACTTAGTTTAAATGATCACATAATTGTATTGTTGTGGGAAATCTTAGTTTTTAATTAAGGAAAACTAGTAATCGTGTAGTAAAGACTAGGATGACGCAAAAACTTAAGTTTTGGGGAAAATATGGGATATAATTATATATATATATATATATATATATATATATATATATATATATATATATATATATATAGTAAAAAATAAGGCAAATGCAGAAAGAATTGAAAAAATGAATAAACACATTGACTAGTTTAGTTATATGACTTTTATTATTCGATTAAGTAAACCTTAGGGGATGTCTCTACACCCAGCGCCCTAAAACCATCTGGTTTGGGAGTCGTTGGTCAAAAACTCGTTACATGGGTAACATTGAAAAGTCTAAGAGAACTAGTCATTGCACAGTCATGTGTAAACACGAGAAAGAGCAAAAATGCCATCGTGAGCGAATAAAAGTGAATTAAATCCCATATTGACGCCTAGCTTAAGAAATGCAAAGTTTTAGTTGAGCTTAACTTGTTTACAGATATTCTTGAGTTAAAAATTATGTTTTTTACTCTAAGAATTATATTATGTGGTTTATTTGAACTATAGTTGGTTTTAATAGTTACTGAGCATACACATTACATCAGTGATAATAAACTTTGATTTTAATGGTTTATTTGAACTATAGTTGGATTTATTGTTTAAATTTGTTGTTGTTGAAAGTAGTATGCATACAAGCCAATCATGTTTGATGATATAACATATACTTTGTAAACAATCTTATTTATTTGTTAATACATGTATTTATTTACTAAAGACATCTAATTATCTATATGGTGTTGTTTTAATAATATGTGATAAACTCATAGTTTTAAGTAATACTTTTAGAATCATGATGACATCGTGCTAATGAGATCTAAATTCTTAGATAGCTTAAAAACTAAAATACTCCCAATCGATGTATTATTAAAAAGGGATTAGTGAATCCGGATAGATTGGTACATACGTTACTTGCTCATTGAATGAGGATGATTAATCTCATGATCATTTGTATGGAGACACTAAAGAAAGTATGTAGGTAATTATTGGAGAATAAATTCACTGAATGTGGCTCTTTAAGGAATACCTAATAGAGTTTTACTTGCCTGTCAATAAGAATTCATGTAGTGATAGTAGAACAAGTGATCCTTAGACTTGATATCATCATAGTATCTTGTGTATGATAAGTTATACTTTGACATGTCCCTTAAGACCCTTAGGTTATATCAAAGGGTATGCTTGGGTGTAATAAGTTATATATGGAGATAATGAATGATCAATAAAGAATCTACCGCTTCTAGTAAAAAAAAGAGAAATGTCCTATGTGATTCGATAAATGACAACCCATGAATACTTGTCCAAGGTGCAATGAAGTTAGAAAGGAATTTCTAATTTGTATTATTTGGAGTTGTGCATTTGTGAATCGAAATATATATAATTAAATAAAATAAGACTTTACAGTAATTCAATGTCTTATGTTTAATTAGGACATTGTATGGTAGAATGATTGAATTGTACGGTAACTATTTACTCAAAGATTCTTTTATGA
Organism: Panax notoginseng; assembly: GCA_016801055.1. Lineage (NCBI taxonomy): Eukaryota > Viridiplantae > Streptophyta > Magnoliopsida > Apiales > Araliaceae > Panax > Panax notoginseng. Next base: position 35,120,556 of record CM029014.1, on the reverse strand, counting down.
TTAATGTTAAAATCTATATTATCTGGAAAGTCGTTGACCGCTAAGGAGGCTTATCCTTATTATAGAATAAATATTATTTATTTAAATAAATTAATAGTTTAATTTATTTATTTAAATAAGATTAAAATTGTTCTAATTGATTTATTCACAATCGGTTTAATATGGAGAATCTAAAAGGTCACAACATAAAAGTAAGAATATTTATTTAAGAATTAAATGACATAATCTTAATAAAAAGTTAAGTGTATTTAATTTAATATATGATGATAGAATAAATTAAAGAGCTTAATAATTATTATTTAATATTTTTGAAATATTAAATATAAATTAATAAGATGAGCCTTATTATTACTATTACTATTATTATTAAGTTAATTCCTAAAGTGGTTTGAGAATTAATTAATATAAGTACTCTCATATATTCCTAATGAGATTAAGAGACTAATTAATTAAAAGGTTTAATTAATTATTTCTAATGAGATTAGGAAGCCTAATTAATTAAAAAAATTTTACTTAATTAAATAAAAATCCTATTTCTAAATAGTTTAGGAGAGTTCCCTACATCTACAAATAAGAAAATCTTTTTATGGAGAGAGGGTGATACAAGTAGGGGTGTAAACGGTATTAAACGGATACGGATACAGGTATATCCGTATTCGTATCTGAAAAACCAATTCGCTATCCGTATCCGGTATCCGGCGAATTTTAAAAATATTATCTGTATCTGGTATTCGGAAAAATATTCGAATACGGATAATATCCGTTACCGTTTATTTTATCCGAATAGATAAATTATTCGGATATCCGAATATCCGAATTCGTTTATCAGTAACCTAATATAAAATTCATTCAAAATATTTACGAAAAAAAAATTAAAGTTTAAATCATACATATTAATTAAACACAATTTAATATTTAAACCATACATATTAATTAAACATCCTAATCATAAGGGGAGGAAAATGTCAAACACATCATCATAAAAATTACAAGATGAATTTGCATCCTAACTTAACTTGATGCATACACCATTGATCATCCTTCATTGATTTAAATTATAGTTTTAATTTAGAGCTTTGCCAAATTTAATTAAAGTATAGTTCATTAATGAATGAACGCTCTACTTATTGATGTTTAGATATCCATTAATAAGTAGATATCCCTTTTATGTTTGTTAAGTAATACTGGATTATGGATGAATATTTATAATTTATATATGTAAGTTATTAAATAATGAATATAAGTTATTAATTTTTATATATATATATATATATATATATATATATATATATATATATATATATGTGTGTGTGTGTGTGTGTGTGTGTGTGTGTGTATAACTTATATAAATGAATGCTAGTGTGATTAATTAATGAATGTATGTTATTAATACACACACACACACACACACACACACACACACACACATATATATATATATATATATATATATATATATATATATATATTAATAACTTATATAAATGAATGTAAATTATTAATATACACATGTATATATATAAATATATATTAATATTAATAGCTTATATACATGAATGTAAGTGATTAATTAATGAATGTAAGTTATTAATATATATGTGTGTGTGTGTGTATATATATATATATATATATATATATATATATATATATATATACAAGTTATTCGGATACGAATTCCGGATATCCGTATCTGCCGGATATATTTACGGACGGATGTTAATCGAATACGAATACGCCTATATCCGTACTCGTATCCGTTTATTTACGGATACCTTTAAACCGGATACGGATATATCCATTTTTTTTCCGAATGCGAATAATATCCGCTTTTTTTCGAATACGGATGCGGACGAATACGAATTTTTCAGTTACCATTTACAGCCATAGACACAAGTTACACACTTTTTATTCCAAGAGCTGGGAGAGTACACATTTTCTATAGAGATAGAAAACAATATGGTTTTGCCAAATACCTTTCTTCTTGAATTTTTATTCTTCCTTAGTGGATCACCTCTAGAGGTCAAACGCTTGGATGACTAACGTTGATCAAAGGAAGGAATCAATGTGACACCCCCAAATCTTGTTTGTAAGAACCCAACTTTTATGAATAAAGATTATTTTTCTCGAAATATATTTTTGAATATTATGATGTGGATTTGATATAATATTATAGGTTTAGGTAATATTTACAAATTTTACAAAGTAAGCAAGTGGTTATAAAATATTCGATTATTCGGGAAATATTCGTTTTAACAGAGAATATTCGTACGACACAATCATGGGTGGACCCCACAACTAAAGTATTGCCGTAGTTAAAAAACGACAAAATTATCTTTTTATAAAAATAACGGCGAAAGTTTTACCGTTAAACTGTTGAAATACCCGGTGGTAAAAGTACAGTAATACGCGTGGTTGCATTGTAGCACACGGTATTGATTAGTGATGCTTATGTAAGAAGTCACTCAGTTATACTCAATTATTGCTACAGTAATTGCTGCATAATATCTCTCATGTTATTGATTCAATTATTGTCACAGTATCATCTGCATAATATTTTATATTTTTAAATCAATAATTGAGACGACAAAGTTATTCATATTATTATTTATAATATTGACAATGTCTAGAAAGTTTTGTCGAGAAAAGGGGTTTGGTCACCTAATTGCGCGCCAATAGGGAGAAATCCTTATCGAAAAGCCCCCTATTTCTTGGGAATGATCTGATTGTTAAATATTGGAAGTTATAATATTAATGATGAATAAATTCGTGTTGATTAAAGATGAAATTGATATTTCCATTGTGTTGGAATTATTAGTGCTAGTGAAAATCGACATTTATTTCGATAATAATTGATTTCTGGAGGTTAAATTGACCAATCGAGTAATTTATTGGATAAATGAGCAATTAATTGCTATTAGTTCACATGCATATAACTATTTGTTCACATGAATGAAACTATTGATTCACATGCATGTACTATTGATTCACATGCATGTACTATTAGAGGAGGTGATGCAATTTTGATAATACTTGTAGGAATAAATTAAAAATGGAGGAAAAGATAAAGGTACTATACTGTAATAATTCGAGTCCCAAAACGTGCAATTATCAAAACTACGTTTTCGTATAAATAGAAGCTCATTCTTCTTTCATTCTCACCAATTCACTAAGACTCACAAGAGCAAATATAGAGAGAGAAGCTATAGAGAGAAAGAATAAGAGTATTCTGCTACTTCACTACTCCAGTATCCAGTCTTCTTTTAAAGTAAGTGATATTATTTTTGTTCAGTATTCATAAGAAATAATATTTTTTTCTATACTCTGTAGTATGTGAGTAATATTATTTTGTTTCGTATTCCTAATTCTACACTCATTCTGTTAAAGTATTGCTTCTATACTCCATGAAATTAGTAGAATATCATTGATATTTACGCTTCATCTAGTATCTTTTTATGTAAATATTATTCTGAGCATTATTCATAATTATTGATCTTTTCATGCCAGAATACTATTTACGGGGTACTACTTATAAAGTACTATTCACGAGTACTATTCACAAAGTACTATTCATGGGTACTATTCACAAAGTATTATTTTTTAGTACTATTCACGAAGTACTATTCATGGGATACTATTGATAAAGTACTATTCACACGGAGTACTATTCATGACAAAAATTAATTTCTTTTCGGTTCAAATCATTTTTGATACAATATTATTCTTGAATTTTACTCCACAAAGCAGTATCATGTTGACAATTTGGGCATTATTAAATTCTTGATAAATTAAATTATAAATCTTTAAAAATTTATCTTTTGTTTTCTTTTAATTGAATTCTTATATCATTGTCATCATCCTCATGCTTATATTGTGATAAAAGTTATCTTTAGCTTACGTGCATAGATAGACTGTTGATTGGTATGATTATGACCAGGGATCATTCAGTATAATCATGACCCGTAATGTTATAAATGATGTGATAAAAATTCTCATTGGCCCGTAGTGCATTGATGGACAGTTGCTGGTATGATCATGACCATTGGTGAAAACACGAATATCCTTGGCCTGTTGTGCATGGATAATTCGTGGTTGTGATACTATTTATTTAGCTGAGTCGCAGCAATAAAGTTGATGATAAACTTTTTAAATCATAGAAGATAGTAGATATCATGCTCTATTTAACTCTTTTAATGGATTGCTTGTTCCGCTGCAGTTAAACTTGATGTTTATTATATTTTATCAGTTTAACACTATGGAAGGCTAATGATAATTTATTCTGCATTATCTTAGTTATAATATTTCTTACTAGGCTAGTTGAGCTCACCCTTTTGCTTTCATTGTTCTCTTCAAGAAATGAGAATATAGCTGGGACGAGTCGGGGAATGGAGTGACGGTCCAGATAGGTGGCTATAATAATCCTCACTATTATGTGAAATAGTATGATAATAATTGTAATGAGGACTTTATTTGAGTTTGGATACTCTCTATGAGACAATATCCGTGTAAAAATTCTCAGCTACACTTTTGTCGTATTGTATAACAGAAGTTTGTTTTTGATTTCTGTACCATGTATTTGGCGACTCAGAATGGGTGATGTATACCTATTTTGGGGGTGTCACATTTGGTATCAAAGCTTAGGGATATGATCCCTGGCTAAGATGTGATACTAGAACTAGGAGGGGAGAGACGGGTAATTCCTTCGCTAGTATGACCTACCTAAGTTTAATTGTTATTTAATTGGTCGGTCATAATATATGGGTATTATGTGGTATGTCAATTAACCCTTGTTTTGTGGCAATATTTGAAAATGACATCTAAAAATATTGAGATAAGCAATGGAGCATAGGAGACTGTTGAGTCACCATAGATCAATAACCAGGATAATGTGCATCAGGAAGGCAACAATCCTTTTGAAAATAACAACACTGACCAAATGATGAATGATGGGATGTTCAGAGGCTTTCTGCAATTCATGCAACATCAAGCGAGAGAGACACCTGTGCAAAATACAGGTGGTAACACTGGCAACTCTTGGATGGTCACAGCTAAGCAGTTCAAGGAGCTGAGATCACCAGAGTTTTTGGGATAGCCAAAATCACTTAAGGCGGAGACGTGGATAAAGAAGATCACCAAGATATTTGATGTCTTGGGATGCTCCGAGGAGCAAAAGGTTCCCTTTGCTACCTTCATCTTGCGAGGAGAGGCAGATTACTGGTGGAAATCTGTAAAGAGTACTCAACCTGCCGCACTAAAGATTTCTTGGGAAAAGTTCCAAGAAGTATTTAACGATAAGTACTTTCCCGAAAGTATTCGTCACATGAAGGAGGTAGAGTTCATCAAGTTGGAGCAGTACGAAGCTAAGTTTGCCGAGTTGTCCCGATTTGCGTCTCGCTTGGTTGATAATGGGGAGAGAATGACGCGGATGTTTCTAAGAGGTGTGAAACCCGAGATACATCAATACTTAATTTTTCACAAACTATGTTTGTATTCAGATGTTGTAAATAGGGCTCAGTTATTAGAGCGCGATAATAAGTCAACCCAACCAAGAGAGAACAGCTGGAAAAATGATAATACTAGTGGTAGCAGTCATCGAAGCTGTGACAACAAACGTGGAGGTAATCAACATGCCAGAAATAGTAACCACTTTGGTGGTAATCATGGCCAAGATAATAAGAGTGAAAATTTCAAGAAGAGAAGATTCAACAATAATGGAAAGACGTCAGCACTAGAATCTATTGATAAAGAAGGAGAACGACCACCGATCGTATGCTTCAAATGGGGAATGGAGGGACACATCTGTCCAAACTGCAAGATGCAGTCCAAAGCGTGTTACAATTGCAAAAAAAGGTCACCTAGCCCGCTTTTGTCGTACAGTAAAGTCAAGTCTAGCTGGGACGGAGGCACCAAAGGTCGTCCCAGAGAAGTCAAAGCCGGTAGTTCAAGGAAGAGTGTTTGTCGTGACCTCCCAAAAAGTGAGAAACCCGAACGAAGTCATCACGGGTAAGCTAATTATAAACTCTAGCGAAGTCTATACCTTATTTGATACCGGTTCTACCCATTCTTTTATTTCTCATACTTGCGCTCAACGTTTAAATTTAACTACGGAAAAATTAGACTTTAACTTATCTGTTGAAACTCCGTTGGGAGAAACCTTCATTACATCCACTGTTTATAAGTCTTGTTTGATTCAAATCGGCACCCTCATGTTACCTGTCGATCTTATCTCTTTGAAAATACTTGCATTTGATGTGATTTTAGAGATTGATTGGTTAACCACTCATCATGCTAAAATTGATTATTTTCGTAAGGTTGTTAGCTTTCATATTCCTAACCAACCTATTATGCGAATTCAAGGAACCAAACCACTAAAGTCAATCACTGTTATATCAAGCCATAAAGCTATTCGTTTATTGAAAAATGGATGTCAAGCTTTCTTAACCCATGTCACGGATTTAAATAAAAATACTTCAGATTTGAATGATATTTCTATTGTTAATAAATTTTCTGACGTATTCCCTAAATAACTTCCTGGCCTACTCTCAGAGCGTGAAATCGAATTTTATATCGACCTTGAACCGGTACAAAACCCATTTCCAAAGCCCTATATCGAATGGCTCCTATTGAACTTCAGGAGTTAAAAACCCAACTACAGGAATTATTAGACATCGTTTTCATTCGTCCTAGTATGTCTCCTTGGGGTGCTCCTGTTCTATTCGTAAAGAAGAAAGATGGAAGTATGTGACTTTGTATTGACTATCGAGAGTTAAATAATGTCACAATCAAAAATAGGTACCCATTGCCTCGCATTGATAACCTTTTTAACCAGTTGTAAGGCGCCAAATTCTTTTCAAAGATCAATCTTCGTTTCAGATATCATCAATTGAAGATTAAAACTGATGACATTCCAAAGACTGCTTTCAGAACTCGGTACGGGCATTACGAATTTTTAGTCATGTCTTTTGGATTGACTAATGCTCTTGCTGCCTTCATGGATATGATGAACCAAATATTCAAGAAATATTTGGATCACTTTGTGGTCGTCTTTATTGATGGCATCCTCATTTACTCCAAAAGCCGTGAAGATCATGAACAACACTTGAGGCTGATACTCCAAAAGCTTCGTGAAAATAAGCTGTATGCCAAGTTGAAGAAATGCGAGTTCTGGCTTGAGGAAGTAGCATTTTTTGGGCACGTGATATCAAATCACAGAATATCTGTTGACTCGACAAAGATTGAAGCAATTCAAAGCTGGGAGCAACCTAAGTCAGTGACCAAAGTACGTAGCTTTCTCAGCTTAGCTGGTTATTATCAGAAATTCGTAGAAGGATTTTCTCGAATCGCTACTCCATTAACTTAGCTAACTCTAAAGGATACAAAATTCGGTTGGAGTGAGGAATGTGAGAAGAGTTTTTAAGAACTCAAGAGGAGACTCATTTCAGCACCTGTTCTGACAATACCATCTGGTTCGGAGGGATTTATCATCTACAACGTTGCTTCAAGCAGAGAGTTAGGATGTGTTCTCATGCAACATGGGAAAGTCATAGCTTATGCCTCACGACAACTCAAAGAATATGAGAGAAATTATCCTACTCATGATCTAGAGTTGGCAGCTATCGTTTTCGCGCTTAAAATCTAGAGGCATTACTTGTATGGTGAGAAAGTGGAGATCTTTACGGATCATAAAAGTCTCAAATATTTCTTCACCCAAAAGGAACTCAACATGCAACAACGACATTGGCTCGAGTTGATAAAAAATTACGATCATACCATTCAACACCATCCTAGAAAAGTGAACGTGGTAGCTGACGTGTTGAGTAGAAGATCATATGAGGGTACGAGTATGATATTGTCAACGCAAAGGCCCATTTTTTATGACTTACAAAGGATGGATATAGAGTTAAAGACTCCAGGGACCCATGTGATGATGGAAAATATACGAGTAAAATTGACTTTAATCGATAAAGTTAAAACTGCTCAAGCTACGGACCTGGAGCTGATGCGTAAGAGGAAGAAAGTACAATAAGGTGCTATTTCGGAAGAAAGAATCGATGAAGAAGGAATACTTCGAGTCAACTCCAGACTTTATATTCCTAACAACCCTGGTTTAAAGTATAAGTTCATGATGGAGGCACACAACACACCATTTACAATCCATCCTGGAAGTACCAAAATGTATCGTGATCTTCGACATACATTTTGGTGGAGCAATATGAAAAGAGAGATCGCGGAGTTTATTTCAACGTGTTTAACATGTCAACGAGTCAAGGCGGAGCATCAAGTGCCAAAAGGTCCATTACAACCATTTGAAATTCCAGAATATAAATGGGAGCACATTACCATGGATTTCGTTACTGGTCTTCCCAAGGTTTCTCAAGGCATAGATGTAATTTGGGTCATTGTTGATAGATTATCCAAGTATGCTCATTTCTTACCTATACGAGAAACGTATTCACTTGAACAACTTACTCGTATGTACATAAATAAGATTGTAAGACTACATGGTATGCCAGTATCCATAGTTTCTGTTCGAGGCCCAAGATTCAATTCACGATTTTAGGTTAGTTTACAAAAAGCTATGGACACAGATTTACGATTTAGTTCGGCATATCATCCTCAAACGGACGGTCAGTCGGAGAGGACTATTCGAACTCTAAAAGATTTATTAAGACTTTGTGTCCTTGAATTCAAAGGAAGTTGGGACAAGTTCTTGCCATTGGTAGAATTCTCCTACAACAATAGTTATCAAGCAAGTATCGGCATGGCTCCATTTGAGGCGTTGTATGGACGCAAGTGTCGTTCTCCAGTATGCTGGGACGAGGTGGGTGAAGTAACGTTATTAGGACCGGAATTGGTACGCATGACAACGAAAAAGATTCAAATGATCCGACAACGTATAAAGACCTCACAAGATTGACAAAAGAGTTATGTTGATCTTCATCGAAGAGACGTGGAATTCAATGTTGGAGAGCTTGTGTTGTTATGTGTTTTTCCATGGAAAGGAGTTACAAGATTTGGAAAGAGAGGAAAGCTCAATCCTCGATTCATTGGGCCATTCGAAATCCTCGATCGAGTAGGAACGGTGGCCTATAGACTCACCTTACCGCCAAGTATGTCTCGTGTTCATAACGTTTTTCACATATCTATGTTACGTAAATATGTGAAAGACCCGAACCACATTATTGAATTAGAACCGGATGAGATAGTGGAAGATTTATCGTATGAAGAGGTACCTGTTAAAATATTGGATAAGAAAGATCATATTCTACGCTCCAAGGTTATACCTCAAGTCAAAGTTTTGTGGAGAAACCATGATGTTGAGGAAATGACATAGGAGTTCAAATCTGAAATGAAGTCAAGGTATCCTCACCTCTTCGACATACCAGGTACGTACCCTAAAATCGAGGGCAAAATTTCATAAGAAGGGGAGGTTGTAAGACCCCAACTTTTATGAATAACGATTATTTTTTTCAAAATATATTTTTGAATATTATGATGTGGATTTGATATAATACTATAGTTGTAGGTAATATTTACAAATTTTGCAAAGTAAGCAAGTGGTTATAAAATATTCGATTGGTCGGGGAATATTCGTTTTAATAAGGAATATTCGTACGAAGGCACAATCATAGGTGGACCCCATGTTGGTCATTTTACCGATCAATATATCCGTGCAAGTATACACGGTAAACAAGTAATAAAGAGTAAGTAAAGTATCGTTCCCACGGAGAATTAACTAATAAAGTTCACCAAGCACTAACCCATAACCATTTCATTCTTATTTAAACGAATGATATTATATTTTATATTTAAACTATTAAATTAAATAAGCCTAACTATTCCTAGAGTGAGACTAGATAATGAAGACCTGAGATCACAATTTCATCTATTGACTCATTCAAATCCACACATTTCATGTTAAGCTATATTAATTATACTGGATTGTTAGTCGAGAACACGAAAGTGAAATATAGCCATCTCTCGATGTACCATACTCATATCACATATAATCTATAATTGATAGAATACACAGGAACACCCACATTACCTAAACCACTATATGTCTATGTGATTTACAAATAAATAGGGTTTAAACCCAAGTTCTCAATTAATTACGAGTGGTGCTTCGGTATATGTCTATCCTAAGCACAAATTATACATTCCATCACAATGTAGAACATACAATCACAAGCTAATAAGATCAGATTTAAACCCCTATGTCGTCTCTCGAGTCCATATGGGTTATCACAGTAATTGATGGCCAATTAACTAAGCAAATAACATGAATCTAATTAGACAATCCCATAGCAATCAATATGGCTAACAATGCAATATATCAGAAATAACTAATCCATAGAATCCATTGTAATCTCAGAATATAAGTTAAATCATAATTGATTCAATTCTACCATTCACATATTAAATAAACATCATAAGATACAATTAGGAATCAAAGAGAGAGTAAGAATAGAGAATGGTAGTGCAAATCTGTTTTCTTGCTCCAAGGTTTAATCTCCAATGCTTTCCAATCGCTTCAAGTCTTCAATCTAATCCACTCGAGAAAATCACTACTCTAATCTACTTATTCAAAGTTGAAGAAAGAAAATAACAGTAGCTTGAGCCCCCAAGGGGTGGAATATCCGCCACATAATGAAAATACGTCTAATATATAAAACCTAATTCCCTCCCCTCTCAGTTACGCAAATTAAAATAAAGTCAGCAGCTTAAGTTAATGTCGCGCATGGCCGCGCGCCCCTCTAGTGTGTTCCTTGCGTGGGCGCAAGACTTGCAGAATGTTATGCTCTGTCCAGCCGAGTACTCGCGCGGGCGCGCGCTATCACGGTTATTCTGCCGCGCGGCCACGCGGCTTTTGTAACTTTGAGTTCTGGTTCTGCTGCTGCAATTGATCTGTTCCGCTGCTCCTTCCTTTGTCCATCCACGCTTAGTCTTCTGCTCCACTTGATCCTCATACCACACATATCCCAGCTTGTGCCTCGCTTCATGCGTCCATTCGCCTCGTGCCTTCTAATTCTACCAAATTAGGCCGTTTCCTGCACTTTTTCACCAAAAGGAGTTTTAAGTATATGCAATGCAAAATAACATGAAATGCAACTAAAAGCACACTAAAATGTACTTGAGATGGGCATAGTTCGCGTGAATTGATATTCAATAAGTAGGTATAAAATCCACTTATCAAATACCCCCAAACTTGAACTATTGCTTGCCCTCAAGCAATGCATACTATATAAAACACTGAAAATACAACTACATGCTATGCTACTAAATCATGATGCAAACGAGTCTCACATTGTTCTAGCTATAACAGAATTTCAATCCAAAATGCCTCAGCAAATTATCCAGATTCGAGAATACAAGTTCAAACCAAACTATAGGCATAATATCATACACTCAGATAATTCGTATATGCTATAAAGATGCTGTGTGTGTGTGTTATGTTCACCAAAACTTGATTTAAGCAAAGAATACACATCCTAAACCGCTCAAAATAGAAAATTACAGTCTAAATTAAGACTCATGAATACTTATGTAACAAAGACTGTTCCAACATATCAAAACAAACTAAGGTTCAACAATGGGCTTAATTGCTTTATTGCTACTCACGAGGGCGATTGTCGCTCTTTCCCGCAGTGTTTATTGCTATTTTTCTTTTCTTTTCCTTTTTTTTTCTCATGACTGTGCAATGCCTCATTCCATTAGGATACACTGTTACCCCTTAGCGAGCTTTCAACCAACGACTCCCAGACCATAAGAGACCTTAGAGCGTTAGGTGTTAAGACACCCCTACGGGCGTACTTACTCAAGTAACTAGGGCCCCAAAATAAAACTAGTCACGTTATTGCTATTTGATTTTTTTTATACATAGCATACCCATGTTTTCCCAAAGTTTGAAAATCAATGGTTTCAACGGTCTAAGTTCACTCTCCACATATTTCCCTCTTTAAAACTACAGTTTCTACCGAGCAATGCAGCACATAATTCTTGTACCTACAAGTGATTGTGAACACGTCCGAGCAAATCGAAAGCATTTAAAAAGCATTATGAATTGCATTGTGTAAAACATTATAACTAGGTTCATGTTATCCAAAATACTCCACAATCCTTTAAACTTCACTTTCATCATAGGCTAGACAAAATTTCCATAAAGCTAGAATTTATGAGACATGCACGACACATAAAATGCAACGAATGATATACTAACACATAAACATGCCAATTTTAAACTAATCATGCACAAACTATATGTAACTAATATGCAACTAACTACCCCAATACCCCTAAACTTATAATATTCATTGTCCCGATGAATGAAGGTATAGGGTTATTGAAAAACTCCCCTACTGCTCAGCTGCACCACCTTCGTCGGGTGGTGAATCCGGTTGTATATCAGGCGATGGCTAAATTTGAGATATTTTATAGTTGGAAACTGAGTGTGGGCTTCTAACTGTCCGAATGCTTGAGTCAGAAATTCTAAAAAGTTAGCAATTTTTTTTCTGTGACTTAGATATAGCGCGGCCGCCTGCTGTCTGGCTTGTAGTTGGGCGCGGCCGCGCGACCCTATACTCTGGCATCTTCGGTTTTTGACTTCTGTTTGATCCTAAATGCTTATAGCAATTGGATTGAACGTGAGAGGAGAAACAATAAAACTATTATTAAGATTTACCACTATCTAACATCTACTAAATATGGAAATATAAATAAGAATTAAACAAGGAGGGAGAAAGATTGAATGGGGTGCCTCCCATCTAGCGCTTGGTTTATAGTCCGTTAGCTGGACTCTTTTCTTGAACCATTATCCAATTCCTCTACGATAAGCTCGGAACCCTCCATCCATTAGAACCGCTATGTTCTTTGGTAGGTTCCCCGTCATGAGAGTCTTCGTATTGAAGCCACCTAGCATATTTCCTATACATGATGTCCCCAGTTCTATTACATAGCCAGGTGCTCCTTCCATTGTATCTGTGAATAGATTTTTGCATTGATGCATGAAAGATACAACATGATTTTCTTCTTCTATTATCTCTTCCTCAGCCCACCATGGTTTGTAAGAGGCCTCATAATTGTAGACATTCTTGCTTTGGATGTGACTACCAAGGGGACATGGGTGTGCAAAGTTCACTGATTTTTTTAACTCTTACTGAGAAGGCACTTGGGGTATTATACAAGTCAGCTCATGTTCTTCATTTTCCATACCCCCAATTGTCTCCTCAATGTCCACTCCTTTCAGTTCATTCAGTGGCATGTACACTTCTGGCTCTCCATCAGTTTCATCGTCCATGTCATAGCACCAATTGTTTGGAGGGCGATTGTTCAAGGCTTCGAACATTTGATCCATCTGAGTTTGAAGATTTCAAATTGACCTCTCTTGCTCAATTATATTCTCCTCAGTTGATGCTACAAATTTGAACCACAATTCCTCCAACCTTGAATTTTCTTGTTCAGTTTTGAAATTCCTGTGTTGAGGGTCATTCATTGAAGAGTTAATGAGTTGTTCCATCTGTCGATTAAGATTCTAGGTTGATAACTCCTGACTCATTATCATCTCTTCCTTTTCTGCTATAATCCTTGACATGAATTCCTTCAACTCTAAATTTTCTTCTTGTTGCATTGGAGGTGGATATGAGAAATCTGATGGATGTGTTGGACTTGGGATGCAGTATTGGTTGGGATAGTTATAACTCCATTCATAATCTGGGTGATACCCCCAACCTTGTTGATAATCAGGATAAACATCGTTGTTGAAGTAATCACCCCCAAACTGCACTTGTCCAACCTTGATGTTGCACTGATAACTCGGATGCTCGCCAACACAGTATTCACATGTAACTATTATCTTCCGAGCGCGTTGGGCTGCAAGAATATCCAACCTCTCCGAAAGTGTTGCAATTTGTGCTGACAATGTAGAAAATACATTGAGTCCCTCAGTGCTCGTGTCCCTTGGTTGAATCATATTTGCATAAGGCCATTGATAAATAAAGTCATCCACAGTACCTGAAAAGAGACAAATATAAGAAGATAGTTAAAACAAAATAAAAAAAATATTTAAATTAAGACCAATTTGATTGAAATTAATGTTGGAAAAAAATTATTAAGCTAATTCCCCAACAACGACGCCAAAAACTTGTTGGTCGTTTTATCGATCAATATATGCATGCAAGTATACACGGTCAACAAGTAATAAAAAGTAAGTAAAGTATCGTTCCCACGGAGAATTAACTAATAAAGTTCACCAAGCACTAACCCATAACCATTTCAGCCTTATTTAAATGAATGATATTATATTTTATATTTAAACTATTAAATTAAATAAGCCTAACTATTCCTTGAGTGAGACTAGATAATGAAGACCTGAGATCACAATTTCATCTATTGACTCATTCAAATCCACACATTTCATGTTAAGCTATATTAATTATACCGGATTGTTAGTCGAGAACACGAAAGTGAAATATAGCCATCTCTCGATGTACCATACTCATATCACATATAATCTATAATTGATAGAATACACAGGAACACCCACATTACCTAAACCACTATATGTCTATGTGATTTACAAATAAATAGGGTTTAAGCCCAAGTTCTCAATTAACTACGAGTGGTGCTTCGGTATATGTCTATCCTAAGCACAAATCATACATTCTATCACAACGTAGAACATACAATCACAAGCTAATAAGATCAGATCTAAACCCATATGTCGTCTCTCGAGTCCATATGGGTTATCATAGTAATTGATGGCCAATCAACTAAGCAAATAGCATAAATCTAATTAGACAATCCTATAGTAATTAATATTGTTAACAATGCAATATATCAGAAATAACTAATCCATAGAATCCATTGTAATCTCAGTATATAAGTTAAATCATAATTGATTCAATTCTACCATCCACATATTGAATAAATATTATAAGATACAATTAGGAATCAAAGAGAAAGTAAGAATAGAGAATGGTAGTGCAAATCTGTTCTCTTGCTCCAAGGTTGAATCTCCAATGCTTTCCAATCGCTTCAAGTCTTCAATCAAATCCACTCGAGAAAATCACTACTCTAATCTACTCTAATCTACTTATTCAAAGTTGAAGAAAGAAAACAACAGTAGCTTGAGCCCCCAAGGGGTGGAATATCCCTCACATAATGAAAATAGGTCTAATATATAAAACCTAATTCCCTCCCCTCTCAGTTACGCAAATTAAAATAAAGTCAGCAGCTTCAATCAATGTCGCGCGCGACCGTGCGCCCCTCTAGTGTGATCCTCGCGCGGGCGCGAGACTTGCAGAATGTCATGCTCTGTCCATCCGAGTACTCGCGCGGGCGCGCTCTATCAAGGTTATTCTGCCTCGCGGCCGCGCAGCTTCTGCAACTTTGAGTTCTGGTTCTGCTGCTGCAACTGATCTGTTCCGCTGCTCCTTCCTTTATCCATCCACGCTTAGTCTTCTGCTCCACTTGATCCTCATGCCACGCATATCCCAGCTTGTACCTCGCTTTATGCGTCCATTCGCCTCGTGCCTTCTAATTCTACCAAATTAGGTCATTTCCTGCACTTTTTCACCAAAAGGAGTTTTAAGCATATGCAATGCAAAATAACATGAAATGCAACTAAAAGCACACTAAAATGTACTTGAGATGGGCATAGATCGCGTGAATTGGTATTCAATAAGTGGGTATAAAATCCACTTATCACCCCACAACGGAAGTATTGTCGTAGTTAGAAAATAATCGAATTATCTTTTTATAAAAATAACTACAAAAGTTTTATCGTTAAACTGTTGAAATACCTAGTGATAAAAGTACAGTAATACGCGTGGTTGCATAGTAGCACACGGTATTAATTAGTGATGCTTACGTGAGAAGTCACTCTATTATACTCAATTATTGCTACAGTAATTGCTGCATAATATCTCTCACATTATTGATTCAATTATTGTAACAGTATCATCTGCATAATATTTTATATTTTTAAATCAATAATAGAGATGAAAAAATTATTCATATTATTATTTACAATATTGATGATGTCTAGAAAGTTCTATCGAGAAAAGGGGTTTGGTCACCTAATTGCGCGCCAATAGGGATAAATTCTTATTGGAAAGCCCCCTCGTTCCTGAGAATGATCTGGTTGTTAAATACTGGGAGTTATAATATTAATGATGAATAAGTTCAAGTTGATTAAAGATGAAATTGATTTTTTCATTGTGTTGGGATTATTAGTGTTAGTGGAAATCGATATTTATTTCGATAATAATTTATTTCTGGAGGTTAAATTGACTAATTGGGTAATTAATCGGATAAATGAGTAATTAATTGCTATTAGTTCACATGCATATAACTATTTGTTCACATGAATGGAACTATTGATTCACATGCATGTACTATTGATTCATATGCATGTACTATTAGGGGAGGTGGTGCAAGTTTGATAATACTTGTAGGACTAAATTAAAAATGAAAGAAAGATGAATGTACTATACTATAATAATTCGAGTCCGAAAATGTACAATTATCGAAACTACATTTTCCTATAAATAGAAGCTCATTCTTCTTTCGTTCTCACTAATTCACTAAGACTCACAAGAGCAATTATAGATAGAGAGAAGCTATAGAGAGAAAAAAGAGTATCCTGCTTCTTCACTATTCCAGTATCTAGTCTTCATCTAAGGTAAGAGATATTATTTTTGTTCAGTATTCGTAAGAAATAATATTTACTTCCATACTCTGTAGTATGTGAGTAATATTATTTTATTTTGTATTCCTAATTCTACACTCATTCAATTAAAGTATTCTTTCTATACTCTATGATATTAGTAGAATATACTTGATATTTGCGCTTCATCAAGTATCTTTTTATGAAAATATTATTCTGAGCATTCTTGATAATTATTGATCTTTTCATGTCGGAATACTCTTCACGGGATACTATTCACAAAGTACTCTTCATAGGTACTATTCACAACGTACTATTCCTGGGTACTATTTATGAAGTACTATTCACAAAGTACTATTCTCCAGGAGTATTAGTCATGACAAAAATTAAATTTTTTTTCGGTCTAAATCATTTTTGATACAATATTATTCTTGAATTTTACTCCACAAAGCAGTATCATGTTGACGATTTGGATATTATTGAATTCTTGATAAATTAAATTATAAATCTTTAAAAATTTATCTTTTGTTTTCTTTTAATTGAATTCTTGTATCATTGTCATCATCCTCATGCTTATATTGTGATGAAAGTCATCTTTGGCTTACGTGCATAGATGGACTATTGATTGGTATGATTATGATCAGGGATCATTCGGTATAATCATGACCCGTAATGTTATAAATGATGTGGTAAAAGTCCTCATTGGCCCGTAGTGCATTGATGGACAGTTGGTGATATGATCATGACCATTGGTGAAAATACGAATATCCTTGGCCCGTAGTGCATGGATAATCCGTGGTTGTGATACTATTTATTGAGCTAAGTCTCAGCGATAAAATTGATGATAAACTTTTTAAATCATAGAAAATAGTAGATATAATGCTCTACTTGACTCTTCTAATGGATTGCTTGTTCTGCTGCAGTTAAACTTGATGTTTATTATATTTTATCAATTTAACACTATTGAAGGCTAACGATAATTTATTCTGCATTATCTTAGTCATAATAATTCTTATTGGGCTAGTTGAGCTCACCCTTTTGCTTTAATTGTTCTCTTCAGGAAATGAGAATATAGTTGGGATGAGTCAGGGAATGGAGTGACGGTTTAGATAGGTGGCTATAATAGTCCTCACTATTATGTGAAATAGTGTGATAGTAATTGTAATGAGAACTTTATTTGAGTTTGGATACTCTCTATGAGACAATATCCGTGTAAAAACTCTCAGCTACGCTTTTGTCGTATTGTATAAAAGAAGTTTGTATTTGATTTCTGTACCATGTATTTGGCGACTCAGAATGGGTGATGTATACCTATTTTGGGGGTGTCACATTGTTACTCAATTTTCTCACAGATTTGGTGTTCACTCTCCAGAATAACAACATCTAACTACCTATAAATAAATGAAACTCGTAAATGAAATAGAAATTCTCCCATAAGGGTTACAACATCTTAAACAATAATAATCCTAGGTTATCTAACCTTAATACATCAAATGCGAAAACATCATAAACAAATAAGTCTTAAACATAACATAATAAGTCTTAACATCAACATTTTCAAATAATAATAAACAAGTCTTCATCACTTGTTTGCTTTGCCTTTGCTTTTACTAGTAGATGGCTCATCAACCCTTTCAACCTTAGCTGCAATGTTATTATGCAAGAGTGAGCAACGATTGCCCACAAGTATAACAATAATAATAATAACATGCGAATAAACAAGGGATACTGTATAATAGAAAGCTCGGCTTTTGAATCGAGAATAGAAAATAAGAATCAAAAGTACATCTAAGGGTCACAAGACCAAGAACTATGTTTCAGGTTATCAAGTATTTTTACTTTAAATCTTTAATAGGCATAAGACTATATGTACCTTACTTCTCGTACTTAGGGGGATCATGCGAGACCCCAGATTTTATGAATAAAGATTTAAATTTTTTTGAAATATTTTTTGAAATATTATGGTGTGAATTTGAGATAATGTTATAGTTGTGGGTAGTATTTATAAATTTTACAAAGTATGCAAGTTGTTGTATTATATTCGATTAGTCGGGGAATATTATTTTTGTCGGGGAATATTCGTACGACGACACAATTATTGGTGGACTCCACAACGTAATTATTGTCGGATTGAGAAAACGACAAAAAATATTTTATTAAAAATAACGGCGGAAGTTTTACCGTTGATACTGTTGAACTACTCGGTAGTAAAAGTACAGTAATACGTGTGGTTGCATAGTAGCACACGGTATTGATTATTAATGCTTATGTGAGAAGTCACTCAGTTTAATTCAATTATTGTCAATTAATAATATGAATTATTTAGCGATAATGAAGTTTTGTTTTATTCGTATTATTAACATAATAAAACAGAAACATCTTTTTATATAAAACAAAATACTTTATTAAAGTTATTCTATAAATAGAATATATTATATTTTATTTAAAAAAATTTTCTTTAAATATGGACTGTCAGATTAAAGTAAATCAATCTGGACCGTTCATAGATTAGTTACTATGCATTCCATTTTCTTATAAATAGAAGCTCATTCCTTCATTATTTTCTTACGAATTCACTGAACTCTAGAGAGAGAAACTATAGAGAGAAAGAAGAAAAGTGTTCTGCTACTTCACTACTTCTATATCCAGTACTCTTCTTTTTAAGGTAAGGGATATTATTTGTTGTACCCGTAAGGCGTGTTATTCTTTCTTATTCATGAAGAGAACTGTTGTTATTCCATTTCTTATTATTCTGTTGGAATA
This sequence comes from Panax notoginseng, assembly GCA_016801055.1. Classification (NCBI taxonomy): domain Eukaryota; kingdom Viridiplantae; phylum Streptophyta; class Magnoliopsida; order Apiales; family Araliaceae; genus Panax; species Panax notoginseng. The sequence continues at coordinate 35,101,130 of CM029014.1, read as the reverse complement.
ACCTGTATACGCGGTCTACCCTATACTTGGTGACATTCTTCTATTATTCTGTTGGAACATCCTGTCTGTGTGTTTTACACCAGACCTGGTTCTGTCTTTATTATTATTCTGTTGGAACATCCTGTCTGTGTGTTTTACACTGGACCCGGTTTCGTCTTTATTATTATTCTATTGGAACATCCTGTCTGTGTGTTTTACATCGGACCTGGTTCCGTCTTTATTATTATTCTGTTGGAATATCCTGTCTGTGCGTTTTACGCCGGACCTGGTTCTATTATTTATTATTCTGTTGGAATAACCTGTCTGTACGGTCTATCGCATGCATGATGATTTCTTTTGTTATTTCATTCTTTATTATACTTAGTTGGTTAAAGTTTTGACTTCTATACTCCATGAAATTAGTGGAATATCTTTGATATTTGCGCTTCATCTAGTATCTTTTCATGAAAATATTCTTCTAGGAATTCTTGAATTTTACTCCACAAAGCAGTATCATATTGACAATTTGGACGTTGTTAATTCTTGGATAAATTAATTCTTGAACTTGTTTTATTGAATTCTTATATCATTGTCATCATCCTCATGTTTATATTTTGTTGAAAGTCATATGTGGCCTGTAGTGCAAGATGAACTTGGTATGATTATGACCAGGGATCATTCAGTGTAATCATGACCGTAATATTACAAATGATGTGAAAAAAGTCCTCATTGGCCCGTAGTGCATTGATGGACAGTTGTTGGTATGATTATGGCTATGGATTCTCTTTGGCCGCAGTGCAGAGATGAATTGTTTTATGGCATGATCAGGACCGTTGATGAAAACATGATTATCTTTAGCCGTAGTGCATGGATAATTCGTGGTCGTGATACTAAAGAATATCCTTGGCCGTAGTGCAGGGGTGATTCGATGATGCGGATTATTTATTAAGCTGAGTCCCAGCGATAAAAGTCATGAAAAACCTTTTAAATCATAAAAGATAGTAGATTTTATTCTCTACTTGACTCTTTTAATGGATTGCTTGATCCGCTGCAGTTAAACTTGATGTCTATTGTATTTTATCAGTTTAACATTGTTGAAGACTAATGATAATTTATTCTGCATTATCTTAGTCATAATATTTCTTTCTTGGCTAGTTGAGCTCACCCTTTCTTTCACGGTTCTCTTCAGAAAATGAGAATATAGCTGGGACGAGTCGGGAAACGGAGTGATGGACCAGATGATAGTATTAGTAGTCCTCACTATTCTATGTAATAGTGTGATAATAATTGTAATGAGGACTCCTTTTGAGTATGGATACTCTCTAGAAGACAATATTTGTATTCAAACTCACAGTTTATGTTTTGCCGTATTGTACACGACAGTTGTTTTAGTAAGTTGTATTTGAATTCTGTACCATGTATTTGGCGACCCAAGATGGGTGATGTATACCTAATTTTGGGGGCGTCACAGTTGGTATCAGAGCTTAGGGATATGATCCCTGGCTGATATGTGAGGTAAGAACTAGGAGGGGAGAAACGGGAAATTCCTTCGCTAGTATGACCTACCTAAGTTTATTTGGTATTTAATTGGTCGGTTAGAGTATAGAGATAATATGTGATATGTTAATTAACCCTTGTTTTGTTGCTGTATTTGATAATGGCATCTGAAAATGTTGAGATAAGCAATGGAGCACAGGAGACCGTTGAGTCTCCACAGATCAATAATCAGGACAATGTACAACAGGATGGCGATAATCCTCCTGTAAACAACAACACTGATCAATTGACGAACGACGGTACGTTTATGAGTTTTTTAGAATTCATGCAAGGCGAAGGCGGCTCCTGTTCATAATGCAGGTAAAAATAATGGCAACCCACGGTTGGTCACCGCTAAGCAGTTCAAGGAGCTGGGACCACCGGAGTTTTTAGGAAAGCCAGAACCATTTAAGGTGGAGACGTGGTTAAAGCAGATCACCAAGATATTTGATGTCTTGGGATGCTCAGAGGAGCAAAAGGTTTCCTTTGCCACCTTTATGTTGCGTGAAGAGGCAGATTACTGATGGGAATCTATAAAACGTACCCAGCCTGACGCACTCAAGATGTCTTGGGAGAAATTTCAGGAGCTGTTCAACGACAAGTACTTTTCTAAAAGCATTCGTCACATGAAGGAGGTGGAATTTATCAAGTTGGAGGAAAACAACATGACCGTGTCGCAGTACGAACCCAAGTTTGCCGAGTTGTCCCGATTTGCGTCCCACTTGGTTGATAATGAAGAAAGAATGACGCGGATATTTTTAAGAGGTTTGAAACCCGATATACGTCAATACCTCATTTCTCATAAACTTTGTTTATATTCAGATGTTGTGAATAGAGCTCAGTTATTGGAGCGCGATAATGAGTTAGCACAACCAAAAGGTAACGACCAACAACACGATAATAATCATACCGGTGGCAACGGCCATCGGAACAACGATAACCATCGTGGTAGAAATTATCATGACCAAGTTAATAGAAGTGGAAATTTTAAAAAGAGAAGGTCATTTAGCTCAATTTTGTCGTGTAGTGCGGTCAAGTCCAGCTGGGATAGTGATGCCAAAGGATGTTCTAGACAAGCCAAAGCCGATAGTTTAAGTGAGAGCGTTTATTGAGGAACCCGAGCGAGGTTATTACGGGTAAGTTAATTATAAACTCTTATGAAGGCTATACTTTATACGATACTGGTTCTCCCCATTCTTTTATCTCTCTTGCTTGCGTTCAACGTTTAAATTTGACTCCGGAGAAGATAGACTTTGACTTATTGGTTGAAACTTCGTTAGTAGAAACCTTCGTTACCTCTACTGTTTATAAATCTTGTTTGATTCAAATCGACACTTTTACGTTACCTGTCGATCGTATCTCTTTGAAAATTCTTGCCTTTGATGTGATTTTAGGAATCGATTGGTTAACTACTCATCATATTTTTTTTGTAAGGTTGTTAGCTTTCATACTCCTAACCAACCTGTTATGCGAATTCAAAGTAACCAAACCATTAAAGTCAATCATTGTCATATCAAGCCATAAGTAAAGAGCCCCGAGCCTTTCGCTGATGACTTCCTTATATGGAATGCACCGAAGCCAGACTTTTCGTAGGAGACGTTGTGAATGACGATGGCAAGTTGATAGGTATCAATGTGATGTGTTATCCAAGTCTTGGATGAGGGTCACAGTTTTGAACGATATTTCTATTATTAATAAAGTTCCTGACGTATTTTTGAAGACTTCTTAGCCTATCCAAGAGCGTGAAATCAAATTTTGTATTGACCCCAGCACAAAACCCATTTCTTAAACCCTCAAATATTTTTTTTCAACTAAAACGAACGTATTATGCGCCAAAGACGTTGGCTCGAGCTGTTGAAGATTACGATCGTACCATTCAATATCATCGTGGAAGTGCGAACGTGGTAGCTAACACGTTGAGTAAAAGATCGTATGCGAGTGAGATGTTGTTAACACAAAGACTCATTTCGTATAACTTACATGTGAAGATAGCGAATATACGAGTAGAATCGACTTTAATCGATAAAGTTAAAGCCGCTCAAGCTACATACTCAGAGCTGATGAATGTGAAGAAGAAGTTTCAAGAGGGCGTTATTCTAGAAGCAAGAATCAATGAATAGAGGAAATCTCAACCCTCGATTTAATTGACCCATTTGAAATCCTCGATCGAGTAGGAACTGTGGCTTATAGACTTGTTTTACCGCTAAGTATGTCGCGTGTTCATAACGTTTTTAATGTATCGACGTTACGTAAATATGTGGACGACCTGAACCACATTTTTAATTTAGAACCGGACGAGATAGCAGATGATTTAACGTATGAGGAGATACGTGTTAAAATCTTGGAAAAGAAGAATTATATTCGACACCCAAAGGTTATACCTCAAGAGTTAGAATCTAAAATGAAGTCAAGATATCCTCACCTGTTCGGCATACTAGGTACGTATGTAAATTTTGAGGGCGAAATTTCATAAGGAGGGGAGATTCTGAGACCCCAGATTTTATGAATAAAGATTTAAATTTTTTTGAAATATTTTTTTAAATATTATGGTGTGAATTTGAGATAATGTTATAGTTGTGGGTAGTATTAATAAATTTTACAAAGTATGCAAGTTGTTGTATTATATTCGATTGGTCGGAGAATATTATTTTTGTCAGGAAATATTCGTACGACGGCACAATTATTGGTGGACCCCACAACAGAATTATTGTCGGATTGAGAAAACGACAAAAAATATTTTATTAAAAATAACAGCGAAAGTTTTACCATTGATACTGTTGAACTACTCGGTAGTAAAAGTACAGTAGTACGTGTGCTTGCATAGTAGCACACGTTATTGATTATTAATGCTTATGTGAGAAGTCACTCAGTTTGATTCAATTATTGTCAATTAATAATATGAATTATTTAGCGATAATGAAGTTTTTTTTTATTCGTATTATTAACATAATAAAACAGAAACATCTTTTTATATAAAACAGAATACTTTATTAAAGTTATTCTATAAATAGAATATATTATATTTTATTTAAAAAAAATTTCTTTAAATATGGACCGTCAGATTAAAGTAAATCAATCTGGACCGTTCATGAATTAGTTACTATGCATTCCATTTTCTTATAAATAGAAGCTCATTCCTTCATTATTTTCTTACGAATTCATTGAACTCTAGAGAGAGAAACTATAGAGAGAAACTATAGAAAGAAAGAAGAAAAGTGTTCTGCTACTTCACTACTTCTATATCCAGTACTCTTCTTTCTAAGGTAAGGGATATTATTTGTTGTACCCGTAAGGGGTGTTATTCTTTCTTATTCATGAAGAGAACTGTTGTTATTCCATTTCTTATTATTCTATTGGAATAACCTGTATACGCGGTCTACCCTATACTTGGTGACATTCTTCTATTATTCTGTTGGAATATCCTGTCTGTGTGTTTTACACCGGACCTGGTTCCGTCTTTATTATTATTCTGTTGGAACATCCTGTCTGTGTGTTTTACACCGGACCTGGTTCCGTCTTTACTATTATTCTGTTGGAATATCCTGTTTGTGCGTTTTACGCCGGACCTGGTTCCATTATTTATTATTCTGTTGGAATAACCTGTCTGTACGGTTTATCGCATGTATGGTGATTTCTTTTTTTATTCCATTCTTTATTAAACTCAGTTGGCTAAAGTTTTGACTTCTATACTCTATGAAATTAGTGGAATATCTTTGATATTTGCGCTTAATCTAGTATCTTTTTATGGAAATATTCTTCTAGGAATTCTTGAATTTTACTCCACAAAGCAGTATCATATTGACAATTTGGACGTTGTTAATTCTTAGATAAATTAATTCTTGAACTTGTTTTATTGAATTCTTATATTATTGTCATCATCCTCATGTTTATAAAATGTTGAAAGTCATCTGTGGCCTGTAGTGCATAGCTGGACTTGGTATGATTATGACTAGGGATCATTCGATATAATCATGAACGTAATATTACAAATGATGTGGTAAAAGTCCTCATTGGCCCGTAGTGTATTGATGGACAGTTGTTGGCATGATCATGACAATTAATGAATACACAAATATTCTTGGCCCGTAGTGCATAGATAATTATGGTCGTAATACTAAAGAATATCCTTGGCCGTAGTGGAGGGGTGATTCGATGATGTGGATTATTTTGTTAAGCTGAGTCTCAGCGATAAAAATCATGAAAAACCTTTTAAATCATAAAAGATAGTAGAATTTATTCTCTACTTGACTCTTTTAATGGATTGTTGGTTCTGCTGCAATTAAACTTGATGTCTATTGTATTTTATCAGTTTAACATTGTTGAAGACTAATGATAATTTATTCTGCATTATCTTAGTCATAATATTTCTTACTGGGCTAGTTGAGCTCACCCTTTCTTTCACTGTTCTCTTCAGGAAATGAGAACGTAGCTAGGACTAGTCGGGGAACAGAGTGATGGTCCTAGATGATAGCATTAGTAGTCCTCATTATTCTATGTAATAGTGTGATAATAATTGTAATGATGACTCCTTTTGAGTATGGATACTCTCTAGAAGACAATATTTGTATTCAAACTCACAGTTTATGTTCTGTCGTATTGTACACGACAGTTGTATTATTAAGTTGTATTTGAATTCTGTACCATGTATCTGGCTACTCAAGATGGGTGATGTATACCTAATTTTGGGGGCGTCACAGATCAGCCCGTAGTACCATGTATGTGCACAGCATCTCAATGCTATCGCATAATATAATCCCCTATAAAGGGTTATTCATCTCAGTTTGACATCAGAGTCCGTACCAAAGGAAGTTTGGTTTGGATTAGTTTCAATAGAAGTTCTAGAATTTAAAACGCTCATCAACTATGGACTAGTCGAATCAATAAGGGTTCGCTAGTCATTCAAGGTTCAATAATATAATTGATACTCAAATGAAATAGTGAATCTCAAAGGTATATAGTTGAATAGACATTGTATAACCGAATTATTACTTTAGAAGAATTAGTAAATCTCATTGAAATCATGAACTTGAATAAACAAGAGTAAGACTTTGCTCAATATAAGAATATGAATTATGAACTTTGAAACTTGCATAATGTAAAAGTAAGGTTTAGGAACTTGCCTCGGGCGTAGATTATACGTTTACTATTCACGTTCCTCAATTTAATCCTACATACAATTTAAAGTCACAATACCAATTAATTATAACATAAGTAGCATCATGAGTATATTCTCTTTTGTCTTAACTTAACTTTAAGTCTGATTATATTAATCAAACCCACACACATTAACTCTTAAACACATTATTAGACTTCACGAATAACGAGTTTAAATTCATATTTGACTTATCAATTAATCACGTAAAAACATCATTGACATGTTGTTAATCTGTTTTAACATCTCAATACATGATTAACACATTTTCATGTTCATTAGATTAGGTTACAATTACAAATTCTAGACTTGAACACTTAAATAAAAAATTTTGGGCGATTCTGTATACTGGCGCAGCGGTGCGGCCCCAAAGCCTAGCAGTCGGTGCTGCGGCGTTCAGACAAGCCTTCTAAGAGGCATTTCAGCACTGCATCCCAGACTCATAATCTGAAGTTCGCTAAAAACACAGAACAGGGGCAAAAACATCCAATTTCCTTGTTCATAGCACAATTTACTCATACCCAAACTATATAATCTTTACAGAAACGTTATTAAACGTATATGACTTGATTATTGTGACACCCCCCAAATAGGTATACAACACCCATTCTGAGTCGTCAAAATACATGGTACAGAAATAACTACAACTTTATTAATACAACATAAAAACTGTGAGTTTAAATACAAATATTATCTTCTAGACAATATCCACACTCAAATAAGTCCTCATTACAATTATTGATACATTATTTTACAAAAATAGTGTGGACTACTAAACAACTTTCTAGAACCATCATTCCATACCCCGACTAGTACTCGCTACATTCTCGCCTCTTGAGAAGAAAAATAGAACAAAAAAGAAAAGGGTGAGCTCAACTAGCCCAGTAAAGAGCATTATGACAAAGATAATATAGAACAAATTATCGTTAGTCCTCAACAGGAAAAAATTTAATTGAATACAATAGACAACAAATTTTAAATCAATATTCGCAGCGGAAATAATAATTCATTAGAAGAGTTAAGTAGATAACGAAATCTACTATCTTCAATGATTTTAAAAATCCATCATCAATATTTTATCCCTGTAACATCAATCAATATACATTTTGATTCAAATATTCATCTTTGCACTACAGGCCAAAGATATTCATCAGTTGGTCATGTTCATCTCAACACATGTTCATCTCAACACCTGTTCATCTTTGCACTACGGCCAAAGATATCCATCATAAAATCATTAATCTTTGCACTACAGGCCAAAGATATTCAGTTATATCATCATTTAGGGTTGAGGATGATGAAAAAATATTTTAAAGAAAACGAATCTAGTGAAACAAAAGAATAAATATTAAGGATTCGTATTTCAGCTATTCCATGTCCAAAAATACCTCATAAATAATCATAGTGGAGTAAAATTCAAGAATGATCAAAATATGGATACAATCAAAGCTAGTATCCATAATAGATATTTTGGACAAAAAGAAGAAAATTTTATTTTTCGGTGAATAGTGCCGTATTCGTGAATAGTGTCGTATACGTGAATAGTAACCCCGACACAAAAAGTTTCAAATTTGATAAAAAGTTCAAACCAGTATTTTGACATAATGATATTGAAGAAAATAATATCATTTAAGAAGAAAATAACATCCCTTACCTTGTAAAGACAATATATATATATATATATATATATATTAATTTCCTACACCCACTTTTTTAGTCAAAGATCAGCCATTCAAGTAGCTTACATCACAAAACACGTTTTTGTGAATTAAAATATTTTAAACTTAAAAATTTATTTATTCCGAAACTTCAGAACTTCAATAATTCATAATAAATAGTGCTTTTGTCAGAAAAATTCAAACCACATGTTTTTTCCATAGTAAATTTCATTATCTACAACTTTGCAGAAGAAAGTTTTTTCAAATTCCAAACAGAAATTGACCGAAATCCATAAACGGGCGATTCTACAAGCTATAATCAAATTTCAGTCAAGAAATGGGCCCATAAATATGTTTAACATATTTTAAACAACTTTTGCAACAAAAATACTCTTCCTCCTCATATACTCATATATCCAACATTCATTATAAAAATATCATCATTATTATATTATAATAATATAATAAAATATTATTTTATCAAAAAAGGTAAAATATCGATTTTCAACAATGGTCACTTTAAAAATTTTCTCCATCTATATCTATATAAAATGAATATTTTTCTCATCATATAAATCAATAATTAATTATTCACAAATAATATTACAGAATCACAATACTGACAACCAGGCAGTTCCTAGGAAAGAGGGGGCTTTTCAATAAGGATTTCTCCTTACTGGCGCGCAATAAGGTGACCAAACCTCTCCTTAGACAGAACTTTCTAGATATTTCCAATAATGTTATCTAATAATATTATTCAGATAATATGAATTATTGCTTCGATAATGAAAAATACTGTGTAGTGACAATTATTGAAACAACAGTAATATAAAATATCAACGCAACAATTATTGACTCAATAAATTACTGAATAGTAATTACTGTAATAATTATTGAGTAGTGTCTTCTTATGTAAGAATCAATAATTGGTGTAATACCGTGTGCTACTATGCAACAATGCGTATTACTGTGTTTTAACCACCGGGTATTCCAACAGTATTAACGGTAACAACTACGCCGTTATTTATAAACAACTTATACTTGTCGTTTTTTTCATCCAATCGCTTTCCGTTATGGGGACCATAAAAGACTGCGCCACCGTATGAATATTTCCCGACAGCAAGAATATTCCTCGACCAAACGAATATTCCCCGATAAACATGAATATTTTATAATAACTTGCTTATTTAAAATATTTGCGCATTTTACCCATAACTAACCACATTAATCAAATTAACCCTTACTATTTTAAAATAATAAATTGAGGAAATTAAATTTCATTTATTAATGATTTGGGGTCTTACAATTATAACCAACAAAACAACACAAACATTCAAATTTAAACCCATAAATTCACTGTTTTTGTGAAAAACTCTATTTTTGACATTCTTAACGAAATTAACTTCCACCAACTCGTTTTTCAACCAAATCATTCCATACAAGTTTCATTTTTTTTCTTTTTTAAATGTATAAACATAATCAATCATCAATTTACCGTTTAACATACAATTCAAGCATCAAATTTCATACATATAAGCCATATTCAAATATAATTTCATGGATTAATTACTCTAAAGTAATTTATAAACATCATATAATAGATTATACATACATATTAACAATTACAAACAACGTCTCAATAATTTAACCATAAAAATCTATTTACAGAGAACTAAAATATATTTTCATGGAAAAACTCAAGAACATAATTTTAAAGCTTGAGATTAAGGAATTACCCTTGATTTCTTTGCTTAGAATACACAACGATGATAAGAACTCTTCTTAATTCTTCAAACTTCTTCTTCAATCAATTTTTCTCTCAATTCTCTCTATGTTATGCTCTTTAGACTTAACAAAATGAATGAAGACATAATACATATTTAATAGAATACGTATAAATTAACTGGCACAACATGGGTAGTGGTTAAGTGCTTCATAGCCTTAACTGCTCCCATATTCTTAAGGCAATGTTTGGTTTGTTACTTAAAGGTTTTTTTTTTCATTTATTTTAATTAATTTATTTATTATATAGTTTATTCTTCACACTTTAATTAATCAAATTACATTATTTAAATTCAATCAAATTAAAAGCAATATTACTCATTAAATCAAATTATCACATATTTAAAATTCTCATTTATTAATTCTAATAAAATCAATACATCTTTAATTAATTATTAAATTAATTATAACAACGTCATAATTATTTAATAACCCATTTAATTTAATTATCCCAATTAAGTTCACACTTTGAACTATAACATTAGCTAACATTAATTTAATTAATGTAACACATTTAATTAAATTAATCTACCATAATACCATCAAATATATATTTAACTCAATAAATAAATCAACAAAATATTAATTTAATTCAATAAATATTTAAAATCCATCACACAAAATCTTGTTCGTCGCATCCTTCCCTCCTTAAAAAGATTCTGTCCTAGAATCACGATTCAATTAATTCGTCCCGTTACATTCTCTCCCTTTACAAAGATTCTGTCATTAGAATCGCTATACATATATTAAGCAAATAAATGAGGGTAATTGTTCATTATCTGTTCTTCGGGTTCCCACGTAGCTTCTTCAGCGTTGTGGTTCCTCCAGATTACCTTAACAGAAGGTATTACTTTATTTCTAAGCATTTGTTCTTTATTGTCGACTATCTGAACAGGAACCTCTTCATAAGATAAATCTTTCTCAAATTGTAGGGGTTTATATTCTATAACATGCTTGTAATCTGGCTTATACAGTAGTAACACAGAAACATAAAAAATATTATGGGTATGCTCTAATGCCGGAGGTAAGGCTACCTCATACGCGACTTCACTAATTCTCCTCATTACTTCAAAGGGTCCGATGAACCTCGAGCTCAATTTTCTCTTCTTACCAAATCTGATCTTTCCTTTTCAGGGAGACACTTTCAAGAAAATGAAGCTACCAGCTTGAAATTCTTGCTTCTGTCGATGTTGATCGGTATATTTCTTTTGCTTGTCCTGAGCAGCTATCAATCTTGTCCTGATCACCTTGACAATTTTGGCGGTCTGTTGTACCAATTCTGGTCCTAGAAATTGATGTTCGCCAACTTCATCCTAACATAATAGAGTTCTGCACTTTCTGTCGTACAACGCTTCATAAGGTGGCATGCCAATACTTACATGGTAACTGTTATTGTAAATTAATTCCACCAATGGTAGATGATCATCCCAATTTCCTTTGAAGTCCATAATTCAAGCTCTTAATATATCCTCCAATGTCTGGATTGTCTTTTCACAATGCCCGTCTGTCTGAGGATGATATGTCGTACTCATTCTTAACTGCGTTCCAATGCATTCTTGTAATTACTTCCAGAAGTCCGATGTGAAATGCAGATCTCGATCAGAAACAATAGACACTGGCACATTGTGCCTTGAAACAATCTCCTTCGCATACAGCTTCGCCAACTGATCTAGGTTGAATCTTATCTTAATCGGTAAGAAGTGCGCTGATTTCGTCAGTCTATCCACTATAACCCATAATGCGTCAAAACCTTTCTGATTCGTCGGAAGACCTGCTACAAAATCCACTGTGATATGTTCCCATTTCTATTCTGAAATTTCTAATGGTTGTAACAACCCACTCAGCATCGGATAGATTGGTACGTACGTTGCTTGCTCATTGGATGAGGATGATTGATCTCATGATCATTTGTGTGGAGACACTAAAGCAAGTATGTAGGTGCTTATTAGAGAATAAGTTCACTGAACGTGACTCGCTAAGGAATACCTAATGGAGTTTTACTTGTCTGTCAATAGGAATTCCTGTAGTGATAGTAGTACAAATGATCCTTAGACTTGAGATCATCATAGTATCTTATATATAATGAATTACACTTTGACTTATTCCTTAAGACTCTTAGAGTATATCAAAGGGTATGCTTGGGTGTAATAAGTTATATATGAAGATAATGAATGATCAATAAAGAATCTACCACTTCTAGTAAAAGAAGAGAAATATCCTATGTGATTCGATAAATGACAACCCAGGAATCCTTGGCCAAGGTGGAATGAAATTAGAAAGTAGTTTCTAATTTGCATTCATTAGGAGTTGTTCATGTAGGAATCGAAGTACATATAATTAAATAAAATAAGACTTGATAATAATTCTATGTCTTATATTTAATTGAGACATTGTATAGTGGAAGGATTGAATTGTACGGTAACTATTAACTCAAAGGTTCTTTTATGATTAATGTTGAAATCTATATTATCTGGAAAGTCGTTGATCGCTAGGGAGGCTTATCCCTATTGTAGAATAAATATTATTTATTTAAATAAATTAATCGTTTAATTTATTTATTTAAATAAGATTAGAATTGTTCTAATTGATTTATTCACAACCGGTTTAATATGGATAACCTAAAGGGTCACACCATAAAAGGAATAATAATTATTTAAGAAGTTAATGACATAATCGTAATTATATGTTAAGTATATTTAATTTAATCTACGGTGATAGAATAAATTAAATAGCTTAATATTTATTATTTAATATTTTAGAAATATTAAATATAAATTAATAGGAGGAGTCTTATTAATATTATTACAATTATTATTATTTTAATTTCTAAAAGAGTTTAAGAATTAATTTAATATAAGTACTCTCATTTATCCCTAATAAGATTAGGGAGCTCATTTAATTAAAAGAGTTTAATTAAATAAATAATACCTTATTTTAATTAAATAGGGTTACCTGATATCTTTATAAGAGGAGTCTTATATCAGATATCAGATATACGTAATTCCAAGAGTTGGAGAGTACGCCCTTTTTCTATAGAGATAGGAAAAACTAGGGTTTGAGCCAATACACCCTTCTTCTTGAAAATTCTTCTTCCTTGGTGGATCACCTCTAGAGGCCATACACTTGGGTGGCTTACATTGATCAAAGGAAGGAATCTACCCGGATATTCAAGGAGATCGCGGAAAAGTAGGAGGTGAACTCGTACCTGAGGAAGCTCGTTTTTACAAGGGTATGATTTCATAATTTCTTATTCTTTGTTTAATTAATAATATACATAGAGGATGATCCGGGAAATTGGTTTGTGAAAAATTTTAAAATCTGATTTTATTTTGCTTCCGCTATTTTTACAATTTAATTGCTATTTTGATTTTAACAAAACCTTACAGTGGTATCAAGAGCCAAACTTTATGCGAATTATTAATTATTTTGATTCCATATATGTATGGGTATGTATTTTGAATAATTTATTGGGCATAATTTGTTATATAAAATTATTATCTTAAAAAAAACAAAAAAAATTTATTTTTTGCCGAAAACTATTTTCGGTAAGCGTTTTTTTATTGAATTCGTAGGTAACTTGAATCATGATACCTCTTATTAGCAGGTGATATATATTATATATATATAATTGACGTGAGTGGATCAGAAACTTTATATATATATATATATATATATATATATATATATATATATATATATATATATATATATATATATATATATATATATATACTCCCTCCGTCCCAAATTAATTGCTCAATTTTGACTCTTTTAAGTCAAATTGACTATTTTTAAAATTAATAATTAAGCATATATAAATATATTTCTAAAATTATAAAAATTGAGGTTAGTAATAAATTGTATATATTTTCTTTTGGTTATAATTTTTTCACCTATATTTTAGGAAAAATAGTAAAAAGATTAGTTTTAAAAATGGTCAATTTGACTTTAAAAAGTCAAAACTGAGCAATTAATTTGGGACGGAGGGAGTATATTTTATAATAACCGAAGTTATTACTTTGGTTCTTAAAATTCGTGATCACAGTTCCCCATTTTACAAGGTGGAACAGTTTGTATTCAAGCGCACGGATATTATATATTATATAATATTATATATATAATATATTTTAATAATTTTATATTTAAAATAAAGAGTTTATTTTAATTTTGAAATTGGATTTCATGCAATTTATAAATGCCCATTAAATGATACTCATATATATATATATGTAATGATTTTATTTATTGATACATATGATGATATGTATGATAATAAATGGGATTGATTATGGACTATTGACCAATGTGATTGGATTTATTTTGGTTGGATGTTTGAATGAATGAGTTTTATTAAATGAGGTCTGTGTACCTCGTCTTTTTTGATTTTATTCTTGATGTAAATTCTATCTCTCTCCTATGTACTTTCCCTTGACTGCTGATCAAGGTTTCTATTTAAATTAAATAGTTTAATGTAATAGGATTAGTTAGAATTTTTTCGAAGAATCGGAGATCAAGGAACAAGGAGCGCTTGAAGACCCGTTTGTAATAGAGCCCTAGTTTAAATGTAATAGTTATATTTAAATTTTTATTCTTGCACCCTAGGGTTTGACCTTTTGGTTCACTTGGTGGCTCTAGTGAACTAAACTAGAATAAGAGTCCATAATCAATCCGAGTAGAATATAGTATTCTATATGTGCATGCTAGTATTATATATATTATATATTATGCAAACATGTTTCGCACGTTTAATAATATGACGCGTATTTTATATATATATTTGCATGCGCGCTAAACAAGATGAGACAAATAATAACAAATCCCTCAAAGTTTTTATATATTAAGTCTTAAGCGTTCAAAGATATTTAGAATATCGAACGTCGCCTTCTAGCATAATAAAATTAATAGAGTATTAAATATTTAATATGAGTTTGTTGTGTCACCACAAGGCAAGTATTAAGTATTTAAGATGTTAATTGATCACATTTGATGCTTATAAAGAAAATTGAATAATATTATTTTGTTGTGTCACCACAAGGACAATATTTTTCTTTTTGAATATATGGAAGTGCTAGGTTGGACTTAACTTAGATAATTTTGATTCGGATGTGCCACCACTTGATCAAAATAATCTAAGAGGCAAGATATAAGGAGTTACATGATGATGTAATTGACAAGGTGTTGTCTACCGATTTATTTATATATAGTTTGTTGTGTCACCACAAGGCTATATATATTTGAAATGGGATCCTTATTTTCACTAGCAAAAACTTTAATTAGATTTTGCCGAACTATATAAACGAGGGTAATATAGTTTGAAGAAAATAGTGGGAGATACCAATATAAAATAAGACCTAATTTATTTTGGTAATTAATTAAATGAATGTTTATTGTCTCTTTACACTCAGAATTTTGAAAATGTCACATTCACTAATTTCACTGTGTAGCATACTTGATGCTAACAAACTGATCGAACCGAACTACACGGACTGGTTAAGGAATCTGAGAATTGTTCTCACTGCTGAAAAGATTTCTTATGTCCTAAATTCGCCCTTACCTGTAAAAGTTGCAGAGACAGCCTCTGAGGAAGAGATTACTACTTTTAAACAGTGGCAAGATGATGCATCTGTGGCTCAATGCATCATGCTCGCATCCATGAGTAACGAGCTTCAGCGTCAGCATGAAAACATAGATGCTCCTACTATACTGCTGCACCTGCAAGAACTGTATGGTGAGCAAAGTAGGACTGCTAGATATGAGATATCTAAGGAGCTCTTCTGATCTCGGATGACCGAGGGTACTACTGTTGAGACTCATGTCCTAAAGATGATTAATTTGATTGAACATCTTGGTCAGCTTGGGTTCGTCATGGATGGGGAGTTGAGTCAAGATTTGATCTTGCAGTCATTCCCTGACACCTTCTCACAATTTGTTGTGAATTTTCACATGAATAAGTTGGACGTCAGCTTGCCTGAGTTACTTAACATGTTGAAAACTGCTGAAGGTCACTTCCCATCCAAGAAGAACCATGTCTTACTGGTGGATGATTCTTCCAAGAAAAGGAAGAGGCCCAAGGTATCTTCTGAAAAGAAAAAATTCAAGAAGGCTAAGGGAAAGGCGAAAGTGAAGGATTAAAAGAAACCTGATCCTGCTAGCAAAGGAATTTGCTTCCATTGCAACAAGCCGGATCACTGGAAGAGGAACTGTAAGGATTATCTTGCGGAACAAAAGCAGAAGAAGCTTGGAGAAGCTTCGAATCCTAATCAAGGTTTGTTTATGATTGAAATTAATTTTTCTGAAAGTCAATCTTCTACTTGGGTATTGGATACCGGCTGTGGTTATCACATATATAATAATATGCAGGGATTGGTCAGAAGTAGAAAGCTGAGCAAGGATGAGGTCGTCCTACGAGTGAAAAATGGAGCAAAGGTTGCTGCATTAGCTGTAGGGACTTATTGTTTAGCAATGCCTACGGGCAAGTTCATTAATTTAAATAATTGTTATTTTGTTCCAAATATCATTAGAAACATTATTTCTATCTCTGTATTGGATATGGATGGTTTTAATATTATAATAAAGAACAACAGTTGTTCTATTTATAATGATAATGTTTTATATGGTGTTGGTAATTTGCGAAATGGACTTTATATACTTGACTTGCATGAAAATATACTTCAAATTGAACAAACTAAGAAAAGGAAAAGAGATGATGTTAATTATACCTTCATATGGCACTATAGACTCGGTCATATTAATGAAACAAGATTATCCAAGTTACATAAAGATGGGCTCCTAGAGCTATCGGATTATGAATCATATCCAACTTGTGAATCTTGTCTCATGGGCAAAATGACTAAATCTCTTTTTAGTGGCAAAGGAGAAAGAGTTACAGAGTTGTTAGCGTTGGTACACACAGATGTATGTGGACCTATGACAACGATTGCACGAGGAGGGTATTCTTATTTTATTACATTCACTGATAACCACTCAAGATTTGGATATGTATATTTAATGAAATACAAATCTGAATCATTTTAAAAGTTCAAAGAGTTCAGAAGTGAAGTAGAGAAGCAAACTGGTAAGAGTATTAAGATTCTTCAATCTGATCGAGGAGGAGAATACTTAAGTGGTGAGTTTCTCAATTGTCTCAAAGAAAATGGTATAATCTCACAATGGACTCCACCAGGGACGCCACAGATGAATGGTGTATCTGAAAGGAGAAATCAAACATTGTTGGACATGGTTTGATCCATGATGAGCTTTTCTGACCTTCCAGTTTTCTTCTGGGGATATGCCCTAGAATTGACTGCATACCTACTTAACAGGGTACCTATAAAATCCGTCCCCAAGACCCCATATGAGTTATGGACAGGGAGGAAACCAAATCTTAATCATGTTAAGACTTGGGGTTGTCCAGCTTATGTCAAAAAGTTTGAAAACGATAAGCTACAGACTAGATCTGACAAATATAGATTTGTGGGATACCCTAAAGAAACATCGGGGTATTATTTCTATCATCCAACTGATCAAAAGGTGTTTGTTACGAAATATGCTACTTTCTTGGAAAAGGAATTTATCCTTGAAGGGGTCAGTGGGAGTAAGATATATCTTGAAGAGGTTCAAGAACCACAAAATACTACAGATCAAAGTGAGGTACCTAACCAAGTAGAGATTCCTTCTGTACCACACCCTATTCGTAAATCTGGAAGAGTACCAAAGATACCTGATAGGTATGGACTTGTCATAGAGTATGACGATGAGGTACGCATCATAGATGATGATGATCCATTGAATTACGAACAGGCTATGAGTAATAAAGAATCAGAGAAGTGGCAAGAAGCCATGAAATCTGAGATGGACTCCATGTATGAAAATCAAGTATGGACTTTGGTTTCACCACTTGAAGGCATTAAGCCTATTGGGTGTAAATGGGTCTTTAAAAGAAAGACTGGAGCAGACGGCAAGGTAGAGACCTATAAGGCTCGACTGGTCGCAAAAGGTTTCAAATAAAGACAAGGAGTTGACTATGACAAACCTTCTCACCAGTAGCAAAGCTCAAGTCCATTCGAATTTTGCTTGCAATTGCAGCTTACCATAACTATGAAATTTGGCAGATAGACGTGAAAACGGCCTTCCTCATTGGGAAACTTAAGGAGGATGTGTATATGACACAGCCAGAGGGATTTGTTTCAAAGGTTGGAACAAATTAAGTTTGTAAGCTACAACGATCCATTTATGGATTGAAGCAAACTTCTCGTAGGTGGAACATCCATTTTGATGAGACAATCAAAGAGTTTGATTTTATCAAAAATGAGGATGAACCATGTGTGTACAAGAAGGTTAGTGGGAGCGCTGTTTCATTCCTCGTATTATATGTTGATGATATAGTACTGATAGGGAATGATATTCCTATGCTACAATCAATTAAAATCTGGTTATCTAAACATTTTTCCATGAAGGACTTGGGAGAAGCATCCTATGTTTTGGGGATAAAGATCTATAGAGATAGATCTAAAAGGATGCTTGGCTTGTCCCAAGGAACGTACATTGACTCGATGCTAAAGAGGTTTAGCATGGAAGATTCCAAAAGAGGTCTCATGCCGATGAGCCATGGAATACATCTCTCCAAGACACAAGCCCCAAAGACACCTGAGGAGAGAGGCCGTATGAGTAAGATTCCTTATGCTTCAGCAATAGGATCTATCATGTACGGTATGATATGTACTAGACCAGATGTCGCTCATGCACTTAGTGTAACAAGCAGATATCAGTCGAATCCAGGAGAAGAACACTGGAAGGCAGTGAAAAATATCCTCAAGTACTTAAGAAGAACTAAAGATGTATTTCTTGTCTACGGTGGGTCTGAATTGAAACTATAGGGCTTCACAGACTCAAGTTTTCAAACAGACCAAGATGACAGTAAATTCGTTTTGGGGTTTGTGTTTACCTTAAACGGTGGCGCAGTGAGTTGAAAGAGTTCCAAACAGCAAACAGTTGCTGATTCAGTGACAGAGGCAGAGTACATAGCTGCAAGTGAAGCTGCAAAGGAAGCTGTTTGGATGAAGAAGTTCATTACCGAACTTGGTGTGGTTCCTAGCATTACAGGACCAGTGCCTTTATTCTGTGACAACACCGGAGCTGTTGCGCAGGCTAAGGAACCCAGGTCTCATCAGAAATCCAAACACGTGTTGCGGCGATTTTATTTGATCAAAGAGATCATTGAAAGAGGAGACGTCACCCTGGAGCGTGTGGACTCTCAAGACAATATTGCAGATCCATTTACTAAAGCATTAACACGACAGCAGTTCGATCGTCACTTAGAGAAGATGGGTATGAGATACCACGTCTATTGGCTTTAGTGCAAGTGGAAGATTGAAAGTAGTATGCATACAAGCCAATCATGTATGATAATAAAGCATATACTTTGTAATCAATCTTATTTATTTATTTATTAATAAAAGAATTATTTATGAAGGCATTTATTATCTACATGGTGCTGTTGTAATAATATGTGATAAACCCATAGCTTTAAGCAATACTTTTAGAATCATGATGAGATCATGCTAATGAGATCTAAATTCTTAGAAAGCTTAAACTAAAATGTTCCCAATCAATGAATTACTAAAAAGGGGATTAGTGAATCTGGATAGATTGGTACGTATGTTGCTTGCTCATTGGATAAGGATGATTGATCTCATGATCATTTGTGAGGAGACACTAAAGCAAGTATGTAGGTGCTTATTAGAGAATAAGTTCACTGAACGTGACTCGCTAAAGAATACCTAATGGAGTTTTACTTGCCTGTCAATAGTAATTCCTGTAGTGATAGTAATACAAATGATCCTGAGGCTTGAAATCATCATAGTATCTTATATATAATGTATTACACTTTGACTTATTCCTTAAGACTCTTAGAGTATATCAAAGGGTATGCTTGGGTGTAATAAGTTATATATGAAGATAATGAATGATCAATAAAGAATCTACCACTTCTAGTAAAAGAAGAGAAATGTCCTATGTGATTCGATAAATGACAACCCAGGAATCCTTAGCCAAGGTGGAATGAAATTAGAAAGTAGTTTCTAATTTGCATTCATTAGGAGTTGTGCATTTAGGAATCGAAGTACATATAATTAAATAAAATAAGACTTGACAATAATTCTATGTCTTATATTTAATTGAGACATTGTATGGTGGAAGGATTAAATTGTACGGTAACTATTAACTCAAAGGTTCTTTTATGATTAATGTTAAAATCTATATTATCTGGAAAGTCGTTGATCGCTAGGGAGGCTTATCTCTATTGTAGAATAAATATTATTTATTTAAATAAATTAATCGTTTAATTTATTTATTTAAATAAGATTAGAATTGTTCTAATTGATTTATTCACAACCGGTTTAATATGGAGAATCTAAAGGGTCACACCATAAAAGGAATAATAATTATTTAAGAAGTTAATTGCATAATCGTAATAATATGTTAAGTATATTTAATTTAATCTATGGAGATAGAATAAATTAAATAGCTTAATATTTATTATTTATTATTTTAGAAATATTAAATATAAATTAATAGGATGAGTCTTATTAATATCATTACAATTATTATTATTTTAATTTCTAAAAGGGTTTAGGAATTAATTTAATATAAGTACTCTCATTTATCCCTAATAAGGTTGTGTAACGTCTTAATAGGCCTTGATAAGTAGAGCAATATGTTATATGCATGATTATTAGAGTTAGTAAATGTAAATCCCGAATGATTATATAAATAATGGGATATAATGTAAGACCCCAACTTATTATAAATAAAATCAAATTTTCTCTAATTATTATTTTGAATAATAGGGTGTTAATTTGATATAATGCTTTGGTTATGAGTGAAATATACAAATTTTGCAAAATAAGCAAGTGGTTATAAAATATTCATTTTGTCGGGGAATATTCGTTTGGTTGTGGAATATTCTTGCTGTCGGGAAATATTCGTACGACGGCGCAGTCATTTGTGGGCCCCATAATAAAAAACGGTCGGATGAAGAAAACGACAAGTTTGAGTTTTTATAAATAACGGCGTAGTAGTTACCGTTAATGCTGTTGGAATACCCAGTTGTTAAAATACAGTAATACGCGTGGGTGCACAGTAGCACATGGTATTGCATAGTATTGTTAAATTATTGATTCTTAAGTAAGAAGCTCAATAATTTTTACAGTAATTACTGTTCAATATTTTATTTTATTGGTTCAATAATTGCTGCGTTGATATTTTATATTATTGTTATTTTAATATTTGTCACTGCACAGTATCTCCATTATCAGATCAATCATTCATATTATTTGAATAATATTTTTAGATAGCATTATTGACAATGTCTAAGGAAGTTCTGTCTAAGGAGAGGTTTGGTCACCTAATTGCGCGCCAGTAAGGAGAAATCCTTATCGAAAAGCCCCATCTTTCTTGAGAACGACCTGGTTGTCATAATTATGATCCTGTAATATTATTTGTGAATAATTAATTATTGATTTATATGATAAGGAAATATTTATTTTTATGTGGATATAAATGAATGATTTAATTTTGAGGTATTTTATCAGTATTTTGTCGGAATGGAGGTTTTAAAAATCAAAATAGTGTTCTTAAAGCTCTATTACGTGAGTTATAATTTTAATCTGACCGTTGGATCGTTGTGATTTTTGGATATGTTATATATATATATATATATATATATATATATATATATATATATATATATATATATAAGTTGAGTATATGTCCACAAATTTTAAACCGTTACAAATTTACGTATGATTTGTTATGAATTTTATGAGGTATTGAAAATCATCCGTTTGTGAATTTCGGATATTTCGGGTTTAAAATTTGGAAAAACTTAAAGCTACAAAGTCGTAGAGAATTCGATTTCGTGTGGAATACACATGAGATTCGAATTTTTCTGATAAAAGGGCTATTTTATATGAATTATTGAAGTTACTGATTATTTAAAATATTTTGGAAATTTCTAGAATTGGTGGGCCCCACTTTTAGTTGGTAAGAAATGTGCTGAAATTCTATTTCAATAGAGGTGGACGAAAATAGTAGCAGGTAAAGCCATCAGGTAGCAGGTTAAGTCTGCTTCGGTGTGCTAGCATTTTCCTATAAATAGGGTGCTGAGTTAGAATTGAAAATCACACCAGAAATATAAGCTTTCTCTATTTCTTTCTCTATATTATCGAGCATATTTTGTGAGTATTTAGATACTTTGAGAGTTACTATTCAGTACAAGTTTCATTCAGCATCATATCCGACATTTCATTCCGAAGTATTGTTTCTTCGAGGTAAGGGATGTTATTTTTTTGTAAATGGTTTTATTTCTTTCAATATCATTATGCCGAAATATTGGTCTGAACTTTTTATTAAATTTAGAACTTTTTGTGTCGGAGTTACTATTCATGTATATGGCACTATACACGAATACGGCACTATTCACCGAAAAATAAAATTTTCTCTTCTTTGTCCTAGATCTCTATTATGGTTACTATCTTTGATTGTATCCATATTTTGATCGTCATTCTTGAATTTTTCTCTATTATGTTTTATTATGTAGTATTTTTAAACTTGAATTATTTAAAGTATGAATCTCTAAACTTTGTCCTTTTATCGTACGGGATTCGTTCTCTAAAATATTTTTCATCATCCTCAATCATTAATGGTGATACTTGATGAATATCTTTGGCCTGTAGTGCAAAGATGAATGATTACCTTATGAATATATTTGGCCCGTAGTGCAAAGATGAACAGGTGTTGAGATGAACATGATCAACTGGTGATACAAATGAATATCTTTGGCCCGTAGTGCAAAGATGAATATTTGATTCAAGATGTATATTGATTGATGTTACAGGAATAAAATATTGATGATGAACTTTTAAATTCATAGATGATAGTAGATTTCATTCTCTACTTAACTCTGCTAATGAATTATTGTTTCCGCTGCAGTTGTTGATCTAAATCTTGTTGTCTATTATATTCTATCAGATTTTTCCCTGTTGAAGACTATTGATAATTTGTTGTATATTATCTTAGTCATAATATTCTTTACTGGGCTAGTTGAGTTCACTATTTTCTTTTTGTTCCATTTTTCTTCTCAGGAGATGAGAATATAGCAGGAACTAGCCGGGGTATGGAGTGATGGTTCTAGAAAGTTGTTTTAGCAGTCCTCACTATTTTTGTAAAATAGTGTATCAGTAATTGTAATGAGGACTCCTTTTGAGTTTTAATACTATCTATTAGACAATATTTGTATTTAAACTCACAGTTTATGTGTTGTCTTATTTTGCACGACAATTGTAGTAATGAAGTTGTATTTGTTTCTGTACCATGTATTTGGCGACTCAGAATGGGTGATTTAGACCTATTTTGGGGGTGTCACAGTTGGTATCAGAGCTTAGGGATATGGTTTCTGGCGGAGATCGGGGAATAGAACTAGGAGGGGAGAGACGAGTAAATATGTCCTACCTAAGCTTATTTGTTGGTCGGTCATAATATAGGGATATTATGTGACATGTTAATTTGTTTAATTAACCCTTGTTTTATGGCAGTTTTTAAGAATGGCAGCTGAGAACGTAAACAATAGAGTGTATGAGACTGTAGAACAACCTTCAATCACTAACCAGGAGAACGTTCAACAGGAAGGCAATATTTCTCTTGTAAACAACACGACCGAACAAACGATGAATGATGGAATGTTTAGAAGCTTTTTGTAGTTCGTGCAAAATCAGACGAGGGAGACTCGTGTTCAAAATACGGGTGGAAATGATAGCAATGCGCGGTTTGTCACAGCCAAGCAGTTTAAAGAGTTGGGACCACCAGAATTCTGGAGAAAGCCAGATCCGATTAAGGCAGAAACGTGGGTCAAGCAAATTACCAAGATATTTGATGTCTTGGGCTGCATGAAGGAACAAAAGGTTCCATTCGCCACCTTTATGTTCCGTGGTGAGGCAGATTACTGGTGGAAATCTGTGAAGCGTACCCAGCCTACCTCACTCAGCATGTCTTGGTAAACGTTTTAGAAGCTGTTCAATGATAAGTACTTTCTTAAAAGTATTCGTCATATGAAGGAGGTAGAGTTTATCAGACTAGAACAAAACAACATGACTGTGTCTCAGTACGAGGCGAAGTTCGCAGAGTTATCCAGGTTTGCACCTTATTTGGTAGAGAATGAGGAACGAATGACACGGATGTTTCTGAGAGGTCTAAAACCCGAGACTCAACAATATCTTATCTCTCATAAATTTTTTTATATTCAGATGTTGTAAATAGGGCTCAATTATTAGAGCGAGATAATGAGTATGTTCAACCAAGGGACCACAACCAGCGTCATGCCGGTGACAGCAGTCATCGGAGCAATGATAACCAACGCAGAGGGAAAAATACGGACAAAAGAGGTAACCACTCGGGTGGTAATCGTGGCCATGATAACAGGAGAGGTGAGTCAAGTGAAAATTTCAAAAAGAGGATATTCAAAAATGATGGGAAGCTATCAACACCAGCACCAGCACCAACAACAAATTTTAGGGGAGGAGAACGACTGCCAGTTAGATGCTACAGATGCGGAGAGGAGGGACACATAGGTCCAAACTGTTCACAGCCTTCCAAGGTGTGTTTAAATTATGGAAAAGACGGTCATATAGCCTGATTTTATCCGGTAGCAAAGTCAAGTCCAACTGGGACAGCGGCACCAAAGGTAACTATAGACAAAACAAAGTCGGTGGTTCAAGGGAGGGCGTTTGTCGTGACTGGCCAAAACGCGAGAAACCCAAACGAGGTGATCATGAGTAAGCTAATCTTGAACTCTTGCGAAGTTTATACCTTACTAGATACCGGGTCTACCCATTCTTTTATCTCTCCTGCTTGTGCTCAATGTTTAAACTTGACTCCGGAGAAATTAGACTTTGACTTATCTGTGGAGACTCCGTTAGGAGAAACTTTTATTACATCCACTGTGTATAAATATTGCTTGATCCAAGTGGGCACAATCACATTACCTGTCGATCTTATTTCTTTGAAAATACTTGCATTTGATGTGATTTTAGGGATTGATTGGTTAACTATTCATCATTCCAAAATTGATTATTTTCGTAAGGTTGTTAGTTTTCATATTCCTAACCAACCTGTTATACGAATTCAAGCTACCAAACCACTAAAATCATTCACTGTCATATCAAGCCATAAAGCTATTCATTTATTGAAAAACGGATGTCAAGCTTTCTTAGTCCATATTATGGACTTGAACAAAAATATGTCAGATTTGAATAATATTCCTGTTGTTAGTGAATTTTCTGACGTATTTCCTGAAGAACTTCCTGGTCTACCCCCAGAACGTGAAGTTGAATTCTTTATTGGTCTTGAATCGGGTACAAAGCCCATTTCTAAAATCCCATATCGAATGGCTCCTATTGAACTTCAGGAGTTAAAAGTCCAACTACAGGAATTGTTACACATCGATTTTATTCGTCCTAGTACATCTCTTTGGGGTGCTCTTGTTTTATTCGTAAAGAAGAAAGACGGGAGTATGCGACTTTGTATCGACTATAGGGAATTGAACCATGTCACCATCAAGAATAGGTATCCGCTACCTCACATTGATGACCTGTTCGACCAGTTGCAAGGAGCACAATTCTTTTCAAAGATCAATCTTCGTTCTGGATATCATCAGCTGAATATTAAAACTGAGGATATTCCAAAGACTGCCTTCAGAACTCGGTACATGCATTATAAATTCCTAGTCATGTCTTTTGGATTGACTAATGCTCCTGCGGCTTTCATGGATATGATGAACCGTGTATTCAAAAAATATTTGGATCAGTTCGTTGTTGTCTTTATTGATGACATCCTCATCTATTCCAAAAGCCGTGAAGATCATGAGCACCATTTGAAGCTGGTACTCCAAAGGCTTCGCGATAACAAGCTATATGCCAAGCTAAAGAAATGCGAGTTCTGGCTTGAGGAAGTAGCATTCCTTGGCCACGTGGTGTCAAAACATGGAGTATCTGTTGACCTGGCGAAGATTGGAGCCATACAAAGTTGGGAGCAACCGAAGTCAGTGACCAAAGTACGTAGTTTTTTGGGCTTAGCTGGTTATTATCGGAGATTTGTGGAAGGATTTTCTCGAGTCGCTACTCCGTTAACTCAGCTGACTCGGAAAGATACAAAATTCGTATGGAGCGAGGAATGCGAGAAGAGTTTCCAAGAGCTCAAGAGGAGACTCATTTCGGCACCTGTTCTGACAATACCATCTAGTTTGGATGGATTTGTTATCTACAACGATGCTTCAGGCAAAGGGTTAGGATGTGTTCTCATGCAACATGGGAAAGTCATAGCCTATGCCTCATGACAACTCAAAGAATATGAGAGGAATTATCCTACTCATGATCTGGAGTTGGCAGTAGTCATTTTTGCGTTGAAAATCTGGAGACACTACCTATATGGGGAGAAAGTGTAGATTTATACGGATTATAAAAGTCTCAAATATTTCTTCACCCAAAAAGAACTCAACATGCAGCAACGACGTTGACTCGAGCTGTTGAAAGATTACGATCATACCATCTAATATCATCTTGGAAAAGCAAACGTGGTAGCTGACACATTGAGTAGAAGATCGTATGCAGGTATAAGTGCAATGTGGTTAACGCAAAGACCCATTTTGTATGACTTACAAAGGATAGAGATAGAGGTAAAGGCTCCAAGTACCCACGTGATGATATCAAATATACGAGTAGAACCGACTTTAATCGATAAAGTTAAAGCTACTCAAGCTACGGACCTGGAGCTGATGCGTATGAAGAAGAAAGTGCAAGAAGGTGCTATTCCAGAAGCAAGAATCGATGAAGAAGGAATACTTCGAGTCCACTCTAGACTTTGTGTTCCTAACGATTCTGACTTGAAGTATAGAATCATGATGGAGGTACACAGCACACCGTTTGCAATCCATCCTGGGAGTACCAAAATGTACCATGATCTTTGACATACATTTTGGTGGAGCAATATGAAGAGAGAGATCGCGGAGTTTATCTCGAGGTATTTAACTTGTCAACGAGTAAAGGCGGAGCATCAAGTGCCAAAGGGTCCATTGCAACCATTTGAGATTCTAAAATGGAAGTGGGAACACATTACCATGGATTTCGTTACCGGTCTTCCCAAAGTTTCTCAAGGCATAGATGCGATTTGGGTTATTGTTGATAGATTAACCAAGTCTGCTCATTTATTGCCTATACGGAAGACTTATTCCCTTGAACATCTTGCTCGTATGTACGTGAATGCGATTATGAGATTGCATGGCATGCCAATATCCATAGTTTCGGATCGTGACCCAAGATTTACTTCACGATTTTAGGTTAGCTTGAAAAAAACTATGGGCACGGATTTACGATTCAGTTCAGTATACCATCCTCAAATGGACGGTCAATCAAAAAGAACTATTCAAACTCTTGAAGATCTATTAAGACTTTGTGCCCTAGATTTCAAAGGGAGTTGGGATAAGTACCTACCATTGGTGGAATTCTCCTATAACAATAGTTATCAAGAAAGTATAGGTATGGCTCCATTCGAGGCGTTGTATGGAAGAAACTGTCATTCTCTAGTATGTTGGGACGAGGTGGGTGAAGCAACGTTGTTGGGACCAGAATTGGTACGTATGACTACAGAGAAAATCCAAATGATCCGATAACATATACAAATGGTACATGATCGACAAAAGAGTTATTTGGATGTTCATCGAAAGGACGTAAAATTTAATATTGGGGATCATGTATTGTTACGTATTGCTCCATGGAAGGGAGTTACAAGATTTGGGAAAAGAGGAAAGCTCAATCCAAGATTTATTGGTCCATTTGAGATTCTTGACCAAATAGGAAATGTGGCCTACAGACTCGTATTACCTCCAAGCATGTCTCGTGTCATAATATTTTTCACATATCGATGCTTCGTAAATATGTGAAAGACTTGAACCACATAATTGAGTTAGAACCAGAAGAGATAGCTGAAGATTTAACGTACGAGGAGGTACTTGTTAAGATATTGGATAGGAAAGAGCATGTCCTACGCACCAAGGTTATACCATAAGTTAAGGTTTTGTTGAGGAACCATGTTATTGAGGAAATGACCTGGGAGTTGGAATCGAAAATGAAAGCGAGGTATCCTCACCTTTTCGAAATACCAGGTACGTACGTTAATTTCGAGGACGAAATTTTATAAGGAGGGGAGGTTGTAAGACCCCAACTTATTATAGATAAAATCAAATTTCCTCTAATTATTATTTTGAATAATAGGGTGTTAATTTGATATAATGCTTTGGTTATGGGTGAAATGTGCAAATTTTGCAAAATAAGCAAGTGGTTATAAAATATTCATTTTGTCAGAAAATATTCGTTTGGTCGTGGAATATTTTTGCTATCGGGGAATATTCGTACGACGACACAGTCATTTGTGGGCCCCATAACGAAAAACGGTCGGATGAAAAAAACGACAAGTTTTAGCTTTTATAAATAACGGCGTAGTAGTTACCGTTAACACTGTTGGAATACCCGGTGGTTAAAATACAATAATACGCATGGGTACACAGTAGCACACCGTATTGCATTGTATTGTTGAATTATTGATCCTTACATAAGAAGCTCAATAATTATTATAGTAATTATTGTTCAATATTTTATTTTATTGGTTCAATAATTACTGCATTAATATTTTATATTATTGTTGTTTCAATAATTGTCACTGCACAGTATCTCCATTATCAGATCAATAATTCATATTATTTGAATAATATTTTTAGATAGCATTATTGACAATGTCTAAGAAAGTTCTATCTAAAAAAAGATTTGGTCACCTAATTGTGCGCCAGTAAGGAGAAATTCTTATCGAAAAACCCCATCTTTCCCGGGAACGACCTGGTTGTCATAATTGTGATTCTGTAATATTATTTGTGAATAATTAATTATTGATTTATATGATAAGGAAATATTTGTTTTTATGTGGATATAAATGAAAGATTTAATTTTGAGGTATTTTATCAGTATTTTGTCGAAATGGAGGTTTTAAAAATCAAAACAGTGTTCTTAAAGGTCTATTGCGTGAGTTATAATTTTAATCCGACCGTTGGATCGTTGTGATTTTTGGATATGTTTGACATATATAAGTTGAGTATATGTCCACAAATTTTGAACCGTTAAAAATTAACGTATGATTTGTTATGAATTTTATGAGGTATATAAAATCATCAATTTTTGAATTTCGGATATTTCGGGTTTGGAGTTTGGAAAAACTTAAAGCTACAAAATTGTAGAAAATTAGATTTCATGTGGAATGGACATGAGATTTGAATTTTTTTTATAAAAGGGCTATTTTATATGAATTATTGAAGTTACTGATTATTTAAAATATTTTGGAAATTTCTAGAATTGGTGGGCCCCACTTTTGGTTTGTAAGAAATGTGCTGAAATTATATTTCAAAAGTGGTGGGCGGGAATAGTAGCAGGTAAAGCCATCAGGTAGCAGGTTAAGTCTGCTTTGGCGTGCTAGCATTTTCCTATAAATAGGGTGCTGAGTTAGAATTGAAAATCACATCAGAAACATAAGCTTTCTCTCTTTCTCTCTCTATATTATCGAGCGTATTTTGTGAGTATTTAGATACTTTGAGAGTTGTTATTCAGTACAAATTTCATTCAGCATCATATCTGACATTTTATTCCGAAGTGCTGTTTCTTTGAGGTAAGGGATGTTATTTTTTTGTAAATGGTATTATTTCTTTCAATATCATTATGCCGAAATATTGGTCTGAACTTTTTACCAAATTTGGAACTTTTTGTGTCAGGGTTACTATTCACGTACACGACACTATTCACGAATACGGCACTATTCACCGAAAAATAAAATTTTCTCTTCTTTGTCCCAGATGTCTATTATGGTTACTATATTTGATTGTATCCGTGTTTTGATCGTTATTCTTGAATTTTTCTCCATTATGTTTTATTATGGAGTATTTTTAAACTTGAATTATCTAAAGTACGAATCTCTAAACTTTGTCCTTTTATCATACGAGATTCGTTCTCTAAAATGTTTTTCATCATCCTCAGTCATTAACGGTGATACTTGATGAATATCTTTGGCCTGTAGTGCAAAGATGAATGATTACCTGATGATTATCTTTGGCCCGTAGTGCAAAGATGAACAGGTGTTGAGATGAACATGACCAACTGGTGATACAAATGAATATCTTTGGTCCATAGTGCAAAGATGAATATTTGATTCAAGATGTTGATTGATGTTACATGGATAAAATATTGATGATGGGCTTTTAAATTCATAGATGATAGTAGATTTCATTCTCTACTTAACTCTTCTAATGAATTATTGTTTCCGCTGCAGTTGTTGATCTAAAACTTGTTGTTTATTATATTCTATCAGATTTTTTCCTTTTGAAGACTATTAATAATTTGTTGTATATTATCTTAGTCATAATATTCTTTACTGGGCTAGTTGAGCTTACCCTTTTCCTTTTTGTTCCATTTTTCTTCTCAGGAGGTGAGAATATAGCAGGAACTAGCCGGGGTATGGAGTGATGGTTCTAGAAACTTGTTTTAGCAGTCCTCACTATTTTTGTAAAATAGTGTATCAATAATTGTAATGAGGACTCCTTTTGAGTTTTAATACTGTCTATTAGACAATATTTGTATTTAAACTCACAGTTTATGTGTTGTCGTATTTTGCACGATAATTGTAGTAATGAAGTTGTATTTGTTTATGTACCATGTATTTGGCGACTCAGAATGGGTGATGTATACATATTTTAGGGGCGTCACAGTTGGTATCAGAGCTTAGGGATATAGTCTCTGGCGGAGATCGGGGAATAGAACTAGGAGGAGAGAGACTAGTAAATCCTTTGCTAGTATGTCCTACCTAATCATATTTGTTGGTCGGTCATTGTGACGCCCCCCAAAATAGGTATACATCACCTATTCTAAGTCGCCAAATACATGGTACAAAATTCAAATACAAGTTAATTATACAACAGTCGTGTAAAATACGACTAAACATATGCTGTGAGTTGTAATACAAATATTGTCAGATAGACAATATACAAACTCACTGGGGTCTTCATTATATTTATTATCACACTATTACATAGAATAGTGAGGACTACTAATGCTATCATCTGGCCCATCACTCCGTTCCCCGACTCGTCCCAACTATATTCTCATTTCCTGAATAGAATAGTAAAAGAAATAGTGAGCTTAACTAGCCCAGTAAGAAATATTATGACTAAGATAATGCAGAATAAATTATCATTAGCCTTAAACAGTGTTAAACTGATACAATATAACAAATATCAAGTTTAAGTGCAACGGAACAAGCAACCCATTAGAAGAGTCAAGTAGAGAATAAAATCAACTATCTTCTATGATTTAAAAGGTTTTTCATGACTTTTATCGCTGGGACCCAGCTTAATAAATAATCCACATCATCGAATCAGCCCTGCACTACGGCTAAGGATATTCTTTTGTATCACGACCACAATTATCCATGCACTACGGGCCAATAATATTTGTGTATTCATTAATGGTCATGATCATGCCAACCACTGTCCATCAATGCACTACGGGCAAATGAGGACTTTTACCACATCATTTGTAACATTACGGTCATGACTATACCGAATAATCCCTGGTCATAATCATACCAAGTCCATCTATGCACTACAGGCCACAGATGACTTTCAACAGAATATAAACATGAGGATGATGACAATGATATAAGAATTCAATAAAACAAGTTCAAGAATTAATTTATCCAGGAACCAACAACGTCCAAATTGTCAACATGATACTGCTTTGTAGGGTAAAATTCAAGAATGCTCAGAAGAATATTTTCATGAAAAGATACTGGATGAAGCGCAAATATCAAAGATATTCCACTAATTTCATGGAGTATAAAAGCCAAAACTTTAACCAACTGAGTATAATAAAGAATGGAATAACAAAAAAATTCACCAAGCATGCGATAGACCGCACAGACAAATTATTCCAACAGAATAATAAATAATGGAACCAGGTCCAGCGTAAACGCACAGACAGGATATTCCGACAGAATAATAAATAATGGAACTAGGTCCGGCGTAAAGCACAGACAGTATATTCCGACTGAATAATAAATAATGGAACCAGGTCCGGCGTAAAGCACAAAGAGGATATTCCGACAGAATAATAAATAATGTAATAACAGAAGAATTTCACCAAGTATAGGGTAGCCCGCGTATACAGGTTATTCCAACAGAATAATAAAGAATGAAATAACAGAAGTTCTCTTCATGAATAAGAAAGAAAGAATACCCTTTACGAGTACAACAAATAATATCCTTTACCGTAAAAGAAACTTGATATCAGAGTAGTGAAGTAGTAGAATACTTTTCTTCTTTTTCTCTATAGTTTCTCTCTCTAGAGTTTTAGTGAATTCGTAAGAAAATAATGAAGGAATGAACTTCTATTTATAGAAAAATGGACTGCATAGTAACTAACTCATAAACGGTCGAGATTTATTTACTTTAATCTGACGGTCTATATTTAAAACAAAATCTTTTAAATAAAATATAATATATTCTATTTATAATCTAATAAAACGAATAACTTTATAAAAGATTTTACCATACAAACACTATGCATAATAAAATATAATATATTTTAATTATTGTCTAATAAAACAGATAACTTTATAAAAGTATTCTATTTTATATAAAAAGCTTTTCTATTTTATTACATTAATAATACCAATAAAACAAAACTGAGTGACTTATCACGTAAGCATCAATAATCAATACCATGTGCTACTATGCAACCATGCGTATTACTATACTTTTACTATCGAGTATTTCAATAGTATTAATGGTAAAACTTTCGCCGTTATTTTCACAAAGTATTTTTGTCGTTTTCTTAATCCGATAATAATTGCGTTGTGAGGTCCACCAATGATTGTGTCGTCGTACGAATATTTTCTGTTAAAACGAATATTCCCCGACCAATCGAATATTATATAGCAACTTGCGTACTTTGTAAAATTTATAAATATTACCCACAACTATAATATTATATCAATTTCACTCCATAATATTCAAAAATGATATTTATAGAAAATTCATCTTTATTTATAAAAGTTGGGGTCTTACAACCTCCCCTTCTTATAAATTTTTGCCCTTGAAATTAGGGTACGTACCTGGTATATCGAAGAGGTAAGGATACCTTGACTTCATTTCAGATTCTAACTCCCAGGTCACTTCCTCAACATCGTGGTTTCTCCACAAAACTTTGACTTGAGGTATAATCTTGGAGCGTAGAATATGTTCCTTCTTATCCAAGATTTGAACATGAACCTCTTCATACGTTAAATCTTCCACTATTTTGTCCGGTTCTAACTCAATAATGTGATTCGGGTCTTCCACATATTTATGTAACATAGATATGTGAAAAATATTATGAACACGAGACATACTTGGTGGTAAAGCGAGTCTATAGGCCACAGTTCCTACTCGATCGAGGATTAAAAATGGGCCAATGAATTTAGGATTGAGCTTTTCTCTCTTTCCAAATCTCGTAACTCCTTTCCACGGAGCAACTCGTAACAACACATGATCTCCTATATCAAATTCCACGTCCTTTAGATGAAGATTAACATAACTCTTTTGTCGATCTTGTGAGGTTTTTATACGTTGCTGGATCGTTTAAATCTTTTCCGTAGTCATACGTACCAACTTCGGTCCCAACAATGTTGCTTCACCCACCTCATCCTAGCATACTGGTGAACGACACTTTCTTCCATACAAAGCCTCAAATGAAGCCATGCCAATACTTGCTTGATAACTGTTGTTGTAGAAAAACTCCACCAATGGTAAGAACTTATCCCAACTTCCCTTGAAGTCAAGGACACAGAGTCTTAATAAATCTTCAAGAGTTTGAATAGTCCTCTCTGATTGTCCGTCCGTCTGGCGATGATATGCCGAACTAAATCGTAAATCCGTGCCCATAGCTTTTTACAAACTAACCCAAAATCGTGAAGTGAATCTTGTGTCTCGATCAGAAACAATGGATACTGGTATACCATGCAGTCTTACAATCTCGTTTATGTACATACGAGCAAGACGTTCAAGTGTATAAGTTTCTCGTATTGGTAAGAAATGAGCAGACTTGGTCAATCTATCAACAATGACCCAAATTGCATCAATTCCTTGAGAAACCTAGGGAAGACCAGTAACAAAATCCATGGTAATGTGCTCCTACTTCCATTCTGGAATTTTAAGTGGTTGCAATGGACCTTTTGGTACTTGATGCTCCGTTTTGACTCGTTGACAAGTTAGACACCTTGAGATAAACAGCGCTATCTCTCTCTTCATATTGCTCCACCAAAATGTATGACGAAGATCACGATACATTTTGGTACTCCTAGGATGGATTAAAAACGGTGTGTTGTGCGCCTTCATCATGATTTTGTACTTTAAATCAGGGTCGTTAGGAACACAAAGTCTGGAGTTGACTCGAAGTATTCCTTCTTCATCGATTCTTGCTTCCGGCATAGCACCTTCTTGCACTTTCTTCCTCATACGCATCAGCTCTAGGTCTGTAGCTTGAGCAGCCTTAACTTTATCAATTAAAGTCGGTTCTACTCATATATTCGTCATCATCACATGGGTCCCTGGAGTCTTTAACTCTATCTCCATCCTTTGCAAGTCACACAAAATGGGCCTTTGCGTTGACAATATCGCACTCGTACTTGCATATAATCTTCTACTCAATGCATCGGCTATCATGTTCGCTTTTTCAGGATGGTATGATCATAATCTTTCAACAGTTCCAGCCAACATCGTTGTCGCATGTTGAGTTCCTTTTGAGTAAAGAAATATTTGAGGCTTTTATGATCCGTAAATATCTCCACTTTCTCCCCATACAAGTAATGCCTCCAAATTTTAAGTGCGAAAACAGCTGCCAACTCTAGATCATGAGTAGGATAATTTCTCTCATATTCTTTGAGTTGTCTTGAGGCATAGGCTATGACTTTCTCATTTTACATGAGAACACATCCCAACCCTTTGCCCAAAGCATCACTATAGATGACAAATCCCTCCGAGCCAGATGGTATTATCAGAATAGGTGCTGAAATGAGTCTCCTCTTGATTTCTTAAAAACTCTTCTCACATTCTTCGCTCCAACCGAACTTTGTATCTTTCCGAGTCAGCTGAGTTAATGGAGTAGCGATTCAAGAAAATCCTTCCACGAATCTCCGATAATAACCAGCTAAACCGAGAAAGCTACGTACTTTGGTCACTGATTTAGGTTGCTCCCAGCTTTGAATTGCTTTAATCTTTGTCGGGTCAACAGATATTCCATGACTTGATACTACGTGCCCAAGAAATGGTACTTCCTCAAGCCAGAACTCTCATTTCTTCAACTTGGCATAAAGCTTGTATTCACGAAGCTTTTGGAGTGTCAGCCTCAAGTGTTGCTCATGATCTTCACGGCTTTTGGAATAAATAAGGATGTCATCAATAAAGACGACCACAAAGTGATCCAAATATTCTTTGAATACTCGGTTCATCATATCCATGAAGGCAGCAGGAGCATTAGTCAATCCAAAAGACATGACTGAAATTCATAATACCCGTATCGAGTTCTGAAGGAAGTCTTTGGAATATCCTCAGTTCTAACCTTCAGCTGATGATATCCAGAACGAAGATCAATTTTTGAAAAGAATTGTGCTCCTTGCAACTGGTCAAATAGGTCATCAATACGTGGCAATGGGTACCTATTTTTGATGGTGACATGATTCAACTCTCGATAATCAATACAAAGTCGCATACTCCCATCTTTCTTCTTCACGAATAGAACAGGAGCACCCCAAGGAGAAGTACTAGGACGAATAAAGCCAATATCTAACAATTCCTGCAGTTGGGTCTTTAACTCCTGAAGTTCAATATGAGCCATTCGATATAGGGCTTTGAAAATGGATTTTGTACCGGGTTCAAGGTCGATACAAAATTTAATTTCACGCTCTGAGGGTAGGCCAGGAAGTTCTTCAGGGAATACGTCAGAAAATTCATTAACAATAGAAATATCATTCAAAACTGAAGTATTTTTGTTTAGATCCGTGACATTAGCTAAGAAAGCTTGACATCCATTTTTAATAAACGAATAGCTTTATGGCTTGCGATGACAGTGATTGATTTTAATGGTTTGGTTGTTTGAATTCGCATAATAGGTTGATTAGGAATATGAAAGCTAACAACTTTACGAAAATAATCAATTTTTGCATGATGAGTAGTTAACCAATCAATCCCTAGAATTACATCAAATGCAAGTATTTTTAATGAAATAAGATCGACGGGTAATGTGAGGGTACCGATTTGAACCAAACAAGACTTATAAATAGTGGATGTAATGAAGGCTTCTCCCAACGGAGTTTCCACAGATAAGTCAAAGTCTAATTTATCCAGAGTCAAATTTAATCGTTGAGCGCAAATAGGAGAAATAAAAAAATGGGTAGAACCAA
Organism: Panax notoginseng; assembly: GCA_016801055.1. Taxonomy (NCBI): domain Eukaryota; kingdom Viridiplantae; phylum Streptophyta; class Magnoliopsida; order Apiales; family Araliaceae; genus Panax; species Panax notoginseng. The sequence goes on along the minus strand of CM029014.1, from coordinate 35,064,446 downwards.
TATCAAATAAAGTATAGACTTCGCTAGAGTTTATGATAAACTTACCCGTGATGACCTCGTTCGGGTTCCTTGCTTTCTGGGAGGTCACATCAAACGCTCTCCCTTGCAGTACTGGTTTTAACTTTTCTGGGACGTCCTTTGGTGCGTCCATCCTAGCTGAACTTGTCTTCGGTGAACGATAAAATCAGGCTAGGTGACCTTCTCTTCCACAATTATAACATGCTTTGGACGGCATCGCGTAGTTTGGACTGATGTGTCCTTCCCCTCCGCATTTGAAGCATATGATAGGTGGTCGTTCTCCTTCCTTAACCATGGGTGGTGGTGCTGACATCTTTCCATCGTTGTTGAATCTCCTCTTCTTGAAATGTCCATTCTTATTATTATGGCCATGATTTCCACCGAAGTGGTAACCATTTCTGGCCTGCTGATTCCCTTCACACTTGTTGTCACCGCTTCGATGACTATTTTCACTGGTATTATCATTTTGCCGGTTGCTCTCTTTTGGTTGCGTTGACTCGTTATCGCGCTCCACTAACTGAGCCCTATTTACAACATCTGAATACAAACATAGTTTATGAGAAATAAGATGTTGACGTATCTCCGGCTTCAAACCTCTTAAAAACATCCGCGTCATTCTCTCTTCATTATCCACCAAGTGGGACGCAAACCTGGACAGCTCGGCAAACTTAGCTTCGTACTGCAACACGGTCATATTATTCTGCTCCAACTTGATGAATTCTACCTCCTTCATGTGACGAATATTTTCGGGAAAGTACTTGTCATTGAATAGTTCCTGGAACTTCTCCCAAGACATCTTCAGTGCGGCAGGTTGAGTACGCTTTACAGATTCCCACCAGTAATCTGCCTCTGCCCGCAACATGAAGGTGGCAAAGGAAACCTTTTGCTCCTCGAAACATCCCAAGACATCAAATATCTTGTTGATCTGTTTAATCCACGTCTCCGCCTTAAGTGGTTTTGGCTCTCCAAAAAACTCCGGTGGTCCCAGTTCTTTAAACTGCTTGGCGGTGACTGTCCGAGAGTTGCCAGTATTTCCACCTGCATTTTGTACAGGAGCCGCTCTCGCCTGTTGTTGCATGAATTGCATAAAGCCTCTGAACATTCTATCATTTATCATTTGGTCAGTGTTGTTGTTTGCATGAGGATTGTCGCCTTCCTGATGCACATTATCCTGATTATTAATATATGGTGAATCAACGGTCGCTTGTGCTCCATTGCTATTCTCAACATTCTCGGATGTCATTTTCAAATACTGCCACAAAACAAGGGTTAAATAACATATCACATATTATCTCTATACTCTGACCGACCAATTAAATACCAAATAAACTTAGGTAGGTCATACTAGCGAAGGAATTTTCCGTCTCTCCCCTCCTAGTTCTAGTCTCACATCTTAGCCAGGGATCATATCCCTAAGCTTTGATACCAACTGTGATGCCCCCCAAAATAGGTATACACCACCTATTTTGAGTCGCCAAATACATGGTATAAAATTCAAATATAACTTAATTATACAACAGTCGTGTAAAATACGACTAAACATATGCTGTGAGTTTTAATACAAATATTGTCAGATAGACAATATACAAACTCACTGGGGTTCTCATTATATTTATTATCACACTATTACATAGAATAGTGAGGACTACTAATGCTATCATCTAGTCCATCACTCCGTTCCCCGACTCGTCCCAACTATATTCTCATTTTCTGAAGAGAACAGTGAAAGAAAGGGTGAGCTCAACTAGCCCAGTAAGAAATATTATGACTAAGATAATGCAGAATAAATTATCATTAGCCTTAAATAGTGTTAAACTGATACAATATAACACACATCAAGTTTAAGTGCAGTGGAACAAGCAACCCATTAGAAGAGTCAAGTAGAGAATAACTTCAACTATCTTCTATGATTTAAAAGGTTTTTCATGACTTTTATCGCTGGGATTCAGCTTAATAAATAATCCACATCATCAAATCACCCCTGCACTACGGCCAAGGATATTCTTTAGTATCACGACCACAATTATCCATGCACTACGGGCCAAGAATATTTGTGTATTCATTAATGGTCATGATCATGCCAACCACTGTCCATCAATGTACTACGGACAAATGAGGACTTTTACCACATTATTTGTAACATTACGGTCATGATTATACCGAATAATCTCTGGTCATAATCATACCAAGTCCATCTATGCACTACATGCCACATATGACTTTCAACAGAATATAAACATGAGGATGATGACAATGATATAAGAATGCAATAAAACAAGTTCAAGAATTAATTTATCCAGGAACCAACAACGTCCAAATTGTCAACATGATACTTTTGTGTAGAGTAAAATTCAAGAATGCTCAGAAGAATATTTTCATGAAAAGATACTGGATGAAGCGCAAATATCAAAGATATTTCACTAATTTCATGGAGTATAAAAGCCAAAACTTTAACCAACTGAGTATAATAAAGAATGGAATAACAAAAGAATTCACCAAGCATGCGATAGAGTGCATAGAAAAGTTATTCCAATAGAAAAATAAATAGTGAAACCAGGTCATGCGTAAATGCACCGACAAGATATTTCGACAGAATAATAAATAATAGAACTAGGTCCGGCGTAAACGCATCGACAGGATATTCCGACAAAATAATAAATAATGGAACCAGGTCCGGCGTAAAGCACAGAGAGGATATTCCGACAGAATAATAAATAATAGAACCAGGTCCGGCGTAAAGCACAGAGAGGATATTCCGACAGAATAATAAATAATGTAATAACAGAAGAATTTCACCAAGTATAGGGTAGCCCGCGTATACAGGTTATTCCAACAGAATAATAAAGAATGAAATAACAGAAGTTCTCTTCATGAATAAGAAAGAAAAAATACCATTTACGAGTACAATAAATAATATCCCTTACCGTAAAAGAAACTTGATATCGGAGTAGTGAAGTAGCAGAATACTTTTCTTCTTTCTCTCTATAGTTTCTCTCTCTAGAGTTTCAGTGAATTCGTAAGAAAATAATGAAGGAATGAGCTTCTATTTATAGAAAAATGGACTGCATAGTAACTAACTCATGAACGGTCTAGATTGATTTACTTTAATCTGACGGTCCATATTTAAAGTAAAATCTTTTAAATAAAATATTATATATTCTATTTATAATCTAATAAAACGAATAATTTTATAAAAGATTTTACTATACAAACACTATGCAGACACTATAAAAATACTATGCATAATAAAACATAATATATTCTAATTATTGTCTAATAAAATAGATAACTTTATAAAAGTATTCTGTTTTATATAAAAAGCTTTTCTGTTTTATTACATTAATAATACCAATAAAATAAAACTGAGTGACTTATCACGTAAGCATCAATAATCAATACCGTGTGCTACTATGCAACCATGCGTATTACTGTACTTTTACTACCGGGTATTTCAACAGTCTTAATGGTAAAACTTCTGCAGTTATTTTCATAAAGTATTTTTGTCATTTTCTCAATCCGATAATAATTCCGTTGTGGGGTCCACCAATGATTGTGTCGTCGTACGAATATTCCCTGTTAAAACGAATATTCCCCGACCAATCGAATATTATATAGCAACTTGCGTACTTTGCAAAATTTATAAATATTACCCACAACTATAACATTATATCAATTTCACTCCATAATATTCAAAAATGATATTTATAGAAAATTCATCTTTATTTATAAAAGTTGGGGTTTTGCAGTCATAATATAGGGATATTATGTGACATGTTAATTTGTTTAATTAACCCTTATTTTATGGCAGTTTTTAAGAATGGCAGCTGAGAACGTTAACAATGGAGTGTATGAGACTATGGAACAACCTTCAATCACTAACCAGGAGAATGTGCAACAGGAAGACAATATTCCATCTGTAAACAACACGACCAAACAAACGATGAATGATGAAATATTTAGAAGCTTTTTACAGTTCATGCAAAATCAAACGAGGGAGACTCGTGTACAAAATAAGGGTGAAAATGATAGCAACGCGCGGTTTGTCACAGCCAAGCAGTTTAAAGAGTTGGGACCACCAGAATTCTGGGGAAAGCAGGATCCGATTAAGGTAGAAACGTCGGTCAAGCAAATTACCAAGATATTTGATGTCTTGGGCTGCACGGAGGAACAAAAGGTTCCATTCGCCACCTTTATGTTCCGTGGTGAGGCAGATTACTGGTGGAAATCTGTGAAGCGTACCCAGCCTGCCGCACTCAGCATGTCTTGGGAAACGTTTCAAAAGCTGTTCAATGATAAGTACTTTCCTGAAAGTATTCGTCATATGAAGGAGGTAGAGTTTATCATACTAGAACAAAACAACATGACTTTGTCTTAGTACGAGGCGAAGTTCGCAGAGTTATCCAGGTTTGCACCTCATTTGGTAGAGAATGAGAAACGAATGACACGTATGTTTCTGAGAGGTCTAAAACCCGAGATTCGGCAATATCATATCTGTCATAAATTTTCTTTAAATTCAGATGTTATAAATAGGGCTCAATTATTAGAGCGAGATAATGAGTATGTTGAACCAAGGGACCACAACCAGGGTCATACCGATGACAACAGTCATCGGAGCGATGATAACCAGCGCAGAGGGAAAAATACGGACAAAAGCGATAACCACTCGGGTGGTAATCGTGGCCATGATAACAGGAGAGGTGAGTCAAGTAGAAATTTTAAAAAGAGGAGATTCAACAATGATGGGAAGACATCAGCAGCAGCACCAGCACCAACAACAAATTCTAGGGGAAGAGAATTACCGCCAGTTAGATGCTACAGATGCGGAGAGGAGGGGCACATAAGTCTAAACTGTTCACAACCTTCCAAGGTGTGTTTCAATTGTGGAAAAGACGGTCATATAGCCCGATTTTGTCCGGTAGAAAAGTCAAGTCCAACTGGGACGGCGACACCAAAGGCAACTACAGACAAAATAAAGTCGGTGGTTCAAGGGAGGGAGTTTGTCATGAATGGCCAAAACGCGAGAAACCCGAATGAGGTGATCACGTGTAAGCTAATCTTGAACTCTTACGAAGTTTATACCTTACTAGATACCGGTTCTACCCATTCTTTTATCTCTCCTATTTGTGCTCAACGTTTAAACTTGACTCCGGAGAAATTAGACTTTGACTTATCTGTGGAGACTCCGTTAGAAGAAACTTTTATTACATCCACTGTGTATAAATCTTGCTTGATCCAAGTGGGCACAATCACATTACATGTCGATCTTATTTCTTTGAAAATACTTGCATTTAATGTGATTTTAGGGATTGATTGGTTAACTATTCATCATTCCAAAATTGATTATTTTCGTAAGGTTGTTAGTTTTCATATTCCTAACCAACCTGTTATGCGAATTCAAGCTACCAAACCACTAAAATCATTCACTATCATATCAAGCCATAAAGCTATTTATTATTGAAAAACGGATGTCAAACTTTCTAAGCCCATATTATGGACTTGAACAAAAATATGTCAGATTTGAATAATATTCCTGTTGTTAGTGAATTTCATGACGTATTTCCTGAAGAACTTCCTGGTCTACCCCCAGAACGTGAAGTTAAATTCTTTATTGATCTTGAATCGGGTACAAAGCCCATTTCTAAAACTCCATATCGAATGGTTCTTATTAAACTTTAGCAGTTAAAAGTCCAACTACTAGAATTGTTAGATATCGGTTTTATTCGTCCTAGTACACCTCCTTGGGGTGCTCCTATTTTATTCGTAAAGAAGAAAGACGGGAGTATGCGACTTTGTATCGACTATAGGGAATTGAACCATGTCACCATAAAGAATAGGTATCCGCTACCTAGCATTGATGACCTTTTCGACCAGTTGTAAGGAGCACACTTTATTTTAAAGATCGATCTTCGTTTTGGATATCATCTGCTGAAGATTAAAACTGAGGATATTCCAAAGATTGCCTTCAGAACTCGGTACGGGCATTATGAATTCCTAATCATGTCTTTTAGATTGACTAATGCTCCTGCGACTTTCATGGATATGATGAACCGTGTATTCAAAGAATATTTAGATCAGTTCGTTGTTATCTTTATTGATGACATCCTCATCTATTCCAAAAGCTGTGAAGATCATGAGCACCATTTGAAGCTGGTACTCCAAAGACTTCGCGATAACAAGCTATATGCCAAGCTGAAGAAATGTGAGTTCTGGCTTGAAGAAGTAGCATTCCTTGGGCACGTGGTGTCAAAACATAGAGTATCTGTTGACCCGACAAAGATTGAAGCCATACAAAGTTGGGAGCAACCGAAGTTGGTGACCGAAGTACGTAGTTTTCTGGGCTTAGCTGGTTATTATCGGAGATTTGTGGAAGGATTTTCTCAAATCTCTACTCCGTTAACTCAGCTGACTCGAAAAGATACAAAATTCGTATGGAGCGAGGAATGCGAGAGGAGTTTCCAAGAGCTCAAGAGGAGACTCATTTCGGCACCTGTTTTGACAATACCATCTGGTTTGGATGGATTTGTTATCTACAGCGATGCTTCAGGAAAAGGGTTAGGATGTGTTCTCATGCAACATGGAAAAGTCATAGCCTATGCCTCGCGACAACTCAAAGAATATGGGAGGAATTATCCTACTCATGATCTGGAGTTGGCAGCAGTCATTTTTGTGTTAAAAATCTGGAGACACTACCTGTATGGGGAGAAAGTGGAGATTTATACGGATCATAAAAGTCTCAAATATTTCTTCACCCAAAAAGAACTCAACATGAGGCAACGACGTTGGCCCGAGCTGTTGAAAGATTACGATCATACCATCTAATATCATCTTGGAAAAGCAAACGTGGTAGCTGACGCATTGAGTAGAATATTGTATGCAGGTATAAGTGCAATGTGGTTAACGCAAAGACCCATTTTGTATGTCTTACAAAGGATGGAGATAGAGGTAAAGGCTCCAAGTACCCACGTGATGATATCAAATATACGAGTAGAATCAACTTTAATCGATAAAGTTAAAGCTGCTCAAGCTACGGACCTAGAGCTGATGCGTATGAAGAAGAAAGTACAAGAATGTGCTATTCCAGAAGCAAGAATCAGTAAAGAAGGAATACTTCGAGTCCACTCCAGACTTTGTATTTCTAACGATTCTGACTTAAAGTATAGAATCATGATGGAGCACACAACACACCGTTTGCAATCCATCCTGAGAGTACCAAAACGTACCATGATCTTCGACATACATTTTAGTGGAGCAATATGAAGAGAGAGATCGCGGAGTTTATCTCGAGGTGTTTAACTTGTCAACTAGTAAATGCGGAGCATCAAGTGCCAAAGGGTCCATTGCAACCACTTGAGATTCCAAAATGGAAGTGGGAACACATTACCATGGATTTTGTTACGGGTCTTCCCAAAGTTTCTCAAGGCATAGATGCGATTTGGGCTATTGTTGATAGATTAACCAAGTCTGCTCATTTCTTGCCTATACGGGAGACTTATTCCCTTGAACGTCTTGCTCGTATATACGTGAATGAGATTATGAGATTGCATGGCATGTCAGTATCCATAGTTTCGGATTGTGACCCAAGATATACTTCACGATTTTGGGTTAGCTTGCAGAAAGCTATGGGCACGGATTTACGATTCAGTTCAGCATATCATCCTCAAACGGACGGGCAATCAGAAAGAACTATTCAAACTCTTGAAGATTTATTAAGACTATGTGTCCTAGATTTCAAAGGGAGTTGGGATAAGTACCTACCATTGGTGGAATTCTCCTATAACAACAGTTATCAAGCAAGTATAGGTATGGCTCTATTTGAGGTGTTGTATGGAAGACAATGTCGTTCTCCAATATGCTGGGACGAGGTGGGTGAAGCAATGTTGTTGGGACCAGAATTGGTACGTATGACTACAGAGAAAATCCAGATGATCTGACAACGTATACAAACGGCACAGGATCGACAAAAGAGTTATGCGGATATTAATCGAAAGGACGCGGAATTTAATATTGGAGATCATTTATTGTTACGTATTGCTCCATGGAAGGGAGTTACAAGATTTGGAAAAAGAGGAAAGCTCAATCCAAGATTTGTTGGTCCATTTGAGATTCTTGACCGAATAGGAAATGTGGCCTATAGACTTGCATTACCTCCAAGCATGTCTCGTGTTCATAATATTTTTCACATATCTATGCTTCATAAATATGTGAAAGACCCGAACCACATAATTGAGTTAGAACCAGACGAGATAGCTGAAGATTTAACGTACGAGGAGGTACCTGTTAAGATCTTGGATATGAAAGAGCATGTCCTACGCATCAAGGTTATACCACAAGTTAAAGTTTTATGGAGGAACCATACTATTGAGAAAATGACCTGGGAGTTGGAATCGGAAATGAAAGCGAGGTATCCTCACCTTTTCAAAACACCAGGTACGTACGTCAATTTCGAGGACGAAATTTTATAAGGAGGGGAGGTTGTAAGACCCCAACTTATTATAAATAAAATCAAATTTCCTCTAATTATTATTTTGAATAATATGGTGTTAATTTGATATAATGCTTTGGCTATAGGTGAAATGTGCAAATTTTGTAAAATAAGTAAGTGGTTATAAAATATTCATTTTGTCGGGGAATATTCGTTTGGTCGCGGAATATTCTTGCTGTCGGGGAATATTCGTACGACGGCGCAGTCATTTGTGGGCCCCATAATGAAAAACGGTCAGAAGAAGAAAGCGACAAGTTTGAGTTTTTATAAATAACGTCGTAGTAGTTACCGTTAACACTGTTGGAATACCTGGTGGTTAAAATACAGTAATACGCGTGGGTGCACAGTAGCACACGGTATTGCATAGTATTGTTGAATTATTGGTCCTTACGTAAGAAGCTCAATAATTGTTACAGTAATTACTGTTCAATATTTTATTTTATTGATTCAATAATTGTTGCGTTGATATTTTATATTATTGTTATTTTAATAATTGTCACTGCACAGTATCTCCATTATCAGATCAATAATTCATATTATTTAAATAATATTTTTAGATAGCATTATTGACAATGTCTAAGGAAGTTCTGTCTAAGGAGAGGTTTGGTCACCTAATTGTGCGTCAGTAAGGAGAAATTCTTATTAAAAAGCCCCCTCTTTTCCGGGAACGACCTGGTTGTCATAATTGTGATTATGTAATATTATTTGTGAACAATTAATTATTGATTTATATGATAAGAAAATATTTATTTTTATGTGGATATAAATGAAGGATTAAATTTTGAGGTGCTTTATCTGTATTTTGTCGGAATGGAGGTTTTAAAAATCAAAACAGTGTTCTTAAAGCTCTATTGCGTGAGTTATAATTTTAACCCGGTCGTTGGATCGTTGTGATTTTTGGATATGTTATACATATATAAGTTGAGTATATGTCCACAAATTTTGAACCGTTAAAAATTAACGTATGATTTGTTATGAATTTTATGAGGTAATGAAAATCATCTGTTTGTGAATTTTGGAAATTTCGGGTTTGAAATTTGAAAAAACTTAAAGCTACAAAGTTGTAGAGAATTCGATTTCGTGTGAAATGGACATGAGATTCGAATTTTTTTAATAAAAGGGCTATTTTATATGAATTATTGAAGTTACTGATTATTTAAAATATTTGGAAATTTCTAGAATTGGTGGGCCCCACTTTTGGTTGGTAAGAAATGTGCTGAAATTCTATTTCAAAAGTGGTGGGCGGGAATAGTAGCAGGTAAAGCCATCAGGTAGCAGGTTAAGTCTGCTTCGGCGTGCTAGCATTTTCCTATAAATAGGGTGCTGAGTTAGAATTGAAAAGCACACCAGAAATATAAGCTTTCTCTCTTTCTCTCTTTATATTATCGAGCGTATTTTGTGAGTATTTAGATACTTTGAGAGTTGCTATTCAGTACAAATTTCATTCAGCATCATATCCGACATTTCATTCCGAAGTACTGTTTCTTTGAGGAAAGTGATGTTATTTTTTTTGTAAATGGTATTATTTCTTTCATTATCATTATGCCGAAATATTAGTCTGAACTTTTTTATCAAATTTGGAACTTTTTGTGTCGGAGTTACTATTCACGTATACGGCACTATTCACGTATACGGTACTATTCACGAATACGGCACTATTCACCAAAAAAATAAAATTTTCTCTTCTTTGTCCCAGATGTCTATTATGGTTGCTATCTTTGATTGTATCCATATTTTGATCTTCATTCTTGAATTTTTCTCCATTATATTTTATTATGGAGTATTTTTAAACTTGAATTATCTAAAGTACGAATCTCTAAACTTTGTCCTTTTATCATACGAGATTCGTTCTCTAAAATGTTTTTCATCATCCTCAGTCATTAACGGTGATACTTGATGAATATCTTTGGCCTGTAGTGCAAAGATGAATGATTACCTGATGATTATCTTTGGTCCGTAGTGCAAAGATGAACAGGTGTTGAGATGAACATGACCAACTGGTGATACAAATGAATATCTTTGGCCCATAGTGCAAAGATGAATATTTGATTCAAGATGTTGATTGATGATACAGGAATAAAATATTGATGATGGACTTTTAAATTCATAGATGATAGTAGATTTCATTCTCTACTTAACTCTTCTAATGAATTATTGTTTCCGCTGCAGTTGTTGATCTAAAACTTGTTGTTTATTATATTCTATCAGATTTTTTCCTTTTGAAGACTATTAATAATTTGTTGTATATTATCTTAGTCATAATATTCTTTACTGGGCTAGTTGAGTTCACTATTTTCTTTTTGTTTCATTTTTCTTCTCAGGAGATGAGAATATAGCAGGAACTAGCCGGGGTATGGAGTGATGGTTCTAGAAAGTTGTTTTAGCAGTCCTCACTATTTTTGTAAAATAGTGTATCAATAATTGTAATGAGGACTCCTTTTGAGTTTTAATATTGTCTATTAGACAATATTTATATTTAAACTCACAGTTTATGTGTTGTCGTATTTTGCACGACAATTGTAGTAATGAAGTTGTATTTATTTCTGTACCATGTATTTGGCGACTCAGAATGGTTGATGTATACCTATTTTGGGGGCGCCACATATAATGAGAATATAATTATGAAACCCTATTAGTTCAGGAAAGTTAATGTAAATAGCAATGATGCTATCGTTCTATATTTAAAAAGTTATTAATGAATAAAATATCAATGTTTATTCAAGATGTTATGTGTTAATTGTTAATCTTAAAATGTTTAAGTTAAGTCTTAAATACTTAGAGATTGAGTAATGATCTAATAAACGTATATCTTAAATAGAAAAATGTTGCCAAGAAGATGCCAAACCCGTCAGCAAGCTCAAGAAAGATCGACTAATAACAATAGCAACGATGCCAATGCTAATCACGTGTAGTAATTGGTTAACTTATTGACTGGAGCACTTGCAAATCAGCCGCAAGCTCCATAAACTATGTCGTTTAAGGACTTCAAGGCGGTAGAACCGCTAGAGTTTAAGGGTTCCATGAGTTCAATCGAAGCCTAGACTTGGGTGATGGAGATGGAGAAGGTGTTCGATGTTGCTAGGGTTAGTGACGACCAGAAGACTGCCTTCAGAACATTTATGCTGAAGTCAGAGGCTAGTTACTGGTGGCAAGCGAACAAGGTTCGAGGAGGACAGAGTGATTATATGCGATAGGATCAAGAAGATGTTCTTTGAGATATACTTCCCAACGAGCTCTCAGAAACAGATAGAGGTTCAATTTTTGGAGTTGAAGCAGGGTAACATGTCTGTGCCAGAATATGTCGTGAAGTTCAACGAGTTGGCTAGGTTTGCAACTTATTAGGTGAATACGGATGAAAGGAAAGGTCAGAGGTTTGAGCAGGGGTTGAAGCCATGGTTGTACAACAAGGTGTCAATGTTCCAATTGAACACTTTTGCGAGAGTTTTGGAGAAGACAATCATTGCAGAATGTGGAATTGATGCTCTAACCATGTATAATTAGAAATAGAAGAAGAAGAAGAATGAAGGTGAGAACAACAAAGCTAGTGGTGGTGGTAATAATCAGAAGAGGAAGCAGAATGATAATATGTCTACTGGAAATCAGCAAGGAAGAAGGTGGAGGCTTGTCCTACCCACAGGAAGAATCACCTGGGGGTATGTATGAAGGGGAAGAGGGTTTGCTACAATTGCGGTCAGAAGGCCACATAGCGCTAAATTGCCCTAATCCTAAGAAGGGCGCTTGCTTCACTTGTGGTACGAGGGATCATCTGGCTAGTGATTGTCCCAAGAAGGCAGCAAGAGGAGTAGGAGTGAGTGGAAGTAAGGGGAATAATGGTGGTAGAACTCTGACTATCACTGGATCAACACCATCAAACCGACCTACCGCCAGAACTTTCAACATGACCGTGCAAGATGTTGTGCAGTCATGAGATGTCGTGTCAAGTATAATTTTGATCAATAATATAAATGCTTACATGTTATTTGATTCGGGTGCTACTTACTCATTTATATCCGATGACTTTGCTAAGAATCTAGAATTGCCTAAGGAGGAGCTAGATTACCCTTTGAACATAGAGACTGCGAATAGGGAAGTAATTCATGTTAGGTTTGTACACAAGAAATGTAGGGTGGATATTAAGGGAAACGTGATGATCGTATATATAATTTCGATTAAACTTGGGGAATTTGACGTTAATTTTGGAATGGATTGACTATTCAATTATGGGGCAATAATTGATTGTCAAAAGAAATGTATTATCCTTATGACCCCGTCAAAGGTTGTATTTTATGGCAACAAGTCGCCTAGACAATTGAGTTGTCTGACGATGATGCAGGCTAAGAAGTTTTTGATATAAGGTTGTATAGGGTATTTAGCCTACATAATCGATAGTTGAAAGGAGAGTCCGAATCTAGAAGAGATACCAGTCGTTGGAGACTTTGTGGACGTATTTCCAGATGACTTTCTAGGACTTCTGCCAAACAGAGAAGTGGAATTTATGATCGATTTAGTGCCAGGAACTACCCCTATATCGAAGGCCCCGTACTATATCGCTCCGGTGGAGATGAAAAATTTGATGGTGCAATTGCAAGAACTTTTGGACAAGGAATATATCCAACTGAGTATTTCACCGTGGGGAGCGCCGGTGTTGTTTATTAAGAAGAAGGATGGATCGATGCGGTTTGCATTGATTATATAGAATTAAACAATGTCACGATTAAGAATAAGAATCCATTGCCAATGATTGATGATTTGTTTGACCAGTTGAAAGGAGCTAGATATTTTTCGAAGATAGACTTGAGAAGTGGTTACCATCAGTTGAAGGTGAGAAAGGAAGACGTATCGAAGACAGTGTTCAAGAATTGTTATGGTTATTACGAGTTTCTAGTGATGTCATTTGGTCTAACAAATTCTCCTGCATCTTTTATAGACCTAATGAACAAGGTATTTAAGCCATTATTGGATAAATTCGTGGTGGTATTCATCGACGATATTCTGGTGTATTCAAAAACCAAGGAGGAGCATGTGAAACATTTGAAGGTGACATTTAAGGCATTAAGAAGAGAGAAGTTGTACGCCAAGTTTTTAAAATATGAATTTTGGATAGAGCGGGTGCAATTTCTTGGACATGTGATTGACAAGGATGGAATTTAGGTAGACCTGTCAAAGGTTGAAGCGGTACTAAACTGGGATTAGCCGAAGACACCGTCAGAAGTAAGAAGTTTTCTAGGATTGGCAGGTTATTATAGAAGATTTATTCAAGATTTTTCTAAAATCGCGACTCCGCTGACGAATTTGACTAGGAAATCGGTGAAGTTCGTTTGGACAGAGAAGTGTGTGGAAAGTTTCCAAGAGCTGAAGAAGAGGTTGAGTACGGCACCTGTGTTATCTCTTCCGGACAGTACAGGAAATTTTATAGTGTATAGTGATGCATTGCATAAAGGACTAGGCTGTGTGTTTATGTAGAACGGCAATGTCATTGCGTACTCGACACGTTAATTGAAGGATTATGAGAAGGGGTATCTGACCCATGATTTAGAATTGGTTGCGGTAGTGTTTGCTTTGAAAATCTTGAGACATTATCTCTACGGGGAGAAGTGTGAAATATATACAGACCATAAGAGTCTGAAATATATTTTCACATGGAAGGATTTGAACATGCATCAGAGGAGATGGTTGGAGTTGATAAAGGATTATGACTGTGATATTTTATACCATTCGGCTAAAGCGAATGTTGTTGCCGATGCCTTAAGCAGAAAGGGTCGGGAGAAACTGTCTATGTTAACCGCTCAGGAAGAGCTAATTTCAGTAATGGCGAAACTGGAGTTGGAGGTGAAATGAAAAACTGTTTCAATTGCGAATCGGTCCAACTTTGGTGGATAAGGTTAAGGAAGCACAACTCAAAGATGAGGAATGTAAGAAAATTAGGAAAAGAGTATCTGAAGGTGATGAAGGGAAATTCAAGATTGATAACGAAGGGATGTTGAGATTTGTGGGAAAAATTTGGGTTCCGACAGTACAAGAGATTAAAGAGGAAATTTTGAGTGAGGATCATAGTTCAAGGTATTCGATTCACCCGAGGAGTAAGAAGATGTACCAGGATCTCCGACAACATTTCTGGTGGCCGAATATAAAAAGGGACATTACCGATTGTGTGGCCAAGTGTTTGACGTGTCAGAAAGTTAAAGCAGAACATCACGGATTCACTAATCCCCTTTTTAGTAATCCATTAATTGGGAACATTTTAGTTTAAGCTTTCTAAGAATTTAGATCTCATTAGCATGATCTCATCATGATTCTAAAAGTATTGCTTAAAACTATAGGTTTATCACATATTATTACAACAGCACCATGTAGATAATAAATGCCTTCATAAATAATTCTTTTATTAATAAATAAATAAATAAGATTGATTACAAAGTATACGCTTTATCATCATACATGATTGGCTTGTATGCATACTACTTTCATTAACATCAACATTCTCAAATAATAATAAACAAGTCTTAATCACTTGTTTGCTTTGCCTTTGCCCTTATTAGTAGATGGCTCATCAACCCTTTCAACCTTAGCTGCAATGTTATTATGTAAGAGTGAGCAACGATTGCCCACAAGTATAACAATAATAATAATAATAATAATAATAACATGTGAATAAACAAGGGATACTGTATTTTAAAAAACTCGACTTTTGAATAAAGAATAGAAAATAAGAATCAAAAGTACAGCTAAGGGTCACAAGACCAAGAACTATGTTTCAGGTTATCAAGTATTTTTACTTTAAACCTTTAATAGTCATAAGACTATATGTACCTTACTTCTCGTACTTAGGGGGATTAGCCTGTATAGTACCATGTATGTGCACAACATCTCAATGTTATCACATAATATAATCCCCTATAAAGGGTTGTTCATCTCAGTTTGACATCAGAGTCTGTACCAAAGGAAGTTTGGTTTGGATAAGTTTCAATAGAAGTTTTAGAATTTAAAATGCTCATCAACTATGGACTAGTCGAATTAATAAGGGTTCGCTAGTCATTCAAGGTTCAATAATATAATTGATACTCAAATCAAATAGTGAATCTCAAAGGTATACAGTTGAATAGACATTGTATAACCGAAGTATTACTTTAGAAGAATTAGTAAATCTCATTGAAATCATGAACTTGAATAAACAAGAGTAAGACTTCGCTCAATATAAGGATATGAATTATGAACTTGGAAACCTGCACAATGTAAAAGTAAGATTTAGGAACTTGTCTCGAGCGTAGATTATACGTTTACTATTCACGTTCCTCAATTTAATCCTACATACAATTTAAAGTCACAATACCAATTAATTATAACATAACTAGCATCATAAGTATATTCTCTTTTGTCTTAACTTAACTTTAAGTCTGATTATATTAATCAAACCCACACACATTAACTCTTAAACACATTATTAGACTTCACGAATAACGAGTTTAAATTCATATTTGACTTATCAATTAATCACGTAAAAACATCATTGACATGTTGTTAATATGTTTTAACATCTCAATACATGATTAACACATTTTCATGTTCATTAGATTAGGTTACAATTACAAATTTTGGACTTGAACAGTTAAATAAAATTTTCTGGGCGATTTTGTATACCGGCGCAGCGGTGCGGCCCCAAAGCCTGGCAGTCGGTGCTGCGGCGTGCAGACAAGCCTTCTAAGAGGCATTGCAGCACTGCACCCCAGACTCATAATCTGAAGTTCGCAAAAAACACAGAACATGGCCAAAAACATCCAATTTCCTTGTTCATAACACAATTTACTCATACCCAAACTATATAATCTTTACAGAAATGTTATTAAATGTATATGACTTGATTATAACCAACAAAACAACACAAACATTTAAATTGAAACCCATAAATTCACTGTTTTTGTGAAAAACTCTATTTTTGACATTCTTAACGAAATTAACTACCACGAACTCGTTTTTCAACCAAATCAGTCCATACAAGTTTCGTTCTTTTCATTTTTAAATGTATAAATATAATCAATTATCAATTTACAATTTAACATACAATTCAAGCATCAAATTTCATACATATAAGCCATATTCAAATATAATTTCATGGATTAATTACTCTAAAGTAATTTATAAATATCATATAGTAGATTATACATACATATGAACAATTACAAACAACGTCTCAATAATTTAACCATAAAAATCTATTTACAGAGAACTAAAATATATTTTCATGGAAAACTCAAGAACATAATTTTAAAGCTTGAGATTAAGGAATTACCCTTGATTTCTTTGCTTAGATTACACAACGATGATAAGAACTCTTCTTAATTCTCCAAACTTCTTCTTCAATCAATTTTTCTCTCAATTCTCTCTATATTATGCTCTCCAGACTTAACAAAATGAATGAAGACATACTACTGATATAATAGAATACGTATAAATTAACTAGCACAACATGGGTAGTGGTTAAGTGCTTCATAGCCTTAACTGCTCCCATATTCTTAAGGCAATGTTTGGTTTATTACTTAAAGGTTTTCTTTTCCATTTATTTTAATTAACTCATTTATTATATAGTTTATTCTTCACACTTTAATTAATCAAATTACATTATTTAAATTCAATCAAATTAAAAGCATTATTACTCATTAAATCAAATTATCACATAATTAAAATTCTCATTTATTAATTCTAATAAAATCAATACATCTTTAATTAATTATTAAATTAATTATAACAACATCATAATTATTTAATAACCCATTTAATTTAATTATCCCAATTAAGTTCACACTTTGAACTATAACATTATCCAACATTAATTTAATTAATGTAACACATTTAATTAAATTAATCTACCACAATATCATCAAATATATATTTAACTTAATAAATAAATTAACAAAATATATATTTAATTCAATAAATATTTAAAATCCATTACACAAAATCTCGTTCGTCACAATAAATCCCGCGTATTCAAGAAAATCACGAATGGCTAGGAGTTGAACTTGTACATGAGAAAGCTCGAATCTTCAAGGGTATGAATCTGATCTCCTTCTTCTTCGTTTATATTGATAATTAAGCACAAAGCACGATTATGGTATGAGTTTGAATGAAAATTTTAAATTTCATTTTTATCAAGCTTCTGCTTCGTTTATATGATTTGATTATGTAATCGCGCTATATACGATCCCAACAGTGGTATCAGAGCCAAACTTTGTGCTAATTGTCGATTTTATAATTCCATGTATGAATTGATATGCGATTAAATCGAATTTTCTGGGGAAAAAATGATGTTTTCGGTTTTTGCTACACAGCGCAGCGCGACCGCGCTGTGTCCCAGTTTATTCTGGGGATGACCGCACTCGCACCACTCTGCAGCTTTTGAAATTTTTTATTTTACATCAATTGAGGTAAATGGTTTATTTAATTGATAAAATTTTAAAATAAAGATGTTTATTTTATCTATGATATGATTTCAGATTGCTAAAAATTAAAGTGTTTAATTTGGATTTAGTTTTTGATTAAAATAAAAGAGTTTATTTTGTTTTAAAAACTAAATATTAGCAAACTTTTACCCATTAAATGATATTGATGCATATATGGAATGTTTTTATTATTCATGATATGAATATTTATTTATTGATGCATATGATGATAATTTTATGTTTGTTATAATATTCATGAACACAATCAAATTGCATCAAAGTAAAGCGGATGCGTAAAAAGAAAGTTTTAAAATTTTACAAACCAATTACCCGGATCAACCTTTATACGCAATTATTAATTAGATGAAAAGATATAATGATTAAATTAATATCCTTGTATAAACTAGTTTTCTCATGTACGAGTTCACCTCTAATTCTTTTTCACGTTCAACTTGAATTCACCGGGTTTGATTCATTTCTTTGATTAACGTTAGTCATCCAAGTGTTTGGCCTCTAAAGGTGATCCACCAAGAAAGAACAAATATTCAAGAAGATGGATGTTTGATAAAACCCTAATTCTATCTCTATAAAATAATGTGTACCCTCCCAACTCTTGTAATGAAGTATGTAACCTTTTTCCATAATAAGACCCCTCTTATTTATAGTTGTAGGGAACCCTCCTTAACTATTAATGTGACAACCCCAAAATAGGTCCATTTCACCTAACCTATTCTGAGTCGCCAAATACATGGTACGGAAAATAACTACAACTTTATTACAATAATTGTCGCACAAAATACAATAACATATATGCTGTGAGTTTGGATACAAACATATACCAACTGTGACTCGTGTCCCAATCGTAATGTGATAAATGTCCCATCAGTGGACAACACCTCTGTGACGCCCCCAAAATAGGTATACAACACCCATTCTGAGTCGCCAAATACATGGTACAGAAAGCAAACTACAACTTCAATAATACAATTGTCGTGCAAAATACGACAACACATACTGTGAGTTTAAATACAAATATTGTCTTCTGGACAATATCCACACTCAAATAAATATTCATTACAATTATTCAAACACTATTTTACAGAAATAGTGAGGACTGCTAAAACATCTTTCTAGAACCATCACTCCATACCCCGACTAGATCCTGTTATGCTCTCACCTCTTGAGAAGAAAAAATGGAACAAAAAGGAAAAGGGTGAGCTCAACTAGCCCAGTAAAGAATATTATGACTAAGATAATATACAACAAATTATCGTTAGTCTTCAACAGGGAAAAATCTGATAGAATATAATCGACAACAAGTTTTAGATCAACAACTGCAGCGGAAACAGCAAACCATTAGAAGAGTCAAGTAGAGAAAGAATTCTACTATCTTCTAAGATTTAAAAGTCCATCATCAATATTTTATCCCTGTAACATCAATTAATAATCATCTTTATCCAAATATTCATCTTTGCACAACAGGCCAAAGATATTCATTTGTATCACCTGTCAGTCATGTTCATCTCAACACCTGTTCATCTTTGTACAACAGGCCAAAGATATTCATCAAGTAATCATACATCTTTGCACTACAGGCCAAAGATATTCAGTAATATCATTATTTAGGACTGAGGATGATGAAAAATATCTTAAAGAGAACGAATCCAGTGAGACAGAAGGACAAATGTAACGACCCCAAAATAGGTTCATTCCACCCAACCCATTCTGAGTCGTCAAATACATGGTACAGAAAACAACTACAGCTTTATTACAACAATTGTCGTGCAAAATACAACAACACATATGTTGTGAGTTTGGATACAAATATATACCAAATGTGACTCATGTTCCAACCGTGGACATCACCTCACAATAACACCTTACATAAAGGTATAGTCAAAAACTGTTTTAGAAATTAGAATCTTTGGGAAGTGCTCAAGGAAACCTTCGTACATGGGAGGCCACGCGTCTAGGTTATGATAGATATCATATGGCCACAGAATTATCCTTGGTTGACCCAATAGACCCCAAAGAAAAACGAGAAGATTACTATCATATTCTTCCCAATGGTGAGTCTTCTCTTGACATATCATTATCTCTACTGTCTCTAATTGAGAATTATACTTTAAACAAACACCAAGATTATATAGGTAGTGCTCGTATATATACTCAGCAAGTGGATGAGCACATCCCTGTCTTATGATGACACGAGGTTGTATGTCGTTAGACATCTTGTATGATAGTGGCAAACCACCCTTCCAACGTTGGGTACACCTTACCCTATTGGATTCACCAAATATAACTACTAAATGAACTTTTCTATACTGCTTCGGGAGAACATCCACAGCTAGAGACCATTGTTCTATTTCCCCGTTACCCTCGCTCGACCCAGCTACACTCTTATTACCTGAAAGGAATTGTGAAGCAAAAGGGTGAGCACAACTAGCCCAGTAAAGAATATCATGACTAAAGATAATTAAATTATCAATAGCCTTCATCAATAATAAATCAGAGATTTAGAACATATGGTAAATGATAAAAATTTCAACCATAGTTGCAGCGGAACGAGCAATCCATTAGAAGAGTCAAATAGACTATAAAGTCTATTATCTTCTCCATGTTAAAAATCCACCAACAATATTTTATCCATGTAACATCACTCAACAGTTCCTTTTCACAATCATATGAATAACTCATAATCATAATTGTGACTATAAATTTTTCTTCGCACCCATGACGAAGAATATTTTCATCACCTGTCTTTACCTGAAACATCAAAGATCATGGTTATACCAAATCACAATTCCTGTTTATAATCATACTAACAAATCTATCTTTGCACTACGGGCCAAAGATATTCATCAACAAACCATCTTTGCACTACGGGCCAAAGATATTCATCAACAAACCATCTTTGCACTACGGGCCAAAGATATTCAACAACAGTTCATCTTTGCACTACAGGCCAAAGATATTCATCAACAGGCCATCTTTGCACTACATGCCAAAGATATTCATCAACAATTCATCTTTGCACTACAGGCCAAAGATATTCATCAACAATTCATCTTTGCACTACAGGCCAAAGATATTCATCAATATTTCATCTTTGCACTACAGGCCAAAGATATTCATCAATATTTCATCTTTGCACTACAGGCCAAAGATATTAATATCTCAAAGAAATATATAATCATTTCAGAATTTATATAAACAATAATTATAACCATGTTGATCAATTCACCTTTGCACTTAAGCTAAAGATATTCACTTATAAATTCAATGGTCATGATCATACCAGTCACAATTCAACTTTGCACTACAGGCCAAAGAGAACCCTAGTCATGATCATACCAATAATCTACCAATCTTTACACTCTAGAGAAAGAGAATTTCAACATCAGGGTTATAAAAATATTATATATGATAATAAAATCAATATAATCAATACATAGTTTTAATCTCAAGAGTAATATTCATAACTCAACTATAATTTGGTTAGAAAAAGAAACCAATTTTTATCGTGAATAGTAACTCGTGAATAGTAACTCATGAATAGTAACTCCTGAATAGTAACTCATAAATAGTAAACTCGACACAAAAAGGTAGAAATTCTACAATAAAATCCATACCAGTATTTCGGTATAATGATATTGAAAGAATAATATTTCTTAAGCTTATAAACAATTTATTTAAATTGTTTACACTTTACTAAATAATGCATTTAATCATTCTAAAATACCAAACTCATAAGATTTTATCACCAATAATCAAAACCCTCATCAAAAATCTGCATATAGCTCATATAGGATTCTCAAGCCATAAAATCCTATTTTTCAATTTTCTTTCTTCACAAAACATATTTAATTCATTTACTCATAACTAGACCATTTTCATGAAAAATACCAAATCAGTTCCAAAAATATTTCTTTTCTGGGATTTAGCATAATATAGTCTCATAGTGAACATATATTTTTCTCAGAATTTTTAAAAGTCATTTACTATTTTTCATATGGCCAAAATAGCCGAATATTTAGATATTTATCAAAAATTGTACTTTTGTCTAAAAATTCTGAAATTTACAGAGTATACTTCTATCATATACATGTACTCCCAATAAAAATTTCATCAATTTTGGAGTTAACCACAAGGAATTATAAGCTGTTACTTTTAAAATAGTCTTTTCTCATAAAATTCATAACTCTCAATCTATACATCCAAAAATCACTATTTTTGGACACAATCAAGAAAACTCATCAAAATATCATTTCAAATTTTTCCAGAATTTTTGAAGATCAAAAAAATTACGAATCTGAAAATCATAACAACCCTTAAAATCCCTTAATATCCCTTACTATCCCTTACCTCAAAAGAGCAGTACTTCTGATCGGTATAAGGCTGAAGGAAACTTGCACTGATGAATAGCAACTCACCAAGTATCTAAATACTCACAAAATACACTCAATAATCTAGAGAGAGAAAGAGAGAAAGCTTATGTTTCTGGTGTGATTTTCAATTCTAACTTAGCCCTCTATTTATAGGAAAATTTTGGTAGGTTTGACCTGCAACCTGATGGCTTTACCTGCTACTATTCCCACCCACCACATTTGAAATATAATTAAGCACATTTCTTCACCAACCACAAGTGGGGCCCACCAATTCTAGAATTTTCCACCAAAAATGATAAACTCCGAAAATTCAACAATTTCTGAACCAGTCATCTCGTAAAATTCATAATAAATCATACGTTCATTTTTAACGGTTCAAAATTTGTGAACATATACTCAACTTATATATGTATAACATATCCAAAAATTACCACAATCCAACGGTCGGATTAAAAATTATAACACCCGCAATATTTCTCAAAAACCCTGATTTTTAATACCTCCATTCCGACAAAAATACGGATAAAAATCTCAACATTAACTCCTTCATTTTTAACCACAAAAATATATCCCTCGTTTATATCCACATAAAATAAATATTTCCTTATCATATGAATCAATAATTAATTATTCACAAATAATATTACAGAATCACATTTATGACAACCAGGCCATTCCCAGGAAAGAGGGGGCTTTCCAATAAGAATTTTTTCTTACTGGCGCGCAATTAGGTGACCAAACCTCTCCTTAGACAGAACTTTCTAGACATTGCCAATAATGCTATCTAATAATACTATTCAAATAATATGAATTATTGATCTGATAATGGGAAATACTGTGCAGCAACAATTATTGAAACAACAATAATATAAAATATCAATGCAACAATTATTGAATCAATAAAATATTGAACAGTAACTACTGTAACAATTATTGAGTAGTGCCTTCTTACGTAAGAATCAATAATTTCAAAAATACTATGCAATACCGTCTGCTACTGTGCAATAACGCGTATTACTGTATTTTAACCACCGGGTATTCCAACAGTGTCAACGGTAACAACTACGCCGTTATTTGTAAAAATTCAAATTTATCGTTTTTCTTCACCCGACAGTTATTCGTTATGGGGCCCACAAATAGCTGCGCCGTCGTACGAATATTCTCCGACAGAAAGAATATTCCACGACCAAACGAATATTCCCCGACAACAATGATTATTTTATAACCACTTGCTTATTTTGAAAAAATTTTCATATTTCACCCATAACTTTAAACTTTTATCAATTTAACCATTTACTGAATAGTAATTATAAGAAAAATTGAATACTTTTATTTCATAAAATTCGGGGTCTTACAATCTCCCCTCCTTATGAAATTTCGTCCCCGAAATTTACGTACCTGGTATTTCGAAGAGTTGAGAATACCTTGCTTCCATTTCAGATTCTATCTCTCAGATCATCATGATTTCTCCATTGCTCATCTCCCATGATAACTTCATTTGGGTTCCTCATTTGTTGGGAAGTCATGACAACCGCCATCCCTCGAACTACTCGGCTTTGACTTGTCTGGAGCAGCATTTGGCGTCATCATTACCGTTGGAATATACCTTTCTATAGGACATATTCCTCCCTCAACTGCCTCTTCGTACTCCTCATTCATGATCTGAATCATCAATCTTCGATCCATATCGGATTCAGGTTGACCGCTATGTACAGGGTAATTCAAAACTCGATGTTGGGTTCTCCCAATTGCTTTCCAAAAAGATAAATTCATATCATCTATTTTAGCCTTCTTAGATCGAACATCTCTTTCCACAATATCCACGTGTCGTGCGGCTTTTGCCCATGCATCACTTATTCTCACTCGTTCAATTTTTTCTTCTTTCAGCTCAGATTCCATTTTTATCATCTTATACTCTGCCAAAGAATGCTTCTGTTCAAGCATCACATATCGGGTAACACAAGCTTGAATTGTTGCATCCTTTTGTTCCACGACCGCCTGTCGTTCTTCTGCCTGCTCTTCTAACTCATGAATACGATTTTGAAATTCTACATTTTGATCATATAATACCTCTAATAAACTCTCCTCTGGTACTTCTTCTTCCTCTTCTTCCTCAGTCTCAGCTGTTACCTCTGCGACTATCTCAGGTGCAACTATCAATTCTTCACTCACCACATAGATATCTCTAATTCCTTCTTCGTCTGACATCACATTATCATGGTTAGTGATTAGAGGTATCCCCACAGTCTCATTCACTCCATTGTTAGCATTCTCAGCTGCCATTCTCAAATACTGCCATAAAATAAGGGTTAATTAAACAAATTAACATATCACATAATATCCCAATATTATGACTAACCAACAAATAAGCTTAGGTAGGACACACTAGCGAAGGATTTACGCATCTCTCCCCTCCTAGTTATATTCCCCGATCTCCACCAGATATCATATCCCTAAGCTCTGATACCAAATGTAACGACCCCAAAATAGGTTCATTCCACCCAACCCATTCTGAGTCGTCAAATACATGGTACAGAAAACAACTACAGCTTTATTACAACAATTGTCGTGCAAAATACAACAACACATATGTTGTGAGTTTGGATACAAATATATACCAAATGTGACTCATGTTCCAACCGTGGACATCACCTCACAATAACACCTTACATAAAGGTATAGTCAAAAACTGTTTTAGAAATTAGAATCTTTGGGAAGTGCTCAAGGAAACCTTCGTACATGGGAGGCCACGCGTCTAGGTTATGATAGATATCATATGGCCACAGAATTATCCTTGGTTGACCCAATAGACCCCAAAGAAAAACGAGAAGATTACTATCATATTCTTCCCAATGGTGAGTCTTCTCTTGACATATCATTATCTCTACTGTCTCTAATTGAGAATTATACTTTAAACAAACACCAAGATTATATAGGTAGTGCTCGTATATATACTCAGCAAGTGGATGAGCACATCCCTGTCTTATGATGACACGAGGTTGTATGTCGTTAGACATCTTGTATGATAGTGGCAAACCACCCTTCCAACGTTGGGTACACCTTACCCTATTGGATTCACCAAATATAACTACTAAATGAACTTTTCTATACTGCTTCGGGAGAACATCCACAGCTAGAGACCATTGTTCTATTTCCCCGTTACCCTCGCTCGACCCAGCTACACTCTTATTACCTGAAAGGAATTGTGAAGCAAAAGGGTGAGCACAACTAGCCCAGTAAAGAATATCATGACTAAAGATAATTAAATTATCAATAGCCTTCATCAATAATAAATCAGAGATTTAGAACATATGGTAAATGATAAAAATTTCAACCATAGTTGCAGCGGAACGAGCAATCCATTAGAAGAGTCAAATAGACTATAAAGTCTATTATCTTCTCCATGTTAAAAATCCACCAACAATATTTTATCCATGTAACATCACTCAACAGTTCCTTTTCACAATCATATGAATAACTCATAATCATAATTGTGACTATAAATTTTTCTTCGCACCCATGACGAAGAATATTTTCATCACCTGTCTTTACCTGAAACATCAAAGATCATGGTTATACCAAATCACAATTCCTGTTTATAATCATACTAACAAATCTATCTTTGCACTACGGGCCAAAGATATTCATCAACAAACCATCTTTGCACTACGGGCCAAAGATATTCATCAACAAACCATCTTTGCACTACGGGCCAAAGATATTCAACAACAGTTCATCTTTGCACTACAGGCCAAAGATATTCATCAACAGGCCATCTTTGCACTACATGCCAAAG
Source organism: Panax notoginseng (assembly GCA_016801055.1). Classification (NCBI taxonomy): domain Eukaryota; kingdom Viridiplantae; phylum Streptophyta; class Magnoliopsida; order Apiales; family Araliaceae; genus Panax; species Panax notoginseng. Next base: position 35,038,325 of record CM029014.1, on the reverse strand, counting down.
ATATTCATCAACAATTCATCTTTGCACTACAGGCCAAAGATATTCATCAACAATTCATCTTTGCACTACAGGCCAAAGATATTCATCAATATTTCATCTTTGCACTACAGGCCAAAGATATTCATCAATATTTCATCTTTGCACTACAGGCCAAAGATATTAATATCTCAAAGAAATATATAATCATTTCAGAATTTATATAAACAATAATTATAACCATGTTGATCAATTCACCTTTGCACTTAAGCTAAAGATATTCACTTATAAATTCAATGGTCATGATCATACCAGTCACAATTCAACTTTGCACTACAGGCCAAAGAGAACCCTAGTCATGATCATACCAATAATCTACCAATCTTTACACTCTAGAGAAAGAGAATTTCAACATCAGGGTTATAAAAATATTATATATGATAATAAAATCAATATAATCAATACATAGTTTTAATCTCAAGAGTAATATTCATAACTCAACTATAATTTGGTTAGAAAAAGAAACCAATTTTTATCGTGAATAGTAACTCGTGAATAGTAACTCATGAATAGTAACTCCTGAATAGTAACTCATAAATAGTAAACTCGACACAAAAAGGTAGAAATTCTACAATAAAATCCATACCAGTATTTCGGTATAATGATATTGAAAGAATAATATTTCTTAAGCTTATAAACAATTTATTTAAATTGTTTACACTTTACTAAATAATGCATTTAATCATTCTAAAATACCAAACTCATAAGATTTTATCACCAATAATCAAAACCCTCATCAAAAATCTGCATATACCTCATATAGGATTCTCAAGCCATAAAATCCTATTTTTCAATTTTCTTTCTTCACAAAACATATTTAATTCATTTACTCATAACTAGACCATTTTCATGAAAAATACCAAATCAGTTCCAAAAATATTTCTTTTCTGGGATTTAGCATAATATAGTCCCATAGTGAACATATATTTTTCTCAGAATTTTTAAAAGTCATTTACTATTTTTCATATGGCCAAAATAGCCGAATATTTAGATATTTATCAAAAATTGTACTTTTGTCTAAAAATTCTGAAATTTACAGAGTATACTTCTATCATATACATGTACTCCCAATAAAAATTTCATCAATTTTGGAGTTAACCACAAGGAATTATAAGCTGTTACTTTTAAAATAGTCTTTTCTCATAAAATTCATAACTCTCAATCTATACATCCAAAAATCACTATTTTTGGACACAATCAAGAAAACTCATCAAAATATCATTTCAAATTTTTCCAGAATTTTTGAAGATCAAAAAAATTACGAAACTGAAAATCATAACAACCCTTAAAATCCCTTAATATCCCTTACTATCCCTTACCTCAAAAGAGCAGTACTTCTGATCGGTATAAGGCTGAAGGAAACTTGCACTGATGAATAGCAACTCACCAAGTATCTAAATACTCACAAAATACACTCAATAATCTAGAGAGAGAAAGAGAGAAAGCTTATGTTTCTGGTGTGATTTTCAATTCTAACTTAGCCCTCTATTTATAGGAAAATTTTGGTAGGTTTGACCTGCAACCTGATGGCTTTACCTGCTACTATTCCCACCCACCACATTTGAAATATAATTCATCACATTTCTTCACCAACCACAAGTGGGGCCCACCAATTCTAGAATTTTCCACCAAAAATGATAAACTCCGAAAATTCAACAATTTCTGAACTAGTCATCTCGTAAAATTCATAATAAATCATACGTTCATTTTTAACGGTTCAAAATTTGTGAACATATACTCAACTTATATATGTATAACATATCCAAAAATTACCACAATCCAACGGTCGGATTAAAAATTATAACACCCGCAATATTTCTCAAAAACCCTGATTTTTAATACCTCCATTCCGACAAAAATACGGATAAAAATCTCAACATTAACTCCTTCATTTTTAACCACAAAAATATATCCCTCGTTTATATCCACATAAAATAAATATTTCCTTATCATATGAATCAATAATTAATTATTCACAAATAATATTACAGAATCACATTTATGACAACCAGGCCATTCCCAGGAAAGAGGGGGCTTTCCAATAAGAATTTTTTCTTACTGGCGCGCAATTAGGTGACCAAACCTCTCCTTAGACAGAACTTTCTAGACATTGCCAATAATGCTATCTAATAATACTATTCAAATAATATGAATTATTGATCTGATAATGGGAAATACTGTGCAGCAACAATTATTGAAACAACAATAATATAAAATATCAACGCAACAATTATTGAATCAATAAAATATTCAACAGTAACTACTGTAACAATTATTGAGTAGTGCCTTCTTACGTAAGAATCAATAATTTCAAAAATACTATACAATACCGTGTGCTACTGTGCAATAACGCGTATTACTGTATTTTAACCACCGGGTATTCCAACAGTGTCAACGGTAACAACTACGCCGTTATTTGTAAAAACTCAAATTTATCGTTTTTCTTCACCCGACAGTTATTCGTTATGGGGCCCACAAATAGCTGCGCCGTCGTACGAATATTCTCCGACAGAAAGAATATTCCACGACCAAACGAATATTCCCCGACAACAATGATTATTTTATAACCACTTGCTTATTTTGAAAAAATTTTCATATTTCACCCATAACTTTAAACTTTTATCAATTTAACCATTTACTGAATAGTAATTATAAGAAAAATTGAATACTTTTATTTCATAAAATTCGGGGTCTTACAACAAATATTAGGGATTCGTATAACAGTTTATCCAAGATCAATAATACTTCATAATAATCAATTGTGAAGCAGAATTCAAAAATAAAGATCAAAACATGGATACAATCAAAGATAGTAACCATAATAGACATCTTGGACAAAAAGAAAACAATTTTATTTTTCGGTGAATAGTGCCGTATTCGTGAATAGCGTATACGTGAATAATACCGTATACGTGAATAGTAACCCCGACACAAAAAGTTCCAAATTTGATAAAAACTCATATTAATATTTCAGCATAATGATATTGAAGAAAATATTATCATTAAGAAGAAAATAATATCCCTTACCTCAAAATATCAGTACTTCTGGTCGGAATACCGGTATAAGGCTGAAAGAAACTTGCTCTGATGAATAGAAACTCTTAAAGTATCTAAATACTCATAAAATACACTCAATAATCTAGAGAGAGAAAGAGAGAAAACTTGTTTCTGGTGTGATTTTTAATTCTAACTTAGCCCTCTATTTATAGGAAAATGTTAGCACGCCGAAGCAGACTTAACCTGCAACCTGATGGCTTTACCTGCTACTATTCCCACCCACCACATTTGAATAAAAATCTCAGCACATTTCTTCACCAACCAAGAGTGGAGCCCACCAATTCTAGAATTTTCTATCAAAATGATAAACTCCGAAAATTCAATAATTTCTGAACCAGTCATCTCGTAAAATTCATAATAAATCATACGTTCAATTTTAACGGTTCAAAATTTGTGGACATATACTCAACTTATATATGTATAACATATCCAAAAATTACCACGATCCAACGGTCGGATTAAAAATTATAACCCCCGTAAAATATCTCAAAAAACCCTGATTTTTAATACCTCCGTTCCGACAAAAATACTGATAAAAACCTCAACATTAACTCCTTCATTTTTAACCACAAAAATATATCCCTCATTTATATCCACATAAAATAAATATTTCCTTATCATATGAATCAATAATTAATTATTCACAAATAATATTACAGAATCACATTTATGACAACTAGGCCGTTCCCAGGAAAGAGGGGGCTTTCCAATAAGGATTTCTCCTTACTGGCGCGCAATTAGATGACCAAACCTCTCCTTAGACAGAACTTTCTAGACATTGCCAATAATGTTATCTAATAATATTATTCAAATAATATGAATTATTGATCTGATAATGGAAAATACTGTGCAGCAACAATTATTGAAACAACAATAATATAAAATATCAACGCAGCAATTATTGAATCAATAAAATAAAATATTGAATAATAACTACTGTAACAATTATTGAGTAGTGTCTTCTTACGTAAAAATCAATAATTTGTGCAATACCGTGTGCTACTGTATTTTAACTATCGGGTATTCCAACAGTATTAACGGTAACAACTACGCCGTTATTTATAAACAACTTATACTTGTCGTTTTCTTCATCCAATCGCTTTCCATTATGGGGCCCACACAAGGCTGCGCCGTCGTACGAATATTCCCCGACAGCAAGAATATTCCACGACCAAACGAATATTCTCCGATAAAATGAATATTTTATAACCACTTGCTTATTTTACAAAATTTGCACATTTCACCCATAACCAAGGTATTATATCAAATTAACCCCTTATTATTCACAATAATATTTAGAGAAAATTTGATTTTATTCATTAATAAGTTGGGGTCCTACAACCTCCCCTCCTTATGAAATTTCGTCCTCGAAATTGACGTACGTACCTGATGTTTCAAAAAGGTGAGGATACCTCGCTTTCATTTCTGATTCCAACTCCCAGGTCATTTCTTCAATAGCATGGTTTCTCCACAAAACCTTAACTTGTGGTATAACTTTCGTGCGTAGGACATGCTCTTTCCTATCCAAGATCTTAATAGGTACCTCCTCGCACGTTAAATCTTCAGCTATCTCGTCTGGTTCTAACTTAATAATGTGGTTCGGGTCTTTAACATATTTACGAAGCATAGATATGTAAAAAACATTATGAACACGAGACATGCTTGGAGGTAATGCAAGTCTATATGCCACATTTCCTATTCGCTCAAGAATCTCAAATGGACCAACAAATCTTGGATTGAGCTTTCCTCTCTTCCCAAATCTTGTAACTCCCTTCCATGGTGCAACACGTAACAATACATGATCCCCAATATTAAATTCCACATCCTTCCGATGAAGATCCGCATAACTCTTTTGTCGATCCTGTGCCGTTTGTATACGTTGTCGAATCGTTTGGATCTTCTCTGTAGTAATGCGTACCAACTCTGGTCCCAACAATGTTGCTTCACCCACCTCGTCCCAGCATACTGGAGAACGACATTTTCTTCCATACAACGCCTCGAATGGAGCCACACCTATGCTCGCCTGATAACTGTTGTTGTAGGAGAATTCCACCAATGGTAGGTACTTATCCCAACTCCCTTTGAGATCTAGGACACAAAGTCTTAATAGATCTTCAAGAGTTTGAATAGTCCTCTCTGATTGTCCGTCCGTTTGAGGATGGTATGCAGAACTGAATCGTAAATCCGTGCCCATAGCTTTCTGCAAGCTAACCCAAAATCGTGAAGTGAATCTTGGGTCACGATCCGAAACTATGGATACTGGCATGCCATGCAATCTCACAATCTCGTTTACGTACATACTAGCAAAACGTTCAAGGGAATAAGTCTCATGTATCGGCAAGAAATGAGCGGACTTGGTTAATCTATCAACAATAACCCAAATCGCATCTATACCTTGAGAAACCTTGGGAAGACCCGTAACAAAATCTATAGTAATGTGTTTCCACTTCCATTTCGGAATCTCAAGTGGTTGCAATGGACTCTTTGGTACTTGATGATCCGCTTTTACACGTTGAAAAGTTAAACATCTCGAGATAAACTCCACGATCTCTCTTTTCATATTGCTCCACCAAAATGTATGTCGAAGATCGTGATACATTTTGGTACTCCCAGGATGGATTGCAAACGGTGTGTTGTGTGCCTCCATCATTATTCTATGCTTCAAGTCAAAATCGTTAGGAACACAAAGTCTGGAGTTGACTCGAAGTATTCCTTCTTCATCGATTCTTGCTTCTGGAATAGCACCTTCTTGCACTTTCTTCTTCATACGCATCAGCTCCATGTCCGTAGCTTGAGCAACTTTAACTTTATCGATTAAAGTTGGTTCTACTCGTATATTTGATATCATCATGTGGGTACTTGGAGCATTCATCTCTATCTCCATCCTTTGCAAATCATACAAAATGGGCCTTTGTGTTAACAACATTGCACTCGTACCCGCATATGATCTTCTACTCAATGCGTCAGCTACTACGTTTACTTTTCCAGGATGATATTGGATGGTGTGATCGTAATCTTTCAACAGCTTGAGCCAACGTCGCTACCGCATGTTGAGTTCCTTTTGGGTGAAGAAATATTTGAGGCTTTTATAATCTGTATAGATCTCCACTTTCTCCCCATACAGGCAGTGTCTCCAGATCTTCAACGCAAAAACGACTGCTGCCAACTCCAAATCATGAGTAGGATAATTCCTCTCATATTCTTTGAGTTGTCGTGAGGCATAGGCTATGGCTTTCCCATGTTGCATGAGAACACATATTAACCCTTTGCCTAAAGCATCGCTGTAGATAACAAATCCATCCAAACCAGATGGTATTATCAGAACAGGTGCCGAAATGAGTCTCCTCTTGAGTTCTTGAAAACTCTTCTCACAATCCTCGCTCCAACCGAATTTTGTATCCTTCCGAGTCAGCTGAGTTAACAGAGTAGCGATTCGAGAAAATCCTTCCACAAATCTCCGATAATAACCAGCTAAGCCTAGAAAGCTACGTACTTCGATTACTGACTTAGGTTGCTCTCAACTGTGACTCATATCCCAATCTTGGATAGTACGTCACAATGACACCTATCAGTTTACTACCGCACGAATATGGCGTCCCCTACGGAGAGTTTGGCTTCAGTGCATTCCGCAAAGGAAGTCACCAGATAAAGGCTCGGGTACAAACTTCTACAGTTAGGTTTTTAACTCCCGAAGTTCAATAGGAGCCATTCGATATGAGATTTTAGAAGTGGGTTTTGTACCAGATTCAAAGATGATACAAAATTCAATATCACGCTCTGGAGGTAGGCCAAGAAATTCTTCAAGAAATACGTCAGGAAATTCTCTAACAACAGAAATATTATTCAAATCTGACGTGTTTTTGTTCAAATCCACAACATGGGCTAAGAAAGCTTGACATCTGTTTTTTAATAAACGAATAGCTTTGTGACTTGATACGACAGTGACTGATTTTAGTGGTTTAGTAGTTTGAATTCGTATGACAGGTTGGTTAGGAATATGAAAACTAACAACCTTACGAAAATAATTAATTTTAGCATGATGAGTGGTTAACAATCAATTCCTAAAATCACATCAAAAGCAAGTATCTTTAAAGAGATAAGATCAACAGGTAATGTGATTGTGCCAACTTGGATTAAGTAAGATTTATAAACTGTAGATGTAATGAAAGTTTCTCCTAACGGAGTTTCAACAGATAAGTTAAAGTCCAATTTCTCCGGAGTCAAGTTTAAACGTTGAGCACAAGCAAGAGAGATAAAAGAATGGGTAGAACCGGTATCTGGTAAAGTATAAACTTCGCAAGAATTCAAGATTAACTTATCCGTGATCACCTCGTTCGGGTTTCTCGCGTTTTGGCCAGTCACGACAAACGCCCTTCTAGGAACCGCTGATTTCGACTTATCCGGGACAACTTTTGGAGTCACCATCCCCGCTGAACTTGGTTTTGCTACAGAACACTCTCGAGCTATATGACCCTCCTTTCCACAGTTATAACATACCTTAGATTGTTGTGGGCAGTTTGGGCTGATATGTCCCTCTTTCCCACATTTGTAACATACCACCGGTGGTCGTTCTCCTCCCCTAGAAACAGTTGATGTTTGTGCTGACGTCTTCACGTTATCATTATTGTACCTTCTCTTCTTGAAATCTTCTCCCGACTCGCTCCTTCTATTATCACGACCACGATTACCATCAGAGTGGTTACCGCATTTGTCCGAATATTTTCCTCCCTGTTGGTTTTCATTGCTTCGATGACTGCCGCCACCGGTATGACCCTGGTTGTGGTCCCTCGGTTGCACATACTCATTATCTCGCTCTAATAATTGAGCACTGTTTACAACATCTGAATATAAAGAAAATTTATGAGAGATAAGATATTGCCAAATCTCGGGTTTTAAACCTCTCAGAAACATCCTTGTCATTCGTTCCTCATTTTCGACCAAATGAGGTGCAAACCTGGATAACTCTGCAAACTTCGCCTCGTACTGGGACACCGTCATGTTGTTTTGTTCTAGTCCGATAAACTCCACCTCCTTCATATGACGAATACTTTCAGGAAAGTACTTGTCATTGAACAGTTTTTGAAATGTTTCCCAGGACATGTTGAGTGCGTCAGGTTGGGTACGCTTCACAGACTCCCACCAGTAGTCTGCCTCACCGCGAAACATAAAGGTGGTGAATGGAACCTTCTGTTCCTCCATACATCCCAAGACATCGAATATCTTGGTAATTTGCTTGACCCACGTTTCCGCCATGATCGGATCCGGCTTTCCCTTAAATTCTGGTGGTCCCAATTCTTTGAACTGCTTAGCTGTGACAAACCGCGCGTTGTTATCATTTCCACCCATATTCTGCACACGAGTCTCCCTCGTCTGATTTTGCATGAACTGCAAAAAGCTCATAAACATTTCATCATTCATCGTTTGCTCGGTAACGTTGTTTACAGGAGGAATATTGCCTTCCTGTTGCACGTTCTCCTGGATGGTAATCAAAGGTGTCTCCACTGTCTGATTTACTCCATTATTAACGTTCTCAGCTGCCATTCTTAAATACTGCCATAAAACAAGGGTTAATAGTCATGTCATATATTATCCCTATACTCTAACCGACCAAATAAACACCAAATAAACTTAGTCAGGTCATACTAGCGAAGAAATTCTTCGTCTCTCCCCTCCTAGTTCTTGTCTCACATCTCAGCCAGGGATCATATCCCTAAACTCTGATACCAACTGTGACGCCCCCAAAAAAGGTATACAACACCCATTCTGAGTCGCCAAATACATGGTAAAGAAAGCAAACTACAACTTCAATAATACAATTGTCGTGCAAAATACGACAACACATACTGTGAGTTTAAATACAAATATTGTCTTCTGGACAATATCCACACTCAAATAAATCCTCATTACAATTATTCAAACACTATTTTACAGAATTAGTGAGGACTGCTAAAACATCTTTCTAGAACCATCACTCCATACCCCGACTAGATCCTGCTATGTTCTCACCTCCTGAGAAGAAAAAATAGAACAAAAAGGAAAAGGGTGAGCTCAACTAGCCCAGTAAAGAATATTATGACTAAGATAATATACAACAAATTATCGTTAGTCTTCAACAGGTAAAAATCTGATAGAATATAATCGACAACAAGTTTTAGATCAACAACTGCAGCGGAAACAGCAAACCATTAGAAGAGTCAAGTAGAGAAAGAATTTTTTATTTTACATCAATTGAGGTAAATGGTTTATTTAATTGATAAAAGTTTAAAATAAAGATGTTTATTTTATCTATGATATGATTTCAGATTGCTAAAAATTAAAGAGTTTAATTTGGATTTAGTTTTTGATTAAAATAAAAGAGTTTATTTTGTTTTAAAAACTAAATATTAGCAAACTTTTACCCATTAAATGATATTGATGCATATATGGAATGTTTTTATTATTCATGATATGAATATTTATTTATTGATGCATATGATGATATTTTTATGTTTGTTATAATATTCATGAACACAATCAAATTGCATCAAAGTAAAGCGGATGCGTAAAAAGAAAGTTTTAAAATTTTACAAACCAATTACCCGGATCAACCTTTATACGCAATTATTAATTAGATGAAAAGATATAATGATTAAATTAATATCCTTGCATAAACTAGTTTTCTCTTGTACGAGTTCACCTCTAATTCTTTTTCACGTTCAACTTGAATTCACCGGGTTTGATTCATTTCTTTGATCAATGTTAGTCATCCAAGTGTTTGGCCTCTAAAGGTGATCCACCAAGAAAGAACAAATATTCAAGAAGATGAATGTTTGATAAAACCCTAATTCTATCTCTATAAAATAATGTGTACCCTCCCAACTCTTGTAATGAAGTATGTAACCTTTTTCCATAATAAGACCCCTCTTATTTATAGTTGTAGGGAACCCTCCTTAACTATTAATGTGACAACCCCAAAATAGGTCCATTTCACCTAACCTATTCTGAGTCGCCAAATACATGGTACAGAAAATAACTACAACTTTATTACAACAATTGTCGTACAAAATACAATAACACATATGCTGTGAGTTTGGATACAAACATATACCAACTGTGACTCGTGTCCCAATCGTAATGTGACAAATGTCCCATCAGTGGACAACACCTCTGTGATGCCCCCAAAATAGGTATACAACACCCATTCTGAGTCGCCAAATACATGGTACAGAAAGCAAATTACAACTTCAATAATACAATTGTCGTACAAAATACGACAACACATACTGTGAGTTTAAATACAAATATTGTCTTCTGGACAATATCCACACTCAAATAAATTCTCATTACAATTATTCAAACACTATTTTACATAAATAGTGAGGACTGCTAAAATATCTTTCTAGAACCATCACTCCATACCCCGACTAGATCCTGCTATGCTCTCACCTCCTGAGAAGAAAAAATGGAACAAAAAGGAAAAGTGTGAGCTCAACTAGCCCAGTAAAGAATATTATGACTAAGATAATATACAACAAATTATCGTTAGTCTTCAACAGGGAAAAATCTGATAGAATATAATCGACAACAAGTTTTAGATCAACAACTGCAGCGGAAACAGCAAACCATTAGAAGAGTCAAGTAGAGAAAGAATTCTACTATCTTCTAAGATTTAAAAGTCCATCATCAATATTTTATCCCTGTAACATCAATTAATAATCATCTTTATCCAAATATTCATCTTTGCACTACAGGCCAAAGATATTCATTTGTATCACCTGTCAGTCATGTTCATATCAACACCTGTTCATCTTTGCACTACAGGCCAAAGATATTCATCAAGTAATCATAGATCTTTGCACTACAGGCCAAAGATATTCAGTAATATCATCATTTAGGACTGAGGATGATGAAATTTTTTTTAAAGAGAACGAATCCAGTGAGACAGAAGGACAAATATTAGGGATTCGTATAACAGTTTATCCAAGATCAATAATACTTCATAATAATCAATTGTGAAGCAGAGTTCAAAAATAAAGATCAAAACATGGATACAATCAAAGATAGTAACCATAATAGAGATTTTGGACAAAAAGGAACATTTTTTATTTTTCGGTGAATAGTGCCGTATTCGTGAATAGTACCGTATACGTGAATAATGCCGTATACGTGAATAGTAACCCCGACACAAAAAGTTCCAAATTTGATAAAAACTCATATCAATATTTCAGTATAATGATATTGAAGAAAATAATATCATTAAGAAGAAAATAATATCCCTTACCTCAAAATATCAGTACTTCTGGTCGGAATACCGGTATAAGGCTGAAAGAAACTTGCTCTGATGAATAGAAACTCTCAAAGTATCTAAATACTCATAAAATACACTCAATAATCTAGAGAGAGAAAGAGAGAAAACTTGTTTCTGGTGTGATTTTCAATTCTAACTTAGCCCTCTATTTATAGGAAAATGTTAGCACGCCGAAGCAGACTTAACCTGCAACCTGATGGCTTTACCTGCTACTATTCCCACCCACCACATTTGAATAAAAATCTCAGCACATTTCTTTACCAACCAAGAGTGGGGCCCACCAATTCTAGAATTTTCTATCAAAATGATAAACTCCGAAAATTCAACAATTTCTGAACCAGTCATCTCGTAAAATTCATTATAAATCATACGTTCATTTTTAACGGTTCAAAATTTGTGGACATATACTCAACTTATATATGTATAACATATCCAAAAATTACCACGATCCAACGGTCGGATTAAAAATTATAACCCCCGCAAAATATCTCAAAAAACCCTGATTTTTAATACCTCCATTCCGACAAAAATACTGATAAAAACCTCAACATTAACTCCTTCATTTTTAACCACAAAAATATATCCCTCATTTATATCCACATAAAATAAATATTTCCTTATCATATGAATCAATAATTAATTATTCACAAATAATATTACAGAATCACATTTATGACAACCAGGCCGTTCCCAGGAAAGAGGGGGCTTTCCGATAAGGATTTCTCCTTACTGGCTCGCAATTAGATGACCAAACCTCTCCTTAGACAGAACTTTCTAGACATTGCCAATAATGTTATCTAATAATATTATTCATATAATATGAATTATTGATCTGATAATGGAAAATACTGTGCAGCAACAATTATTGAAACAACAATAATATAAAATATCAACGCAGTAATTATTGAATCAATAAAATAAAATATTAAATAATAACTACTGTAACAATTATTGAGTAGTGTCTTCTTACGTAAGAATCAATAATTGGTGCAATACCGTGTGCTACTGTATTTTAACCATCGGGTATTCCAACAGTATTAACGGTAAAAACAACGCCGTTATTTATAAACAACTTATACTTGTCGTTTTCTTCATCCAATCGCTTTCTGTTATGGGGCCCACACAAGGCTTTGCCGTCGTACGAATATTCCCCGACAGCAAGAATATTTTATGACCAAACGAATATTCCCCGACAAAATGAATATTTTATAACCTTTTGCTTATTTTACAAAATTTACACATTTCACCTATAACCAATGTATTATATCAAATTAACCCCTTATTATTCACAATAATATTTAGAGAAAATTTGATTTTATTCATTAATAAGTTAGGATCTTACAACCTCACAACGATACCTACATAAAGGTATAGTCAAAAATTATTTTAGAAATTAGAATCTTTGAGAAGTGCTCAAGGAAACCTTCGTACATGGGAGGCCATGCATCTAGGTTATGATAGATATCATATGTCCACAAAATTATCCTTGGTTGACCCAATAGACCCCAAAAAAAAAAAAGAAGATTACTATCATATTCTTTCCAATGGTAAGTCTTCTCTTGACATATCATTATTTTCACTGTCTCTAATTGAGAATTATACTTCAAACAAACACCAAGATTTTATAGGTAGTGCTCGTAGATATACTCAGCAAGTGAATGTGCACAACCGTGTCTTACGATGACACGAGGTTGTATGTCATTAGACATCTTGTATGATAGTGACAAAACACCCTTCCAACGTTGGGTTCGCCTCACCCTATTTGATTCACCAAATATAACTACAAAATGATGACCACCGTTCTATTCCCCTGTTACCCCCGCTCGACCCAGCTACACTCTTATTACCTTGAAGGAATTGTGAATCAGAAGGGTGAGCACAACTAGCTCAGTAAAGAATATCATGACTAAAGATAAATAAATTATCAATAGCCTTCAACAGTAATAAATCAGAGATTTAGAATATATGGTAGATGATAAAAATTTTCAACCATAGTTGCAGCGGAACGAGCAATCCATTAGAAGAGTCAAATAGACCATTAAGTGTATTATCTTCTCCATGTTAAAAATCCACCAACAATAATTTATCCCTGTAACATCAATCAACAGTTTTGGTCCACAATCATATGAATAACTCATAATCATAATTGTGATTCTAAATTCCTCTTCGCACCCAGGACGAAGATAATTTTCATCACATGTCTTTACCTGAAACATCAAAGATCATGGTTATACCAGATCACAGTTCCTGTTTATAATCATACTAACAATTTCATCTTTGCATTACGATCAAAGATATTCATCAACAATTTATCTTTGTACTACAGGCCAAAGATATTCCTCAACAGTTCATATTTGCACTACAGACCAAATATATTCATCAATAGTTCATATTTGCACTACATGCCAAATATATTCATCAACAGTTCATATTTGTACTACATGCCAAATATATTAATATCTCAAAGAAATATATAATCATTTCAGAATTTATATAAACAATAATTATAACCGTGTTGATCATTTCACCTTTGCACTTAAGCTAAAGATATTCAATTATAAATTCAATGGTCATGATCATACCAGTCAACAATTTAACTTTGCACTACTGGCCAAAGGGAACCCATAGTCGTGATCATACCAAAATCTACCAATCTTTACACTCAAGTCAAATAGAAATATCATCATTAGGGTTATAAATATATTATATATAATAGTAAAATCAATATAATCAAAACATCTAGATTTAATCTCTAGAGTAATATTCATAAATCAATTATAATTTGGTTAGAAGAAGAAACCAATTTTGTTATGAATATTAACTCGTGAATAGTAACCCATGAATAGTAACTTAATGAATAGTAACTCATAAATAGTAACTCGTGAATAGTAATTCATGAATAGTAAACCCGACACAAAAAGGTAGAAATTTTATAATAAAATCCATACCAATATTTCGGTATAATGATATTGAAATAACATTTCTTAAACTTATAAACAATTTATTTTAATTGTTTACACTTTACTAAATAATGCATTTAATCATCCTAAAATTCCAAACTCATAAGATTTCATCACCAATAACCAAAACCCTCATAAAAAATTTGCATATACCTCATATAGGATTCTCAAGCCATAAAATCCTATTTTCTAATTTTCTTACTTCACATAACATATTTAATTCATTTACTCATAACTAGTGTATTTTCATGAAAAATACCAAATCAGTACAAATAAATTTTCTTTTATGAGATTTAGTAGAATATAGTCCCATATTGAACATATATTTTTCTTAGAATTTTTAAAAATCATTTACTATTTTTCATATGGCCAAAACAGCCGAATATTTAGATATTTATCAAAAATTATACTTTTATCCAAAAATTCCGAAATTTACAGAGTATACTTCTATCATATATATGTACTCCCAATAATTTCACTTATTTTGGAGTTAAGCACAAGGAGTTATAAGCGGTTACTTTTAAAATAGTCTTTTCTCATAAAATTCACAACTCTTAATCTATACCTCCAAAAATCGCCATTTTTGGACACAATCAAGAAAACTCATCAAATTATTATTTCAAATTTTTCCAAAATTTTTGAAGGTCAGAAAAATTACGAAACTAAAAAACATAATAACCCTTGAAATCCCTTACTATCCCTTACCTCAAACGAGCAGCACTTCTGACTGGATATCGGATATGACGCTGAAAGAACTTGCACTGATGAATAGTAACTCACCAAGAATCTAAATACTCACAAAATACACTCAATAATCTAGAGAGAAAAAGAGAGAAAACTTATGAATTCTGGTGTGATTTTCAATTCTAACTTAGCCCTCTATTTATAGGAAAATGTTAGCACGCCGAAGCAGACTTGACCTGCTACCTGATGGCTTTACCTGCTACTATTCCATCCACCAAAAATCAGCCATCTTCCCCAACAACCAAAAGTGGGGCCCACCCATTTCTAGAATTTTCCACCAAAATCATTTATAAACCTAATTTCTGAATCAGCCACCTCTTAAAATTCATAACAAGTCATTCGTTCATTTTTAATGGTTCAAAATTTGTGAACATATACTCAACTTATATATGTATAACATATCCAAAAATCACAACGATCTAACGGTCAGATTAAAAATTATAACTCACATAATAAAGCTGTAAGAACACTGATTTGATCTTTTAATACCTCCAATCCGACAAAATACTGATAAAATACATCAATATTAATTCTTTCATTTATAACCACATAAATAAGTCCATCATTTATATCCACATCAAATAAATATGTCATTATCATATAGATCAATAATTAATTATTCACAACTAATATTATAGAATCACAATAATGACAACCAGGCAGTTCCCAGGAAAAAGGGGACTTTCCGATAAGGATTTCTCCTTACTGGCGCGCAATTAGGTGACCAAAACCTCTCCTTGACAGAACTTTCTAGACATTGTCAATTATGATATCTAATAATATTATTCAAATAATATGAATTATTGATCTGATAATGGATATATTGTGCAGTGACAATTATTGAAACAACAATAATATAAAATATCAACGCAGCAATTATTGATTCAATAAAATAAAATATTGAACAGAAATTACTGTAACAATTATTGAGTAGTGTCTTCTCACGTAAGAATCAATAATTGAAAAAATACTGTGAAATACCGTGTGCTACTATGCAACTACGCGTATTACTGTATTTTAACCACCAGGTATTCCAACAGTGTTAACGGTAACAACTACGCCGTTATTTATAAAAACTCAAATTTGTCGTTTTCTTCATCCGACAGTTATTCTGTTATGGGGCCCACAAATGGCTGCGTCGTCGTACGAATATTCCCCGACAGAAAGAATATTCCGCGACTAAACGAATATTCCCCGACAACAATGAATATTTTATAACCACTTGCGTATTTTAAAAAAAATAATCATATATCACCCATAACTTTAACTTTTATCAATTTAACCATTTACTGAATAGTAATTATAAGAAAAATTGAATACTTTTATTTCATAAAATTCGGGGTCTTACAATCTCCATTCCTTATGAAATTTCGTCCCCAAAATTTACGTACCTGGTATTTCAAAAAGTTGAGAATACCTTGCTTTCATTCCAGATTCTATCTCCCCGGTCACCATGATTTCTCCATTGCTCATCTCCCGTGATAACTTTATTTGGGTTCCTCACTTGTTGGGAAGTCATAACAACCGCTATCCTTTGAACTACTCAACTTTGACTTGTCTGGGGCAACATTTGGTGTCATCACTACCGTTGGAATATACTTTTCTATAGGGCATATTCCACCCTCAACTGCTTCGTCGTACTCCTTATTCATGATCTGAATCATCAATCTTCGATTCATATCGAATTCAGGTTGACCGCTCTGTACAAGGTAATTCAAAACTCGATATTGGGTTCTCCCAATTGCTGTCCAAAAAGAGAAATACATATCATCTATTTTAGCCTTCTTAGATCGGACATCTCTTTCCATAATATCAATGCGTCGTGCGGCTTTTCCCCATGCATCACTCACTCTTACTCGTTCAATTTTTTCTTCTTTCAGCTCAAATTCCAACTTTATCATCTTATACTCTGCCAAAGAATGCTTCTGTTCAAGCATCACATATCGGGTAACACAAGCTTGAATTGTTGCATCCTTTTGCTCCACGACCGCCTGTCGTTCTTCAGCCTGTTCTTCTAACTCATGAATACGATTTTGTAATTCTATATTTTGATCATATAATACCTCTAATAAATTCTCCTCAGGTACCTCTTCTTCCTCTTCTTCCTCACTCTCAGCTGTTACCTCTGCGACCATCTCGGGTGCAACTATCAATTCTTCACTCACCACATGAATTTCTCTAATTCCTTCTTCGCCTGACATCACATTATCCTGGTTGGTGATTAGAGGTATCCCATGGTTTCATTCACTCCATTATTAACATTCTCAGCAGCCATTCTCAAATACTGCCGTAAAACAAGGGTTAATTAAACAAATTAACATATCACATAATATCTCGATATTATGACTTACCAATAAATAAGCTTAGGTAGGACACACTAGCGAAGGATTTACTCATCTCTCCCCTCCTAGTTATATTCTCCGATCCCGCCAGAGACCATTTCCGTAAGCTCTGATACCAAATGTGACAACCCCAAAATAGGTCCATTTCACCCAACCTATTCTGAGTCGCCAAATACATGGTACAGAAAATAACTACAACTTTATTACAACAATTATCGTACAAAATACAACAACACATATGTTATGATTTTGGATACAAATATATACCAACTGTGACTCGTGTCCCAACCGTAATGTGACAAATGTCCCATCAGTGGAAAGCACCTCACAGTGATACCTACATAAAGGTATAGTCAAAAACTGTTTTAGAAATTAAAATCTTTGGGAAGTGCTCAAGGAAACCTTCGTACATGGGAGGCCATGCGTCTAGGTTATGATAGATCTCATATGTCCATAGAATTATCCTTGGTTGACCCAATAGACCCCAAAGAAAAACAAGAAGATTACTATCATATTCTTTCCAATGGTAAATATTCTCTTGACATATCATTATCTCCACTGTCTCTAATTGAGAATTATACTTCAAACAAACACCAAGATTATATAGGTAGTGCTCGTAGATATACTTAGTAAGTGGATGTGCACAACCGTGTCTTATGATGACACGAGGTTGTATGTCATTAGACATCTTGTATGATAGTGACAAAACACCCTTCTAACGTTGGGTTCGCCTCACCCTATTTAATTCACCAAATATAACTACTAAATGATGACCACAGTTCTATTCCCTGTTACCCCCGCTCGACCTAGCTACACTCTTATTGTAAGACCCCAACTTATTAATAAATGAAATTAAATTTCCTCTATTTATTATTTTGAAATAGAAAGTGTTGATTTGATTAATGTGGTTAGTTATGGGTAAAATGCGCAAATATTTCAAATAAGTAAGTGGTTATAAAATATTCATTTTTGGTCGGTGAATATTCATTTGGTCGTGGAATATTCTTGCTGTCGGGGAATATTCGTACGACGGCGCAGCCTTGTGTGGGCCCCATAACGAAAAACGATTGGATGAAGAAAATGACAAGTATAAGTTGTTTATAATTAACGGTGTAGTTGTTACCGTTAATACTGTTGAAATACCTGATGGTTAAAATACAGTAGCACACGGATTGCACAATATTTTTGAATTATTGATTATTACGAAGGAAGGCACTACTCAATAATTGTTACAGTAGTTACTGTTCAATATTTTATTTTATTGATTCAATAATTGCTCAATTGATATTTTATATTATTGTTGTTTCAATAATTATCACTGCACAGTATTTCCCATTATCAGATCAATAATTCATATTATTTGAACAATATTATTAGATAACATTATTGACAATGTCTAGAAAGTTCTGTCTAATGAGAGGTTTGGTCATCTAATTGCGTGTCAGTAAGGAGAAATCCTTATTGGAAAGCCCTCTCTTTCCTGGGAACTGCCTGATTGTCATAAATGTGATTCTGTAATATTAATTGTGAATAATTAATTATTGATTCTTATGATAAGGAAATATTTATTCTATGTGGATATAAATGTTGGATATATTTATTGTGGTTAAAAATGAATGAGTTAATGTTGAGGTGTTTTATCAGTCTTTTTATCGAAATAGAGGTATTAAAAATCAAATCAGGGTTTTTGAGAAATATTGCGGGGGTTATAATTTTTAATCCGACCGTTGGATCGTTGTGATTTTTGGATATGTTATACATATATAAATTGAGTATATGTCCACAAATTTTGAATCGTTAAAAATGGACGTATGATTTGTTTTGAATTTTAAGAGATGACTGGTTCAGAAATTGTCGAAGTTGCGGAATTTGTCATTTTGGTGGAAAATTCTAGAATTGGTGGGCCCCACTTTTGGTTGGTGAAAATGTGCTGAGATTTTTATTCAAATGTGGTAGGTGGGAATAGTAGCAGGTAAAGCCATCTGGTTTCAAGTTAAGTCTGCTTCGGCGTGCTAACATTTTCCTATAAATAGAGGGCTAAGTTAGAATTAAAAATCACACCAGAAACAAGTTTTCTCTCTTTCTCTCTCTAGATTATTGAGTGTATTTTGAAAGTATTTAGATACTTTGTGAGTTTTTATTCATCAGTGGAAGTTTTCTTCAGCCTTATACCGATATTCCGAATAGAAGTACTGATATTTTGAGGTAAGAGATATTATTTTCTTCAATATCTTTATGCTAAAATATTGATATGAGTTTTTTTTATCAAATTTAGAATTTTTTGTGTCAGGGTTACTATTCACGTATACGACACTATTCACGTATACGGCACTATTCACAAATACGGCACTATTCATCGAAAAATAAAATTTTCCTTTTTTGTCCAAGATGTCTATTATGGTTACTATCTTTGATTGTATCCATGTTTTGATCTTTATTTTTAAATTCTGCTTCACAATTGATTATTATGAAGTATTATTGATCTTGGATAAACTGTTATGCGAATCCCTACTATTTATCCTTCTGTCTTACTGGATTAGTTTTCTTTAAGATATTTTTCATCATCCTCAGTCCTAAATGATGATATTACTGAATATCTTTGGCCTATAGTGCAAAGATGTATGATTACCTGATGAATATCTTTGGCCTGTAGTGCAAAGATGAACAGGTGTTGAGATGAACATGACTGACTGGTGATACAAATGAATATTTTTGGCCTGTAGTGCAAAGATGAATATTTGGTTAAAGATGATTATTAATTGATGTTACAGGGATAAAATATTGATGATGGACTTTTAAATCTTAGAAAATAGTAGAATTCATTCTCTACTTGACTCTTTTAATGGTTTGTTGTTTCCGCTGCAGTTGTTGATCTAAAACTTGTTGTCGATTATATTCTATCAGATTTTTCCCTGTTGAATACTAATGATAATTTGTTGTATATTATCTTAGTCATAATATTCTTTACTAGGCTAGTTGAGCTCACCCTTTTCCTTTTTGTTCCATTTTTCTTCTCAGGAGGTGAGAACATAGCAAGGTCTAGTCGGGGTATGGAGTGATGGTTCTAGAAAGATGTTTTAGCAGTCCTCACTATTTCTGTAAAATAGTGTTTGAATAATTATAATGAGGACTTATTTGAGTGTGGATATTGTCTAGAAAACAATATTTGTATTTAAACTCACAGTATGTGTTGTCGTATTTTGCACGACAATTGTATTATTGAAGTTGTAGTTTGCATTTTGTACCATGTATTTGGCGACTCAGAATGGGTGTTGTATACCTATTTTGGGGGCGTCACAGTTGGTAGCAGAGCTATAAGTAAAGAGCCCCGAGCCTCTCGCTGGTGACTTCCTATTGATGGGGGATGCACATAAGCCAGACTCTCCATAGGGGACACCGTTCTGCGATGGCAAACTGATAGGTACCACTGTGAGGTGCTGTCCACTGATGGGACATTTGCCATAGTTGGTATCAGAGCTTAGGGATATGATCCCTAGCTGAGATATGAGACAAGAACTAGGAGGGGAGAGACGGGGAATTCCTTCGCTAGTATGACCTGACTAAGTTTATTTGGTATTTATTTGGTCGGTCAGAGTATAGGGATAATATATGAAATGACTATTAACCCTTGTTTTATGGCAGTATTTAAGAATGGCAGCTGAGAACGTTAATAATGGAGTAAATCAGACCGTGGAGACACCTTTGATCACCACCCAGGGGAACGTGCAACATGAAGAAAATATTCCTCCTGTAAACAACGTTACCGAGCAAAGCGATGAATGATGGAATATTTAAGAGCTTTTTGCAGTTCATGCAAAATCAGACGAGAGAGAATCGTGTGCAGAATACGGGTGGAAATGATAACAACGTGCGGTTTGTCACAGCCAAGCAGTTCAAAGAATTGGGACCACCAGAATTTAAGGGAAAGCCGGATCCGATCATGGCGGAAACGTGGGTCAAGCAAATTACCAAGATATTCGATGTCTTGGGATGCACGGAGGAACAGAAGGTTCCATTCGCCACCTTTATATTCCGCGGTGAGGCAGACTACTGGTGGGAGTCTGTGAAGCGTACCCAGCCTGACGCACTCAACATGTCCTGGGAAACATTTCAGAAACTGTTCAACGACAAGTACTTTCCTGAAAGTATTCGTCATATGAAGGAGGTGGAGTTTATCAGACTAGAACAAAACAACATGACGGTGTCCCAGTACGAGACGAAGTTTGCTGAGTTATCCAGGTTTGTACCTCATTTGGTCGAAAATGAGGAACGAATGACAAGGATGTTTCTAAGAGGTCTAAAACCCGAGATTCGGCAATATCTTATCTCTCATAAATTTTTTTTATATTCAGATGTTGTAAACAGGGCTCAATTATTAGAGCGAGATAATGAGTATGTGCAACCAAGGGACCACAGCCAGGGTCATACCGGTGGCGGCAGTCATCGAAGCAATGAAAACTAGCAGGGAGAAAAATATTCGGACAAAGACAGTAACCACTCTGGTGGTAATCTTGGCCGTGATAATAGAAGGAGCGAGTCGGGAGGAGATTTCAAGAAGAGAAGGTACAACAATGATAACGTGAAGACGTCAGGACAAACATCAACTGCTTTTAGGAGAGGAGAACGAGCACCGGTCGTTTGTTACAAATATGGGAAGGAGGGACACATCCGCCCAAACTGACCACAACAATTCAAGGTATGTTATAACTGTGGAAAGGAAGGTCATTTAGTTAAAGATTGTTCTGTAGCGAAACCAAGTTCAACGGGGGTAGTGACTCCGAAGGCTGTTCCAGACAAGTCAAAGTCGGTGGTTCCTGGAAGGGCGTTTGTCGTGACTGCCCAAAACGCGAGGAACCCAAACGAGGTGATCACGGGTAAGCTAATCATAAACTCTTACGAAGTTTATACCTTATTAGATACCGGTTCTACCCATTCTTTTATCTCTCCTGCTTGTGCTCAACGTTTAAACTTGACTCCGAAGAAATTAGACTTTGACCTATCTGTGGAGACTCCGTTAGGAGAAACTTTCATTACATCTATAGTTTATAAATCTTGCTTAATCCAAGTTGGCACAATCATATTACCTGCCGACCTTATTTCGGTGAAAATTCTTGCATTTGATGTGATTTTAGGGATTGATTGGTTAACCACGCATCATGCTAAAATTGATTATTTTCGTAAGGTTGTTAGTTTTCATATTCCTAACCAACCTATTATGCGAATTCAAACAACTAAACCATTAAAGTCAATCACTGTCATTTCAAGCCATAAAGCTATTCGTTTATTGAAAAACGGATGTTAAGCTTTCTTAGCCCATGTCACGGACTTGAACAAAAACACGTCAGATTTGAATAAAATTTCTGTTGTTAATGAATTTCCTGACGTATTTCCTGAAGAACTTCTCGGTCTACCCCCAGAACGTGAAGTTGATTTCTTTATTGACCTTGAACCTGGCACAAAGCCCATTTCTAAAACCCCATATCGAATGGCTCCTATTGAACTTCAGGAGTTAAAAGTCCAATTACAGGAGTTGTTGGACATCGGTTTTATTCGTCCTAGTACATCTCCTTGGGGTGCTCCTGTTTCATTCGTAAAGAAGAAAGACGGGAGTATGCGACTTTGTATCGATTATCGAGAATTGAACCATGTCACCATCAAGAATAGGTATCTGCTACCTCACATTGATGACCTGTTCGACCAGTTGCAAGGAGCACAATTCTTTTTAAAGATCGATCTTCGTTCTGGATATCATCAGCTGAAGATTAAAACTGAGGGTATTCCAAAGACTGCCTTCAGAACTCGGTACGGGCATTATGATTTCTTAGTCATGTCTTTTGGATTGACTAATGCTCCTGCTGCTTTCATGGATATGATGAACCGTGTATTCAAAGAATATTTGGATCAGTTCGTTGTTGTCTTTATTGATGACATCCTCATCTATTCCAAAAGTCGTGAAGATCATGAGCACCATTTAAAGCTGGTACTGCAAAGGCTTCGTGATAACAAGCTATATGCTAAGCTGAAGAAATGCGAGTTCTGGCTTGAGGAAGTAGCATTCCTTGGGCACGTGGTGTCAAAACATGGAGTATCTGTCGACCCGACGAAGATTGAAGCCATACAAAGTTGGGAGCAACCGAAGTCGGTGACCAAAGTACGTAGCTTTTTGGGCTTAGCTGGGTATTATCGGAGATTCGTGGAAGGATTTTCTAGAATCGTTACTCCGTTAACTCAGCTGACTCGGAAGGATACAAAATTCGGTTGGAGCGAGGATTGTGAGAAGAGTTTTCAAGAACTCAAGAGGAGACTCATTTTGGCACCTGTTCTGACAATACCATCTGGTTTGGATGGATTTGTTATCTACAGCAATGCTTCAGGCAAAGGGTTAGGATGTGTTCTCATGCGACATGGGAAAGTCATAGCCTATGCCTCGCGACAACTCAAAGAATATGAGAGGAATTATCCTACTCATGATTTGGAGTTGGCAGCAGTCGTTTTCGCATTGAAGATTTGGAGAAACTACCTGTATGGGGAGAAAGTGGAGATCTATACGGATCATAAAAGCCTCAAATATTTTTTCACCCAAAAGGAACTCAACATGCGGCAACGACGTTGGCTTGAACTATTGAAAGATTACGATCACACTATTCAATATCATCCAGGAAAAGCGAACGTAGTAGCTGACGCATTGAGTAGAAGATCATACGCGGGTACGAGTGCAATGGTGTTAACACAAAGGCCCATTTTGTATGATTTACAAAGGATGGAGATAGAGATGAAGGCTCCAAGTACCCACATGATGATATCAAATATACGAGTAGAACCGGCTTTAATCGATAAAGTTAAAGCTGCTCAAGCTACGGACATGGAGCTGATGCCTATGAAGAAGAAAGTGCAAGAAGGTGCTATTCCAGAAGCAAGAATCGATGAAGAAGGAATACTTCTAGTTAACTCCAGATTTTGTGTTCCTAACAATTTTGACTTGAAGCATAGAATCATGATGGAGGCACACAACACACCATTTGTAATCCATCTTGGGAGTACCAAAATGTATCACGATCTTCGACATACATTTTGGTGGAGCAATATGAAAAGAGAGATCGCAGAGTTTATCTCAAGGTGTTTAACTTGTCAACGTGTAAAAGCGGAGCATCAAGTACCAAAGGGTCCATTGCAACCACTTGAGATTCCGAAATGGAAGTGGGAACACATTACTATAGATTTTGTTACTGGTCTTCCCAAGGTTTCTCAAGGTATAGATGCGATTTGGGACATTGTTGATAGATTAACCAAGTCTGCCCATTTCTTGCCTATACGGGAGACTTATTCCCTTGAACGTCGTATGTACGTGAATGAGATTGTGAGATTGCATGGCATGCCAGTATCCATAGTTTCGGATCGTGACCCAAGATTCACTTCAAGATTTTGGGTTAGCTTGCAGAAAGCTATGGGCACGGATTTACGATTCTGTTCGGCATACCATCCTCAAACGGACGGACAATCAGAGAGGACTATTCAAACCCTTGAAGATTTATTAAGACTCTGTGTTCTAGATTTCAATGGAAGTTGGGATAAGTACTTGCCACTGGTGGAATTCTCCTACAACAACAGTTATCAGGCAAGTATAGGTATGGCTCCATTTGAATCCTTGTATGGACGAAAGTGTCGTTCTCCAGTATGCTGGGACGAGGTGGGTGAAGCAACGTTGTTGGGACCAGAATTGGTATGCATAACTATAGAGAAGATCCAAACGATTCGACAACGTATACAAACGTCACAGGATCGACAAAAGAGTTATGCGGATCTTTATCGGAAGGATGTAGAATTTAGTATTAGGGATCATGTATTGTTATATGTTGCACCATGGAAAGGAGTTACAAGATTTGGGAAGAGAGGAAAGCTCAATCCACGATTTGTTGGTCCATTTGAAATTCTTGACCGAATAGAAAATGTGGCATATCGACTCGCATTACCTCCAAGCATGTCTCTTGTTCATAATGTTTTTCACGTATCTGTGCTTCGTAAATATGTGAAAGACCCGAACCACATAATTGAGTTAGAACCAGACGAGATAGCCGAAGATTTAACGTACGAGAAAGTACATGTTAAGATCTTGGATAGGAAAGAGCATGTTCTACGCACGAAGGTTATAGCACAAGTTAAGGTTTTGTGGAGAAACCATGCTATTGAAGAAATGACATGGGAGTTAGAATCAGAAATGAAAGCGAGGTATCCTTACCTTTTCGAAACACCAGGTACGTACGTCAATTTCGAGGACGAAATTTCATAAGGAGGGGAGGTTGTAAGACCCCAACTTATTAATAAATGAAATTAAATTTCCTCTATTTATTATTTTGAAATAGAAAGTGTTGATTTGATTAATGTGGTTAGTTATGGGTAAAATGCGTAAATATTTCAAATAAGCAAGTGGTTATAAAATATTCATTTTTGGTCGGTGAATATTCGTTTGGTCGTGGAATATTCTTGCTGTCGGGGAATATTTGTACGACGGCGTAGCTTTGTGTGGGCCCCATAACAGAAAGCGATTGGATGAAGAAAACGACAAGTATAAGTTGTTTATAATTAACGGCGTAGTTGTTACCGTTAATACTGTTCACCCTTTTCCTTTTTGTTCTATTTTTCTTCTCAGGAGGTGAGAACATAGCAGGATCTAGTCGGGGTATGGAGTGATGGTTCTAGAAAGATGTTTTAGCAGTCCTCACTATTTCTATAAAATAGTGTTTGAATAATTGTAATGAGGACTTATTTGAGTGTGGATATTGTCTTGAAGATAATATTTGTATTTAAACTCACAGTATGTGTTGTCGTATTTTGCACGACAATTGTATTATTGAAGTTGTAGTTTGCTTTTTGTACCATGTATTTGGCGACTCAGAATGGGTGTTGTATACCTATTTTGGGGGCGTCACACTTATTACCTGAAAGGAATTGTGAAACAGAAGGGTGTGCACAACTAGCTCAGTAAAGAATATCATGACTAAAGATAAATAAATTATTAATAGCCTTCAACAGTAATAAATCAGAGATTTAGAACGTATGGTAGATGATAAAATTTTTCAACCATAGTTGCAGCGGAATGAGCAATCCATTAGAAGAGTCAAATAGACCATAAAGTCTATTATCTTCTCTATGTTACAAATCCACCAACAATAATTTATTCCTGTAACATCAATCAACAGTTCTGGTCCACAATCATATGAATAACTCATAATCATAATTGTGATTCTAAATTCCTCTTCGCACCCAGGATGAAGATAATTTTCATCAAATGTCTTTACCTGAAATATCAAAGATCATGGTTATACCAAATCGCAGTTCCTGTTTATAATCATACTAACAATTTCATCTTTGTACTACGGCCAAAGATATTCATTAACAATTCATCTTTGCACTACATGCCAAAGATATTCCTCAACAGTTCATATTTGCAATACATGCCAAATATATTCATCAACAGTTCATATTTGCACTACATGCCAAATATATTAATATCTCAAAGAAATATATAATCATTTCAGAATTTATATAAACAATAATTATAACCGTGTTGATCATTTCACCTTTGCACTTAAGCTAAAGATATTCAATTATAAATTCAATGGTCATGATCATACCAGTCAACAATTCAACTTTGCACTACTGGCCAAAGGGAACCCATAGTCATGATCATACCAAAATCTACCCATCTTTACACTCAAGTCAAATAGAAATATCAACATTAGGGTTATAAAAATGTTATATATAATAGTAAAATCAATATAATCAAAACATCTAGATTTAATTTCAAGAGTAATATTCATAAATCAACTATAATTTAGTTAGAAAAAGAAATCAATTTTGTCATGAATAGTAAATCGTGAATAGTAATCCATGAATAGTAATTTCGTGAATAGTAACTCATGAATAGTAACTCGTGAATAGTAACTCATGAATAGTAAATCTGACACAAAAAGGTAAAAATTCCACAATAAAATCTATACCAATATTTTGGTATAATGATATTGAAATAACATTTCTTAAACTAATAAACAATTTATTTTAATTGTTTACACTTTACTAAATAATGCATTTAATCATCCTAAAATTCTAAACTTATAAGATTTCATCACCAATAACCAAAACCCTCATAAAAAATCTACATATATCTCATATATGATTCTCAAGCCATAAAATCCTATTTTCTAATTTTCTTACTTCACATAACATATTTAATTCATTTACTCATAACTAGTCTATTTTTATGAAAAATACCAAATCAGTACAAACAAAATTTTTTTTATGAGATTTAGTAGAATATAGTCCCATATTGAACATATATTTTTCTTAGAATTTTTAAAAATCATTTACTATTTTTCATATGGCCAAAACAGCCGAATATTTAGATATTTATCAAAAATTATATTTTTATCCAAAAATTCTAAAATTTACAGAGTATACTTCTATCATATACATGTACTCCCAATAATTTCACCAATTTTGGAGTTAAGCACAAGGAGTTATAAGCGATTACTTTTAAAATAGTCTTTTCTCATAAAATTCACAACTCTTAATCTATACCTCCAAAAATCGCCATTTTTGGACACAATTAAGAAAACTCATCAAATTATCATTTCAAATTTTTTCAAAATTTTTGAAGGTCAGAAAAATTAGTTAACTAAAAAACATAATAACCCTTGAAATCCCTTACTATCCCTTACCTCAAACGAGCAGCACTTCTGACTGGATATCGGATATAACGCTGAAAGAACTTGCACTGATGAATAGCAACTCACCAAGAATCTAAATACTCACAAAATACACTCGATAATCTAGAGAGAAAAAGAGAGAAAACTTATGAATTCTGGTGTGATTTTCAATTCTAACTTAGCCCTCTATTTATAGGAAAATGTTAGCACGCCGAAGCAGACTTGACCTGCTACCTGATGGCTTTATCTGCTACTATTCCACCCACTAAAAATCAGCCATCTTCCCCAAGAACCAAAAGTGGGGCCCACCTATTTCTAAAATTTTTCACCAAAATTATTTATAAACCTAATTTTCGAATCAGTCACCTCTTAAAATTCATAACAAATCATTCGTTCATTTTTAACGGTTCAAAATTTTTGAACATATACTAAACTTATATATGTATAACATATCCAAAAATCACAACGATCCAACGGTCAGATTAAAAATTATAACTCACATAATAAAGCTGTAAGAACACTGATTTGATCTTTTAATACCTCTAATCCGATAAAATACTGATAAAATACCTCAACATTAATTCCTTCATTTATAACCACATTAATAAATCCATCATTTATATCGATCTTGATTGTTACTCCATGAAAAATTCGGGTGATACCCCCAATCCTGATGATAGTTGTTGGTATAGACATAATTGTTGGGGTAATCACCACTATACTGTACCGGCTCGAAACTGATGGCGCATTGATGACTCATATGATTTTCAGAACAAAAATCACAAGTAACCGCCACACTTTGATGACGTTGAGCTTCAAAAGCTTCAAGCATCCTCGAAAGTGTCTCCATCTGTGCTGACAATGCAGAAAGTTTTTTGAGTCTGTCAATCTCCGCTCCCCGTGGTTGAGTCATGTTCGTGTATGGCCATTGATACGCAAAGTCATCCATGGTACCTAAAAAGAGAGAAATATAGGAAGAGAATGAGAAATAAAAATAAAAATAAAAATGTTTAAATTAAGACTAATTTGATTGAAATTAATATTGGTAAATAATTATTAAATTAATTCTCCGGCAGCGGCGCCAAAAACTTGTTGATTGATTTCGCAATCAATGAATACGTGAAAGTATACACGGTCAACAAGTAATAAAGTGAAAGTAGAGTATCGTTCCCATGGGAAATTATTTAATAAAAATCACCAAGTACTAATTCTTAACCAAATCAATTTTATTTAAACAACCAATAATTGTGATTTCTAGATTTAAGAAAACTAAATTAAACAAAATAAAAAGATTATTCTAAAAGAAAGCAAATAAACAACTAAGAATTGATGGAATTCAGATAAATAAGAATTAAGACTCCAATATCCCCAATTATGAATTATAAATCAATTATTCAACTATCCCAATTATTATATCTACTGAATTGTTAACAAAAATTCTCAAATGCCAAAAGCCCTCTCTCGAGTGATCAATTGCCTTCTATTTAACCCAGATTAATTTTGCTATATATTTATGCAAAACAATTGAATTAAACTCGTTACAAACCCAATTCCTTTTATGTTACATGCGGCAAATAGATATTCTTATTCTATTCACAAACCTAATTATTCACTGTGCAAATAACTAAGTCATATGTCACCAAGCCCAGTTCTAACCCTAGAATTCCTTTCCCAATTCCTTCTAGAGTAACAAGGTAATTATTGATCAGATAATTAATCAATAAGCTTAAAGCAAGATGAACAATTCACTTCAACACAAATAATTGGAATAAATCAAATAACTAATTTATAGCCATAAAAAGTTCAATTGAAATCTTAATAAAAGAGTTAGTTCATAATTAATGAATTAAAACCAAGAATTCACAATTGAATAAACATTAAAACATAAAAGTATGATAAGAGAAGATAATAGAATCTGTTGTCAGCAAATCTGATGCTCCCCTCTTGCTCCTGCTCTTGATCTTCAATGATCTCCAAGTTGTTTCAATCTCCAAAACTAATAAGAACTAGGGTTAATGTCTAATCTAATGGAGTGCGAGGACCCCGAATCCAGGTCTCAAATCACCTCGGATCCAGTTCAATCATTCTATACAACTATTACTATTTGCGGAAGATATAAACATAAATTATTTATACAATACATATACTCACTATTCCCCAAGGTCGAGTAACCTTATCTTAATACACATTTCATAATTTTTCTAACATATAACATTATTAACATACAATACTTATACAATTTAGCTGCACACAAATCCTAACGCTGGAACTGTCTTTAACCTTTCCTTGTATCCGACGCATTCGGCTTAATCTGTAATATTTTATCATGATATAGCAAGGGTGAGCATAAGGATTGCCCAATAAGTTTAAATTCAACAATATAACGATATATCATGATTGAAGAGTTTGAATAATAAGCTGGCTATAATTTAACAATATAATTGTGAACTAGCAGGAACAAGTTTATGACTGAACAAGTATATAGCGACACTTGTCTGTCGTTTTAGGTGTTCTTGGCTTCAAGAACACTGACAAGGCAGTTAACAAGGGTCATGGTTTGACCGTGTGTAACTTCATGGATATTGATGTTTCTGGGTACGGTTTTGGGTTAAACTTATAGTATTGATGCAATACTATAACCGTAAACAAACATCATGGTCATACAGCCTCATACTTAGCAAATCTGAGCCTCACAAAACTCTGACAACGCTGTTCTTGAGTTTTTGGGATGCCCAGAAACTCAAGCAGTGTTAGGGTCCTTCTATGAAGCCTTAAATGATAGCTTTATGGATTTTGTTTGTGTAATATTAAAGTTCAATGGTGTAGTACACATGTTAGGGTATGATAATATATCATCAGATCGTCTTAAAAACAACAAACCTAAGAGATCAAGGCCGGTCAAAGTGATGTCAGGAGCTGTTCTTCACGATTTCTGGGTTTTCCAGATTTCGTCAAGAACAGTCGGTCAACTACACTTTGACCAAGGTTATTTACGAATCTGTTAAAGCTAAAGGTGATCTAAGGACACGATCATATAGTCCTCATGTCATACTACAACACCAAAACAACAACATGGCCAAACAATGAAAAGACTACAAGATCAGAGGCTTGAAAAAGGCTTGTCAGGAATTTCTGGGTTTCTGGGTTACCCAGAAACCAGAATTCGTGGCCGGTCAACGTAGTTTGACTGCTCGTATCTCTCAACATGTTCATGATATGGTCATGTTTCTTGTTTTAGATCATAGTCCTCATGTCATAGAACATATCCAAAATATAAAACACAATAAACAATTAACACATAAAGATTTAGAGGGCCTGACATTCGACTGTCAAGCCATTTTTCAACCTCTTTCCAGAATTTTGAAAACTCGATTTTGGAGCATCTAGATGATATGGATCCAAGTTTTAGTAACCCAGATCATCAAATGATACTCTCTAACATGAAATAAAACAACCAATTATAACATCCAACATAAAACACATGGATTTCAAAAATTAGGGTTCTTTACCACTTTGAGCTTTGATCTCTAATTTCTGATCCTTGCTGTGACGCCCCCAAAATAGGTATACAACACCCATTCTGAGTCGTCAAATACATGGTATAAAAAGCAAACTACAACTTCAATAATACAATTGTCGTGCAAAATACGACAACACATACTATGAGTTTAAATACAAATATTGTCTTCTAGACAATATCCACACTCAAATAAGTCCTCATTACAATTATTCAAACATTATTTTACAGAAATAGTGAGGGCTGCTAAAACATCTTTCTAGAACCATCACTCCATACCCCGACTAGATCTTGCTATGTTCTCACCTCCTGAAAAGAAAAATGGAACAAAAAAGAAAAGGGTGAGCTCAACTAGCCCAGTAAAAAATATTATGACTAAGATAATATACAACAAATTATCATTAGTATTCAACAGGAAAAAATCTGATAGAATATAATCGACAACAAGTTTTAGATCAACAACTATAGCGGAAACAGCAAACCATTAGAAGAGTCAAGTAGAGAATAAATTCCACTATCTTCTAAGATTTAAAAGTCCATCATCAATATTTTATCCCTGTAACATCAATTAATAATCATCTTTAACCAAATATTTATCTTTGCACTACAGGCCAAAGATATTCCTTTGTATCACCAGTCGGTCATGTTCATCTCAACACTTGTTCATCTTTGCACTACGGGCCAAAGATATTCATCAGTTAATCATTCATCTTTGCACTACAGGCCAAAGATATTCAGTAATATCATTATTTAGGACTTAGGATGAAGAAAAATATCTTAAAGAGAACGAATCCAGTGAGACAGAAGGACAAATAGTAGGGATTCGTATAACAGTTTATCCAAGATCAATAATACTTCATAGTAATCAATTGTGAAGCAAAATTCAAAAATAAAGATCAAAACATGGATACAAACAAAGATAGTAACCATAATAGACATCTTGGACAAAAAGAAGAAAATTTTATTTTTTGGTGAATAGTGCCGTATTCGTGAATAGTGTCGTATACGTGAATAGTACGTATACGTGAATAGTAACCCCGACACAAAAAGTTCCAAATTTGATAAAAAGTTCATATCAATATTTCGGCATAATGATATTGAAGAAAATATCATTTAAAAAGAAGATAATATCTCTTATCTCAAAATAACCGTACTTCTGACTGAATATCGGATATGAGGCTAAATGAAACTTATGCTAAATAGCAACTTTCAAAGTATCTAAATACTCACAAAATACACTCAATAATCTAGAGAGAGAAAGAGAGAAAACTTATGAATTCTGGTGTGATTTTCAATTCTAACTTAGCCCTCTATTTATAGGAAAATGTTAGCACGCCGAAGCAGACTTAACCTGCAACCTGATGGCTTTACCTGCTACTATTCCCACCCACCACATTTGAATAAAAATCTGAACACATTTCTTCACCAACCAAGAGTAGGGCCCGCCAATTCTAGAATTTTCTACCAAAATGATAAACTCCGAAAATTCAACAATTTCTGAACCAGTCATCTCGTAAAATTCATAATAAATCATACGTTTATTTTTAACGGTTCAAAATTTTTGGACATATACTCAACTTATATATGTATAACATATCCAAAAAGTACCACGATCTAACGGACGGATTAAAAATTATAACCCCCGTAAAATATCTCAAAAACCCTGATTTTTAATACCTCCATTCCGACAAAAATACTGATAAAAATCTCAACATTAACTCCTTCATTTTTAACCACAAAAATATATCCCTCATTTATATCCACATAAAATAAATATTTTCTTATCATATGAATCAATAATTAATTATTCACAAATAATATTACAGAATCACATTTATGACAATCAGGCCGTTCCGAGGAAAGAGAGGGCTTTCCAATAAGGATTTCCCCTTACTAGCGTGTAATTAGATGACCAAACCTCTCCTTAGACAGAACTTTCTAGACATTGCCAATAATGCTATCTAATAATATTATTCAAATAATATGAATTATTGATCTGATAATGAAAAATACTGTGCAGCAACAATTATTGAAACAACAATAATATAAAATATCAACGCAGCAATTATTGAATCAATAAAATAAAATATTGAACAGTAACTACTGTAACAATTATTGAGTAGTGTCTTCCTTCGTAAGAATCAATAATTCTAAAATACCGTGCAATCCGTGTGCTACTGTGCAACCACGCGTATCACTGTATTTTAACCACCGGGTATTCCAACAGTGTTAACGGTAACAACTACGCCGTTATTTATAAAAACTCAATTTTTGTCGTTATCTTCATCCAATCATTTTCCGTTATGGGGCCCATAAATAGCTGCGCCGTCGTACGAATATTTCCCGACCGAAAGAATATTCCACGACCACACGAATATTCACCGACCAAAAATGAATATTTTATAACCACTTGTTTATTTTGTAAAATTTGCACATTTCACCCATAACCAAAATATTATATCAAATTAACACCTTATTATTCACAATAATAATTAGAGAAAATTTGATTTTATTCATTAATAAGTTGGGGTCTTACAACCTCCCCTCCTTATGAAATTTCGTCCTCGAAATTGACGTACGTACCTGGTGTTTCGAAAAGGTGAGGATACCTAGCTTTTATTTCTGATTCCAACTCCCAAGTCATTTCTTCAATAGCATGGTTTCTCCACAAAACCTTAACTTGTGGTATAACCTTCGTGCATAGGACATGTTCTTTCCTATCCAATATCTTAACAGGTACCTCCTCGTACGTTAAATCTTCGGCTATCTCATCTGGTTCTAACGTAATAATATGATTCGGGTCGTCCACATATTTACGTAACATCGATACTTGAAAAACGTTATAAACACGCGACATACTTAGCGTTAAGACGAGTCTATAGGCCATAATTCCTACTCGATCGAGGATTTCAAATAAATCGAAGGTTTGAGCTTTCTTCTCTTCATCGACTCTTACTTCTAGAATAACACATTCTTACACCTTCTTCTTTATATTCATCAGCTCCAGGTCTGTAGCTTGAGCGGCTTTAACGTTATCGATTAAAGTCGATTTTACTCGTATATCATCACGTGGGTCCCTAGAGTCATTAACTCTATCTCTATCATTTATAAATTATATAAAATAGGTCTTTGTGTTCAACAATATCGCACTCGTACTCACGTACAATCTTCTACTCAACGCGTCAGCTACCACGTTCGTTTTTCCAGGATGGTATGGTCAGAACAGGTTCCGAATGAGTCGCCTCTTGAGCTATTGGAAAATCTTCTCGCATTCCTTGCTCCATACAAATTTTGTATCTTTCTGAGTCAGCTAAGATAACGGAGTAGCGATTCGAGAAAATCCTTCCACGAATCTCCAATAGTAACCAGTTAAGGCCAGAAAGCTACGTACTTTGGTCACCGACTTCGGTTGCTCTCAATTGTGATTCATATCCCAATCTTGGATAGCACGTTACAATGGCACCTATTGTTTTACCACCACACAAATATAGAGTCCCTTACGGAGAGTCTGGCTTTGGTGCATTCCACAAAGGAAGTCACCAGATAGAGGCTCGGGTACCAACTTCTATAGTTGGATTTTTAACTCCTGAAGTTCTATAGGAGCTATTCAATATGAGATTTTAGAAATGGGTTTTGTATCGAGTTAAAGATCAATACAAAAATTCAATATCACGCTTTGGGTTAGGCCAGGAAATACGTCAGGAAATTCACTAACAACAGAAATATCATTCAAATCTGACATATTTTTGTTCAAGTCCATGACATGGGCTAAGAAAGCTTGACATCCGTTTTTCAATAAACGAATGGCTTTATGGCTTGGTATGACAGCGATTGATTTTAGTGCTTTGGTTGCTTGAATTCGCATAACAGGTTGGTTAGGAATATGAAAACTAACAACCTTACGAAAACAATCAATTTTGGCATGATGAGTAGTTAACCAATCAATTCCTAAAATCACATCAAAAGCAAGTATCGTTAAAGAGATAAAGTCAACAGGTAATGTGATTGTGCCAACTTGGATTAAGCAAGATTTATAAACTGTAGATATAATAAAAGTTTCTCCTAACGGAGTCTCCACAGATAGGTCAAAGTCTAATTTCTCCGGAGTCAAGTTTAAACGTTGAGCACAAGCAGGAGAGATAAAAGAATGGGTAGAACCGGTATCTAGTAAGGTATAAACTTCACAAGAATTTATAATTAACTAACCCGTTATACCTTCGTTCGGGTTCCTCGCGTTTTGGGCAGTCACGACAAACGCTCTTCCAGAAACCGCCGACTTTATTTTGTCCGTATCCGCCTTTGGTGTCACCGTCCTAGCTGGACTTGGTTTCGCTATAGTACAATCTCGAGCGATATGTCCTTCCTTTCCATAATTATAACATACCTTGAACTGTTGTGGACAGTTTGGACTTATATGTCCCTCCTCTCCGCATATGTAACATCTAACTGGCGGTCGTTCTCCTCCCCTAGAATTTGTTCCCAGTGCTGGTGCTGCTGTCGACGTCTTCCTGTCATTGTTAAATCTTTTCTTCTTGAAATTTTCACTTGACTCACCTCTCCTATTATAATGGCCACGATGACCACCCGAGTGGTTACCACTTTTGTCTGTATTTTTCCCTCCTCGCTGGTTCTCATCGCTCCGATGACTGCTGTCACCAGTATGACCCTGGTTGTGGTCCCTCGGTTGAACATACTCATTATCTCGCTCTAATAATTGAGCCCTGTTTACAACATCTGAATATAAAGAAAATTTATGAGAGATAAGATATTGCCGAATCTCGGGTTTTAAACCTCTCAGAAACATCCTTGTCATTCGTTCCTCATTCTCGACCAAATGAGGTGCAAATCTGGATAACTCTGCAAACTTCGTCTCGTACTGGGACACCGTCATATTATTTTGTTCCAGTCTAATAAACTCTACCTCCTTCATACGACGAATACTTTCAGGAAAGTACTTGTCATTAAACAGTTTCTGAAATGTTTCCCAGGACATGTTGAGTGCGTCAGGCTGGGTACGCTTCACAGACTCCCACCAGTAGTCTGCCTCACCGCGGAACATAAAGGTGGTGAATGGAACCTTTTGTTCCTCCGTGCATCCCAAGACATCGAATATCTTGGTAATTTGCTTGACCCACGTTTCCGCCATGATCGGATTCGACTTTCCCTTAAATTCTGGTGGTCCCAATTCTTTGAACTTCTTGGCTGTGACAAACTGTGCGTTGTTATCATTTTCACCAGTATTCTGCACACGAGTCTCCCTCGTCTGATTTTGCATGAACTGTAAAAAGCTCCTAAACATTCCATCATTCATCGTTTGCTCGGTAATGTTGTTTACAGGAGGAATATTGCCTTCCTGTTGCACGTTCCCCTGGGTGGTGATCAAAGGTGTCTCCACGGTCTGATTTACTCCATTATTAACGTTCTCAGCTGCCATTCTTAAATACTGCCATAAAACAAGGGTTAATAGTCATGTCATATATTATCCCTATACTCTGACCGACCAAATAAACACCAAATAAATTTAGTCAGGTCATACTAGCGAAAGAATTCCCCGTCTCTTCCCTCCTAGTTCTTGTCTCACATCTCAGCCAGGGATCATATCCCTAAGCTCTGATACCAACTGTGACGCCCCCAAAATAGGTATACAACACCCATTCTGAGTCGCCAAATACATGGTACAAAAAAATAAACTACAACTTCAATAATACAATTGTCGTGCAAAATACAACAACACATACTGTGAGTTTAAATACAAATATTGTCTTCTAGACAATATCCACACTCAAATAAGTCCTCATTACAATTTTTCAAACACTATTTTACAGAAATAGTGAGGACTGCTAAAACATCTTTCTAGAACCATCACTCCATACCCCGGCTAGATCCTGCTATGTTCTCACTTCCTGAGAAGAAAAATGGAACAAAAAGGAAAAGGGTGAGCTCAACTAGCCCAGTAAAAAATATTATGACTAAGATAATATACAACAAATTATCATTAGTATTCAACAGGGAAAAATCTGATAGAATATAATCGACAACAAGTTTTAGATCAACAACTGCAGCGAAAACAGCAAACCATTAGAAGAGTCAAGTAGAGAATGAATTCCACTATCTTCTAAGATTTAAAAGTCCATCATCAATATTTTATCCCTGTAACATCAATTAATAATCATCTTTAACCAAATATTCATCTTTGCACTACAGGCCAAAGATATTTATTTGTATCACCAGTCGGTCACGTTCATCTCAACACCTGTTCATCTTTGCACTACGGGCCAAAGATATTCATCAGTTAATCATTCATCTTTGCACTACAGGCCAAAGATATTCAGTAATATCATCATTTAGGACTTAGGATGATGAAAAATATCTTAAAGAAAACGAATCCAGTGAGACAGAAGGACAAATAGTAGGGATTCGTATAACAGTTTATCCAAGATCAATAATACTTCATAGTAATCAATTGTGAAGCAGAATTCAAAAATAAAGATCAAAACATGGATACAATCAAAGATAGTAACTATAATAGACATCTTGGATAAAAAGAAGAAAATTTTATTTTTCTGTGAATAGTGCCGTATTCGTGAATAGTGCCGTATACGTGAATAGTAACGTATACGTGAATAGTAACCCCGACACAAAAAGTTCCAAATTTGATAAAAAGTTCATATCAATATTTCGGCATAATGATATTGAAGAAAATATCATTTAAGAAGAAGATAATATCCCTTACCTCAAAATAACTGTACTTCTGACTGAATATCGGATATGAGGCTGAATGAAACTTGTGCTGAATAGTAACTTTGAAAGTATCTAAATACTCACAAAATACACTCAATAATCTAGAGAGAGAAAGAGAGAAAACTTATGAATTCTGGTGTGATTTTCAATTCTAACTTAGCCTCTATTTATAGGAAAATATTAGCACGCCGAAGCAGACTTAACCTGCAACCTGATGGCTTTACCTGCTACTATTCCCACCCACCACATTTGAATAAAAATCTCAACACATTTCTTCACAAACCAAGAGTGTGGCCCCCCAATTCTAGAATTTTTCACCAAAATGATAAACTCCGAAAATTCAACAATTTCTGAACCAGTCATCTCGTAAAATTCATAATAAATCATACGTTTATTTTTAACGGTTCAAAATTTTTGGACATATACTCAACTTATATATGTATAACATATCCAAAAATTACCACGATCTAACGGTCGGATTAAAAATTATAACTCCCGCAAAATATCTCAAAAACCCTGATTTTTAATACCTCCATTTCGACAAAAATACTGATAAAAACCTCAACATTAACTCCTTCATTTTTAACCACAAAAATATATCCCTCATTTATATCCACATAAAATAAATATTTTCTTATCATATGAATCAATAATTAATTATTCACAAATAATATTACAGAATCACATTTATGACAATCAAGCCGTTCCCAGGAAAGAGGGGGCTTTCCAATAAGGATTTCCCCTTACTAGCGCGCAATTAGATGACCAAACCTCTCCTTAGACAGAACTTTCTAGACATTGCCAATAATGCTATCTAATAATATTATTCAAATAATATGAATTATTTATCTGATAATGAAAAATACTGTGCAACAACAATTATTGAAACAACAATAATATAAAATATCAATGCAGCAATTATTGAATCAATAAAATAAAATATTGAACAGTAACTACTGTAACAATTATTGAGTAGTGCCTTCCTTCGTAAGAATCAATAATTCTAAAATACTGTGCAATCCGTGTGCTACTGTGCAACCACGTGTATTACTGTATTTTAACCACCGGGTATTCCAACAGTGTTAACGGTAACAACTACGCCGTTATTTATAAAAACTTAATTTTTGTCGTTATCTTCATCCAATCATTTTCCGTTATGAGGCCCATAAATAGCTGCGCCGTCGTACGAATATTTCCCGACAGAAAGAATATTCCACGACCACACGAATATTCACCGACCAAAAATGAATATTTTATAACCACTTGTTTATTTTGTAAAATTTACACATTTCACCCATAACCAAAATATTATATCAAATTAACACCTTATTATTCACAATAATAATTAGAGAAAATTTGATTTTATTTATTAATAAGTTGGGGTCTTACACTTGCTGCTGTTATGGGTAGCTATGATCTGATCATGTCTTACTATTTCACTCTCTCTCACTCTAGAATTTCGAAAATGAAGAGAGATAAGGGACTTGGAGAAATGAAAAATAAAGTGTGTAATAATCTTTTATATATCTTGATTCATTGCACCAAATGTGGCTAGGTGTCACAAGTTGGCTGATTTGCTAGATATAAATTACATGAGACAATTAGAGTTGTTCACCAACTCAATATCTTAGCAAGATTTGTAAGCTACCTATTAAAGAATTGCTAAAGGGCAAAATAGTCAATTCCTTCTATTCCTAGAATTTTTATTTGTTGCAAACCCTTAGGATTTAGGGTTTAGGTGGATTTAGGGTTTGGAGCATTCTTAGGATTTAGGGTTTGAAACCCTTTGGGTTTACACGTTTAATTTTCTAAAATTTCCAATTTAGGTTTTTAAAAATAGAAAATTAATATTTCTAACTTATAATTAGAATTTTCTAATTTCTTAATCATAACTTAAATATTGCTAATTAGGATTAACATTTTCTAATTAAAATTACTAATTTAGCAATTAGGATAGTAATTGGTCATTAGGGTTTATAAACAACTAATTAGGGTTTTTAATAGAAAAATAATTTTCTAATTTAGAAATTAAATTTCCTAATTAGATTAGGGTTTTCTAATAAATCATAACTTGAAAATTAAGATTAATATTTCCTAATTAACATTAAAATTATTAAATTAACACTTAGTTTTTTTTCCCGAATTATAAAATTAGGGCTTCTAACCCAGAAATTAGGGTTTTCAAAAATGTGAAATTAGAGTTTGCTAATAATTAATTTTTTGTCTAATTAATATTATAATAAATAACACTTATGCAATATAATAATCATTTAAATTCCCAAATTAGGGTTTCATGCACCGAATTAGGGTTTTGGATTCCCAGAACTGAAACTAGGGTTTTCAGAACCGGTTTCTAGGGTTTCTTACTAAACATTAGGGTTTTCTAACCGAACGTTGACGTTCTTAATATATACTTAGGGTTTTTTACAGATATCGATTATCTGGTCAACCCTTGACCCTTAACCACATACTGTACACATATACACAGAACATATTTACGTATTTCTTAATCCTGTTCACCTAAATCCTTCACGAAATTTTGAAATCCTCAAAATTCCATCTTAAAAATATCAAACGCATACACTTATTTTCTGTCTAGGTTCTAATTTTGAACCTTAAAT
Source organism: Panax notoginseng (assembly GCA_016801055.1). Lineage (NCBI taxonomy): Eukaryota > Viridiplantae > Streptophyta > Magnoliopsida > Apiales > Araliaceae > Panax > Panax notoginseng. The sequence goes on along the minus strand of CM029014.1, from coordinate 34,997,317 downwards.
CAATTAATTAAAATTTTAAAAATATTCAAAATTCTTGGGTTGTAACACGGAGTGTATCTCTAATCTAAGCTATCTAATCCCTCTTATTTTATGCCTTACATCAAGTATTTATAGATTACAAGTCTAATTTTTATGTTAGGAACAAACTCAATCTAATTTGGAGTCAAAAAGGTGTCAAAATTTGCTCAAAACGCGTTCAGGCCGCACCAAACCCTTCCCCCAGTGCCCCAGCGCTGGGCTTAACGCTCAGACACTGCCTTATAGCTCCCCGGCGCTGGAAATTGCCTTGAAATGGGCGCCCCGACGCTGGTGCTTTTTTAGAAATTTTCTGCTCCGACGTCCTTTGGAAAAATGGCCATAACTTCTTCGTCCGAACTCTGATTTTGACGATTCAAGATGTTCCGGAAAGAGGAGATGTAGATCTACAACTTTCATTCTTTGAGTTTTCCGAAATAATGTCTCGAGCAATACTCAAATTAGCTCTGAAGTGAGTGTTGTGTAAATGACAAGCCGAAAACGTGAATCTAGCTACCCCAAACGTCGATCAAGTAACTTTTGTCCCGATTCCTACAAAACACTGTAAAACATGCATGAATAGATACAAACACTTAAAAAATATTCTAAAAGACTTGAGAACAATAATAAATTAAGCCTGAATGTATCTAATTCATGTGTATAAAACTCACTCATCACCCAGTCAAAATACCTGATGTGATCCATATCACGCGTGGCGCTGACTAAAGAAAAAAAGATCGTCAAGGAGTTGTCCGCTAGGAAATAATCCCTGATGATGATCAAGAACAGTCGCCGAAGAATGTGATCTCTAATTCTCTGATCATCAGGCATAGGCTTAGTCAAAGCCCTACTCGTGGCATTCACACTCAAGGGCCCAGAGCGGACGGTCCGACCTTTGTGGGTTGTGGCAGGAACTCCCAAAAGGGATCGAACTGCAGCTGGTGAAATTTTAGTCACCAAAGGCACCGACACCCCTATAAACTCTAACCCCGTGATGAACAAATAGAGAGACTGAGTCTGGTGGAACCATTGCTTTGATAAATCCCTCAGATAACCCCAGAGGAAACGACGGGGAGGAATGGAAAAGAAGACCTCAAAACCCCAAGAATGGACAATGGCCTGATACTCCAGATGAAGGGTCTGGTACACGAAATGAATACTAAATCAGTTTTTCCTGGGCTGAGCACAGCCGGGGACCTGCATCAAGTTCAAAATCAAGATCGAACCCTTGTCTTCATAAGTGGGAAGAGAATATAGGTAAAAAAATGGAAATGGCTATTACCTCGTTCGCATGAAGGTAGATCGAGGGATGATGACTCAAATCATCCAAAAGATCTGGAATCGTCATATTAATAGCTGAAAGCTCCAAGCGGGGAATGGAAGCAAAAGGAGATGGGTCCTTAATAGGAACATCATCCTCTTCATCTACAGCCTCCGGTGTGACGCCCCCAAAATAGGTATACAACACCCATTCTGAGTCGTCAAATACATGGTATAAAAAGCAAACTACAACTTCAATAATACAATTGTCGTGCAAAATACGACAACACATACTATGAGTTTAAATACAAATATTGTCTTCTAGACAATATCCACACTCAAATAAGTCCTCATTACAATTATTCAAACATTATTTTACAGAAATAGTGAGGGCTGCTAAAACATCTTTCTAGAACCATCACTCCATACCCCGACTAGATCATGTTATGTTCTCACCTCCTGAAAAGAAAAATGGAACAAAAAGGAAAAGGGTGAGCTCAACTAGCCCAGTAAAGAATATTATGACTAAGATAATATACAACAAATTATCATTAGTATTCAACAGGGAAAAATCTGATAGAATATAATCAACAACAAGTTTTAGATCAACAACTGCAGCGGAAATAGCAAACTATTAGAAGAGTCAAGTAGAGAATGAATTCTACTATCTTCTAAGATTTAAAAGTCCATCATCAATATTTTATCCCTGTAACATCAATTAATAATCATCTTTAACCAAATATTCATCTTTGCACTACAGGTCAAAGATATTCATTTGTATCACCAGTCAGTCATGTTCATCTCAACACTTGTTCATCTTTGCACTACAAGCTAAAGATATTCATCAGGTAATCATACATCTTTGTACTACAGGCCAAAGATATTCAGTAATATCATCATTTAGGACTGAGGATGATGAAAAATATCTTAAAGAAAACGAATCCAGTGAGACAGAAGGACAAATAGTAGGGATTCGTATAACAGCTTGTCCAAGATCAATAATACTTCATAATAATCAATTGTGAAGCAGAATTCAAAAATAAAGATCAAAATATGGATACAATCAAAGATAGTAACCATAATAGACATCTTGGACAAAAAGGAAAAATTTTATTTTTCGTTGAATAGTGCCGTATACGTGAATAATGTCGTATACGTGAATAGTAATCCCGACACAAAAAGTTCCAAATTTGATAAAAAAAAAAACTCATATCAATATTTTAGCATAATGATATTGAAGAAAATAATATCATTTAAGAAGAAAATAATATCCCTTACCTCAAAATATCAGTACTTCTGTTCGGAATATCGGTATAAGGCTGAAGAAAACTTGCACTGATGAATAGAAACTCATAACGTATCTAAATACTTCCAAAATACACTCAATAAACTAGAGAGAGAAAGAGAAAAAATTTATTTCTGGTGTGATTTTCAATTCTAACTTAGCCCCCTATTCATAGAAAAATGTTAGCACGCCGAAGCAGACTTAACCTGCAACCTGATGGCTTTACCTGCTACTATTCCCACCCACCACATTTGCATAAAAATCTCAGCATATTTTCACCAACCAAAAGTGGGGCCCACCAATTCTAGAATTTTCCATCAAAATGACAAATTCCGCAACCTCTACAATTTCTGAACCAGTCATCTCGTAAAATTCATAACAAATCATACGTTCATTTTTAACGGTTCAAAATTTGTGGACATATACTCAACTTATATATGTATAAGATATCTAAAAATTACCACGATCTAACGGTCGGATTAAAAATTATAACCGCCGCAATATTTCTCAAAAACCCTGATTTGATTTTTAATACCTCTATTCCTATAAAAATACTGATAAAACACCTCAACATTAACTCCTTCATTTTTAACCACAATAAATATATCTAACATTTATATCCACATAGAATAAATATTTTCTTGTCATATGAATCAATAATTAATTATTCATAATTAATATTACAGAATCACATTTATGACAACTAGACCGTTCTCAGGAAAGAGGGGGCTTTCCAATAAGGATTTCTCCTTACTGGCGTGCAATTAGATGACCAAACCTCTCCTTAGACAGAACTTTCTAGACATTACCAATAATGTTATCTAATAATATTATTCAAATAATATGAATTATTGATCTGATAATGGGAAATACTGTGCAATGACAATTATTGAAACAACAATAATATAAAATATCAATGCAGTAATTATTGAATCAATAAAATATTGAACAGTAACTACTGTAACAATTATTGAGTAGTGCCTTCCTTTGTAAGAATCAATAATTCAAAAGTACTGTGCAATCCGTGTGCTACTGTATTTTAACCACCAAGTATTCCAACAGTATTAACGGTAACAACTACGCCGTTAATTATAAACAACTTATACTTGTCATTTTTTTCATCCAATCGCTTTCTGTTATGGGGCCCACACAAGGCTGCGCCGTCGTACGAATATTCCCCGACAACAAGAATATTCCACGACCAAACGAATATTCACCGACCAAAAATGAATATTTTATAACCACTTGCTTATTTAAAATATTTGCGCATTTTACCCATAACTAACCACATTAATCAAATCAACACTTTCTATTTCAAAATAATAAATAGAGGAAATTTAATTTCATTTATTAATAAGTTGGGGTCTTACAACCTCCTCTCCTTATGAAATTTCGTCCTCGAAATTGACGTACGTACCTGGTGTTTCGAAAAGGTGAGGATACCTCGCTTTTATTTCTGATTCCAACTCCCAGGTCATTTCTTCAATATCATAGTTTCTCCACAAAACCTTACCTTATGGTATCACCTTCGTGCGTAGAACATGCTCTTTCCTATCCAAGATCTTAACATGTACCTCCTCGTACGTTAAATCTTCGGCTATCTCGTCTGGTTCTAACTCAATTATGTGGTTCGGGTCTTTCACATATTTACGAAGCACAGATATGTGAAAAATATTATGAGCACGAGACATGCTTGGAGGTAATGCGAGTCGATATGCCACATTTCCTATTCGGTCAAGAATTTTAAATGGACCAACAAATCGTGGATTGAGCTTTCCTCTCTTCTCAAATCTTGTAACTCATTTCCATGGTGCAACACGTAACAATACATGATCCCCAATACTAAATTCTACATCCTTTCGATGAAGATCCGCATAACACTTTTGTCGATCCTGTGACGTTTGTATACGTTGTCGAATTGTTTGGATCTTCTCTGTAGTTATGTGTACCAATTCTGGTCCCAACAATGTTGCTTCACCCACCTCGTCCCAGCATACTAGAGAACGACACTTTCGTCCATACAAAGCTTCAAATGGAGCCATACCTATACTTGTCTGATAACTGTTGTTGTAGGAGAATTCCACCAGTGGCAAGTACTTATCCCAACTTCCTTTGAAATCTAGAATACAGAGTCTTAATAAATCTTCAAGGGTTTGAATAGTCCTCTCTGATTGTCCGTCTGTTTGAGGATGGTTTGCCGAACTGAATCGTAAATCCGTGCCCATAACTTTCTGCAAGCTAACCCAAAATCTTGAAGTGAATCTTGGGTCACGATCCGAAACTATAGATACTGGCATGCCATGCAATCTCACAATCTCATTCACGTACATACGAGCAAGACGTTCAAAGGAATAAGTCTCACGTATAGGCAAGAAATGGGCAGACTTGGTTAATCTATCAACAATGACCCAAATCGCATCTATGCCTTGAGAAACCATGGGAAGACCCGTAACAAAATTCATAGTAATGTGTTGCCACTTTCATTTCGGAATCTCAAGTTGTTGCAATGGACCCTTTGGTACTTGATGCTCCGCTTTTACACGTTGACAAGTTAAACACATCGAGATAATCTCCGCGATCTCTCTTTTCATATTACTCCACCAAAATGTATGTCGAAGATCGTGATACATTTTGGTACTCCTAGGATGGATTACAAACGGTGTGTTGTGTGCCTCCATCATGATTCTATGCTTCAAGTCAAAATCGTTAGGAACACAAAGTCTGGAGTTGACTCGAAGTATTCCTTCTTCATCGATTCTTGCTTCTGGAATAGCACCTTCTTGTACTTTTTTCTTCATACGCATCAGCTCCATGTCCGTAGCTTGAGCAGCTTTAACTTTATCGATTAAAGTCGGTTCTATTCGTATATTTGATATCATCATGTGGGTACTTGGAGCCTTCATCTCTATCTCCATCCTTTGAAAATCATACAAAATGTGCCTTTGTGTTAACAACATTGCACTCGTACCCGCATATGATCTTCTACTCAATGCGTCAGCTACTACATTTGCTTTTCCAGGATGATATTGGATGGTATGATCGTAATCTTTCAACAGCTCAAGCCAACGTCGCTACCTCATGTTGAGTTCCTTTTGGGTGAAGAAATATTTGAGGTTTTTATGATCCGTATAGATCTCCACTTTCTCCCCATACAGGTAGTGTCTCTAAATCTTCAACGCGAAAATGACTGCTGCCAACTTCAAATCATGAGTAGAATAATTCCTCTCATATTCTTTGAGTTGTCGCGAGGCATAGGCTATGACTTTTCCATGTTGCACGAGAACACATCCTAACCTTTTGCCTGAAGCATCGCTGTAGATAACAAATCCATTCGAACCAGATGGTATTGTCAGAACAGATGCCGAAATGAGTCTCCTCTTGAGTTCTTGAAAACTCTTCTCACAATCCTCGCTCCAACCGAATTTTGTATTTTTCCGAGTCAGCTGAGTTAACGGAGTAGCGATTCTAGAAAGTCCTTCCACGAATCTCCGATAATACCCAGCTAAGCCCAGAAAGCTACGTACTTCGGTCACCGACTTCGGTTGCTCCCAACTTTGTATGGCTTCAATCTTCGTCGGGTCGACAGATACTCCATGTTTTGACACCACGTGCCCAAGGAATGCTACTTTCTCAAGCCAGAACTCGCATTTCTTCAGCTTAGCATATAGCTTGTTATCACGAAGCCTTTGCAGTACCAGCTTTAAATGGTGCTCATGATCTTCACGGCTTTTGGAATAGATGAGGATGTCATCAATAAAGACAACAACGAACTGATCCAAATATTCTTTGAATACACGGTTCATCATATCCATGAAAGCAGCAAGAGCATTAGTCAATCCAAAAGACATGACTAAGAATTCATAATGCCCGTACCGAGTTCTGAAGGCAGTCTTTGGAATACCCTCAGTTTTAATCTTCAGCTGATGATATCCAGAACGAAAATCGATCTTTAAAAAGAATTGTGCTCCTTGCAACTGGTCAAACAGGTCATCAATGCGAGGTAGCGGATACCTATTCTTGATGGTGACATGGTTCAATTCTCGATAATCGATACAAAGTCGTATACTCCCGTCTTTCTTCTTTACGAATGAAACAGGAGCACCCCAAGGAGATGTACTAGGACGAATAAAACCGATGTCCAACAACTCCTGTAATTGGACTTTTAACTCCTGAAGTTCAATAGGAGCCATTCGATATGGGGTTTTAAAAATGGGCTTTGTGCCAGGTTTAAGGTCAATAAAGAAATCAACTTCACGTTTTGGGGGTAGACCGGAAAGTTCTTCAGGAAATACGTCAAGAAATTCACTAACAACAGAAATATTATTCAAATCTGACGTGTTTTTGTTCAAGTCCATAACATGGGCTATGAAAGATTGACATCCGTTTTTCAATAAACGAATGGCTTTATGGCTTGATATGACAGCGATTGATTTTAGTGGTTTGGTTGTTTAAATTCGCATAACAGGTTGGTTAGGAATATGAAAACTAACAACCTTACGAAAACAATCAATTTTGGCATGATGAGTAGTTAACCAATCAATTCCTAAAATCACATCAAAAGTAAGTATATTTAAAGAAATAAGGTCAACAGGTAATGTGATGGTGTCAACTTGGATTAAGCAAGATTTATAAACTGTAGATGTAACAAAGGTTTCACCCAATGGAGTTTCAACAGATAAGTCAAAGGTCAATTTCTCCGGAGTCAAGTTCAAACGTTGAGCACAAGCAGGAGAGATAAAAGAATGGGTAGAACCGGTATCTAGTAAAGTATAAACTTCTCAAGAATTCAAGATTAGCTTACCCGTGATCACCTCGTTCGGGTTTCTCGCGTTTTGGCCAGTCACGACAAACGCCCTTCCAGGAACCGCTGATTTCGACTTATCCGGGATAACTTTTGGAGTCACCATCCCCGCTGAACTTGGTTTCCCTATAGAACAATCTTTAACTATATGACCTTCTTTTCCACAGTTATAACATACCTTGAACTATTGTGGGCAGTTTGGGCTGATGTGTCCCTCCTTCCTGCATTTGTAACAAACGACCGGTGCTCGTTCTCCTCCCCTAAAAGCAGTTGATGTTTGTCCTGACGTCTTCACATTATCATTGTTGTACCTTCTCTTCTTGAAATCTCTTCCCGACTCGCTCCTTCTATTATCACGGCCATGATTACCACCAGAGTGGTTACCGTCTTTGTCCGAATGTTTTCCTCCCTGCTGATTTTTATTGCTTCAATAACTGCCGCCACCGGTATGACCCTAGTTGTGGTCCCTCGGTTGCACATACTCATTATCTCGCTCTAATAATTGAGCCCTGTTTACAACATCTGAATATAAAGAAAATTTATGAGAGATAAGATATTGTCGAATCTCGGGTTTTAGACCTCTCAGAAACATCCTTGTCATTCATTCCTCATTTTCGACCAAATGAGGTGCAAACCTGGATAACTCTGCAAACTTCGCCTCGTACTGGGACACCGTCATGTTGTTTTGTTCCAGTCTGATAAACTCCACCTCCTTCATATGACAAATACTTTCAGGAAAGTACTTGTCATTGAACAGTTTCTGAAATGTTTCCCAAGACATGTTGAGTGCGTCAGGCTGGGTACGCTTCACAGACTCCCACCAGTAGTCTGCCTCACTGCGGAACATAAAGGTGGCGAATGGAACCTTCTGTTCCTCCGTGCATCCCAAGACATCGAATATCTTGGTAATTTGCTTGACCCACGTTTTTGCCATGATCGGATCCGGGTTTCCCTTAAATTCTGGTGGTCCCATTTCATTGAACTGCTTGGCTATGACAAACCGCGCGTTGTTACTTGATACGACAGTGACTGATTTTAGTGGTTTAGTAGTTTGAATTCGTATGACAGGTTGGTTAGGAATATGAAAACTAACAACCTTACGAAAATAATCAATTTTAGCATGATGAGTGGTTAACAATCAATTCCTAAAATCACATCAAAAGCAAGTATCTTTAAAGAGATAAGATCAACAGGTAATGTGATTGTGCCAACTTGGATTAAGTAAGATTTATAAACTGTAGATGTAATGAAAGTTTCTCCTAACGGAGTTTCAACAGATAAGTTAAAGTCCAATTTCTCCGGAGTCAAGTTTAAACGTTGAGCACAAGCAGGAGAGATAAAAGCATGGGTAGAACCGGTATCTAGTAAAGTATAAACTTCGCAAGAATTCAAGATTAACTTATCCGTGATCACCTCGTTCGGGTTTCTCGCGTTTTGGCCAGTCACGACAAACGCCCTTCTAGGAACCGCTGATTTCGACTTATCCGGGACAACTTTTGGAGTCACCATCCCCGCTGAACTTGGTTTTGCTACAGAACACTCTCGAGCTATATGACCCTCCTTTCCACAGTTATAACATACCTTAGATTGTTGTGGGCAGTTTGGGCTGATATGTCCTTCTTTCCCACATTTGTAACATACCACCGGTGGTCGTTCTCCTCCCCTAGAAACAGTTGATGTTTGTGCTGACGTCTTCACGTTATCATTATTGTACCTTCTCTTCTTGAAATCTTCTCCCGACTCGCTCCTTCTATTATCACGACCACGATTACCATCAGAGTGGTTACCGCATTTGTCCGAATATTTTCCTCCCTGTTGGTTTTCATTGCTTCGATGACTGCCGCCACCGGTATGACCCTGGTTGTGGTCCCTCGGTTGCACATACTCATTATCTCGCTCTAATAATTGAGCACTGTTTACAACATCTGAATATAAAGAAAATTTATGAGAGATAAGATATTGCCAAATCTCGAGTTTTAAACCTCTCAGAAACATCATTGTCATTCGTTCCTCATTTTCGACCAAATGAGGTGCAAACCTGGATAACTCTGCAAACTTCGCCTCGTACTGGGACACCGTCATGTTGTTTTGTTCTAGTCCGATAAACTCCACCTCCTTCATATGACGAATACTTTCAGGAAAGTACTTGTCATTGAACAGTTTTTGAAATGTTTCCCAGGACATGTTGAGTGCGTCAGGTTGGGTACGCTTCACAGACTCCCACCAGTAGTCTGCCTCACCGCGAAACATAAAGGTGGCGAATGGAACCTTCTGTTCCTCCGTACATCCCAAGACATCGAATATCTTGGTAATTTGCTTGACCCACGTTTCCGCCATGATCGGATCCGGCTTTCCCTTAAATTCTGGTGGTCCCAATTCTTTGAACTGCTTAGCTGTGACAAACTGCGCGTTGTTATCATTTCCACCCATATTCTGCACACGAGTCTCCCTCGTCTGATTTTGCATGAACTGCAAAAAGCTCCTAAACATTCCATCATTCATCGTTTGCTCGGTAACGTTGTTTACAGGAGGAATATTGCCTTCCTGTTGCACGTTCCCCTGGGTGGTGATCAAAGGTGTCTCCACGGTCTGATTTACTCCATTATTAACGTTCTCAGCTGCCATTCTTAAATACTGCCATAAAACAAGGGTTAATAGTCATTTCATATATTATCCCTATACTCTGACCGACCAAATAAACACCAAATAAACTTAGTCAGGTCATACTAGCGAAGGAATTCTCCGTCTCTCCCCTCCTAGTTCTTGTCTCACATCTCAGCCATGGATCATATCCCTAAGCTTTGATACCAACTGTGACGCCCCCAAAATAGGTATACAACACCCATTCTGAGTCGCCAAATACATGGTACAAAAAGCAAACTACAACTTCAATAATACAATTGTCGTGCAAAATACGACAGCACATACTGTGAGTTTAAATACAAATATTGTCTTCTAGACAATATCCACACTCAAATAAGTCCTCATTACAATTATTCAAATACTATTTTATAGAAATAGTGAGGACTGCTAAAACATCTTTCTAGAACCATCACTCCATACCCCGACTAGATCCTGCTATGTTCTCACTTCCTGAGAAGAAAAATGGAACAAAAAGGAAAAGGGTGAGCTCAACTAGCCCAGTAAAGAATATTATGACTAAGATAATATACAACAAATTATCGTTAGTATTCAACAGGGAAAAATCTAATAGAATATAATTGACAACAAGTTTTAGATCAAAAACTGCAGCGGAAACAACAAACCATTAGAAGAGTCAAGTAGAGAATAAATTCTACTATCTTCTAAGATTTAAAAGTCCAGCAATATTTTATCCCTGTAACATCAATTAATAATCATCTTTAACCAAATATTCATCTTTGCACTACAGGCTAAAGATATTCATTTGTATCACCAGTCAGTCATGTTCATCTCAACACCTGTTCATCTTTGCACTACAAGCCAAAGATATTCATCAGGTAATCATACATCTTTGTACTACAGGCCAAAGATATTCAGTAATATCATCATTTAGGACTGAGGATGATGAAAAATATCCTAAAGAAAACGAATCCAGTGAGACAGAAGGACAAATAGTAGGGATTCGTATAACAGTTTATCCAAGATCAATAATACTTCATAATAAACAATTGTGAAGCAGAATTCAAAAATAAAGATCAAAACATGGATACAATCAAAGATAGTAACCATAATAGACATCTTGGACAAAAAGGAAAAATTTTATTTTTCGTTGAATAGTGCCGTATACGTGAATAATGTCGTATACGTGAATAGTAATCCCGACACAAAAAGTTCCAAATTTGATAAAAAAAAAAACTCATATCAATATTTTAGCATAATGATATTGAAGAAAATAATATCATTTAAGAAGAAAATAATATCCCTTACCTCAAAATATCAGTACTTCTGTTCGGAATATCGGTATAAGGCTGAAGAAAACTTGCACTGATGAATAGAAACTCATAACGTATCTAAATACTTCCAAAATACACTCAATAAACTAGAGAGAGAAAGAGAAAAAACTTGTTTCTGGTGTGATTTTCAATTCTAACTTAGCCCCCTATTCATAGAAAAATGTTAGCACGCCGAAGCAGACTTAACCTGCAACCTGATGGCTTTACCTGCTACTATTCCCACCCACCACATTTGAATAAAAATCTCAACATATTTTCACCAACCAAATGTGGGGCCCACCAAATCTAAAATTTTCTACCAAAATGATAAATTCTGCAACTTCTACAATTTCTGAACCAGTCATCTCGTAAAATTTATAACAAATCATATGTTCATTTTTAACGGTTCAAAATTTGTGGACATATACTCAACTTATATATGTATAAGATATCTAAAAATTACCACGATCCAATGGTCGGATTAAAAATTATAACCCCCGCAATATTTCTCAAAAACACTGATTTGATTTTTAATACCTCCATTCCGATAAAAATACTGATAAAACACCTCAACATTAACTCCTTCATTTTTAACCACAATAAATATATCCAACATTTATATCCACATAGAATAAATATTTTCTTATCATATGAATCAATAATTAATTATTCACAAATCATATTACAGAATCACATTTATGACAACCAGACCGTTCCCAGGAAAGAGGTGGTTTTTCAATAAGGATTTCTTCTTACTGGCGCGCAATTAGATGACCAAACCTCTCCTTAGACAGAACTTTCTAGACATTACCAATAATGTTATCTAATAATATTATTCAAATAATATGAATTATTGATCTGATAATGGGAAATACTGTGCAGTGACAATTATTGAAACAACAATAATATAAAATATCAATGCAGCAATTATTGAATCAATAAAATAAAATATTGAACAGTAACTATTGTAACAATTATTGAGTAGTGTCTTCTTTCGTAAGAATTAATAATTCAAAAATACTGTGCAATCTGTGTGCTATTGTATTTTAACCACCAGGTATTCTAACAGTATTAACGGTAACAACTACGCCGTTAATTATAAACAATTATACTTGTCATTTTCTTCATCCAATCGCTTTCCATTATGGGACCCACACAAGGCTGCGCCGTCGTACGAATATTCCCCGACAGCAAGAATATTCCACGACCAAACGAATATTCACCGACCAAAAATAAATATTATATAACCACTTGCTTATTTGAAATATTTGCGCATTTTACCCATAACTAACCACATTAATCAAATCAACACTTTCTATTTCAAAATAATAAACAGAGGAAATTTAATTTCATTTATTAATAAGTTGGGGTCTTACAAAGCCTCTCAACCTATATTGGACGGATAACTGACTCAGTCAACCGGCGAGGCTGCCAGGCTGGACGAGGTCGAGGGACATCGGAAGCTCTCCTCATCACACCTGCCGAGATCGTTCGAGAGCTACTCGGTTTATCTGAACAAAAACACTAAATCACCTCAGAAAGGGTGAGGTAAGTTTTAAACTTAAAGTTGATTAAATTCAAATCATTGCTTCATGCATAGTCTAAGTCCTAATACGTGCATTAATTTAACATACATCCCCAGTAGAGCTAAAATTGCATGTTCATTAAATGCCCAGACTCGTGAAATTTTTTTGTCAGAGTCTCCTTTGTAAAATGGACTGTCCATATGCACATAGGCTTGACTAGGTCACCAATCAGTAGCACACCAACCCAACATTAAGATATAAATATTAAACATTAAAAGTAAGGCACAATGGCAACCAAATTACCATGTGCATTTTTTTGAAAAACCCGTGCTCATTTGTCCTCAAATAAGATGAATAAACTAGCAAAAAGGGTGCCAAATGACTGTCTCAAAAATTAATGTTTTTCACATCAATACGTTCAACATAGTAAATATAAGCATTAATTAATTCTGATCATTTTTATCAAGTCATATAAGCATGCATATTCGCTATATTGTGTTTAGAAGCATTCTATATGAAATCTAACGTTCTAACGGTCAAAACTTGAAAGGAAAACATGTAAACGTTACCGGAGTAGTGCAGAATGTTTGCAAAAAGTAGCCCAAACTGAGTAGATCTGAAGAAGAATTTTTGAATTTTCTATATGGTTTAACTTGAAAATGACTTGTGAAAGGTCAGGGGGCGTATAAATTCACCCATGTAAGCCACGACTCTACCTGTGGCTGCCGCGGGTAGACCTGGGGCAACCCAAGGTGGGTTCTACCCCCTTCAGTTCGATCAAATTTGAGTTACAACGGAGTTTTCGGAACTGAAAAGTCAAATCAAGAAAAAAGGTTCTACGAGATTGAGCAGAAAGGGCCTGAAACAAAGAAACTGGATGTCAAACTGTGGAAATCTGGAAATTTAGTGTAAACCATTGGCGACAACTCCAACGTAGCATTAGGAAAGATCTGGTGATGTGAGCCTTTGAAAACTACTTCATCGAAGGTCAGAATGATCGACAGTGTAAATCGTTGGAGACAACTCCAGCGTAGCATCGGGAAAGATTCGGTGATGTAAGCTGTTGAAAACTATTTCAACGAAGGTTAGAATTATTAACAATGTAAATCATTGGTGACAATTCCAGCGTAGAATCGGGAAAGATCCGGTGATGTAAGCCGTTGAAAACTACTTCAACGAAGGTTAGAATGATTGACAGTGTAAACCATTGGTGACAACTCCAGCGTAGCATCAGGAAAGATCCGGTGATGTAAGCTGTTGAAAACTACTTCAATGAAGGTCAGAATAATTGACAGTGTAAACCATTGGCGATAACTCCAGCGTAGCATCGGGAAAAGATCAGATGATGTAAGTCGTTGAAAACTACTTCAACGAAGGTCAAATTGATTGACAGTATAAACTGTTGGCGACAACTCCAGCGTAGCATCGGGAAGGGTCCGGTGATGTAAGCCGTTGAAAACTACTTCAACGAAGGTTAGAATAATTGACAGTATAAACTGTTGGCGACAACTCCAACGTAGCATCGGGAAAGGTCTGGTGATGTAAGTCATTGAAAACTACTTCAACGATGGTCAGAATGATTGACAGTGTAAACCACAACTCCAGCATAGCATCAGGAAGGGTCCGGTGATGTAAGCCGTGGAAAACTATCTTCCTCGGGGAGGACCGGTGATGGAATCTGTTATATAAATCCCCAGTCGAGGCACTGCGAAGGTTCGGTGATTTTTAAACCGTTGTAAACTACTGTTCAAGTAGGCACCAAGGAAATTCGGTGATGGTCAACCTTCACAAAACTACCGTTCGCGTACGTATTGTGAGGATATTGTGGAAGCAATCAATAAAAGTTCTATCTCCAGCAGAACTATCAATATCAACCTGATAGAAATCCAAGGCGGTGGTGACAATCCCAGCGTAATGACAGGAAGAATCCAATGATGACAACAAAGGCGAGCTATCATCAGATAAGCATCAATAATCCCCAGTGAGTCACTCACAAAAATAGAGGAACATCCCCGGCGGAGGTAAAGTCAAAAAGCGTATCTGAAGACAAAGAATGTTAGTGACAAATCTCGACGTCGAATTCAAAAAGGTCCAGTGGTATCAGCCATAAGAAAATCTTGTAGGGTTTGTATATATCGCAATTATGTAATCAAATCATATAAATAAGGTGGAAACGCGAAGAAACAGGAATTTAAAATTTTATACAAACCCATACCCATGATCATGCTTTATGCTATATAATCAATTAATAGAAGAAGATGGAGAATAAGAATCATACCCTTGAAGATTCAACTCCTAGTCTCCTTCGTGCTCTCCTTGAATACGTGGGATTGATTCCTTCCTTTAAGCAACGTTAGCCAACCAAGCGTTTGGCCTCTAGAGGTGATCCACCAAGGAAGAAGAAGAAGTCAAGAAAAAGGGTGTATGGCTAAACCCTAGTTTCTATCTCTATAGAAATCTCTGTACTTTCCTAATAATTAGAAAACCACGTTATCTGATATCTAACATAAGACTCTTCTTATATAGATATTAGTTAACCCTCCTAACCTCATTAGAAATAGGGTTTTATTTAATTAATTAAAAACTCTTTTAATCAATTAAGCTTCCTAATCTCTATTAGGAATAATTAATTAAACTCATTTAATTAATTAGCCTCCTAATCTAATTAGGAATGTTAGAGAGTACACATAATAAATTAATTTCCAAACTCCTTTAGGAATTAAAATAATAATAATGGTAATAATAATAATAAGTCTCCTCATATGAAATTATATTTAATATTTCTAAAATATTAAATAATAAATAGTAAGCTATTTAATTTATTCTATCACTATAGATTAAATTAAATGCACTTAATTTATTATTACGATTATGACATTAACTTCTTACATAATTATTCTTTCTTTTTGTGGTGTGACCCTTTAGGTTCTCCATATTAAACTGGTTGTGAATAAATCATTTAGAACAATTCTAATCTTATTTAAATAAATAAATTAAACTATTAATTTATTTAAATAAATAATATTTATTCTACAATAAGGATAAGCCACCTTAGCGATCAACGACTTTCCAGATAATATAAATTTTAACATTAATCATAAAAGAATCTTTGAGTAAATAGTTACCCTACAATTCAATCCTTCCACCATACAATGTTCTAATTAAATATAAGACATGAAATTACTGTCAAGTCTTATTTTATATAACTATATATATTTCGATTCTTAAATGCACAATTATATGTATTTCATTCCACATTGGCTAAGGATTCTTGGGTTGTCATTTATCGAATCACATAGGGCATATCTCTTCTTTTACTATAAGCGGTAGATTCTTTATTGATTATTCATTATCTCCATATATAACTTATTACACCCAAATATACCCTTTGATATACCCTAAGGGTCTTAAAGAACATGTCAAAGTATAACTTATTATATACAAAATACTATGATGATCTCAAGTGTAAGGATCACTTGTACTACTATCACTACAGGAATTCCTATTGACAGGCAAGTAAAACTCCATTAGGTATTCCTTAGCAAGCCACGTTTAGTGAACTTATTCTCCAATAAGCACCTACATACTTACTTTAGTGTCTCCACACAAATGATTATGAAATCAATCATCCTCATCTAATGAGCAAAAGCAATGTATGTACCAATCTATCCGGATTCACTAATCCCCTTTTTAGTAATCCATTGATTGGAAACATTTTAGTTTTAAGCTATCTAAGAATTTGGATCTCATTAGCATGATCTCATTAGCATGATCTCATCATGATTCTAAAAGCATTGCTTAAAACTATGGGTTTATCACATATTATTAAAACAACACCATGTAAATAAATTAATACATTTTGTAAATGAATACTTTTATTAATAAATGAATAAATTTTTTTACAAAGTATATGTTTTATCATCATACATGATTGGCTTGTATGCATACTATTTTTAATCTCCCACTTGCACTAAAGTCAATCGCCATAGTATCTCATACCCATCTTCTCTAAGTGGCAATCAAACTGTTGTTGTGTTAACGCTTTAGTAAATGGATCTACAATGTTGTCTTGAGAGTCCACGCGCTCTAGGGTGACTTCTCCTCTTTCAATGATCTCTCTGATCAAATGAAGCCACTGTAACACGTGTTTGGATTTCTTATGAGACTTGGGTTCCGTAGCATGCTTAACAGCTCCAGTGTTGTCACAGTACAAGGGCACTGCTCCTCTAATGCTAGGAATCACACCAAGTTCGGTTATGAACTTCTTCATCCAAACAACTCTGAATCAACAACTGTTTGCTGCTTAGAACTCTTCCAGCTCACAATGCCACCATTTAAGGTAAACATATGCCCCAAAAAGGATTTACTATCATCTTGGTCTGTTTGAAAACTTGAGTCTATGTAGTCCTCTAATTTCAATTCAGACCCACCGTAGACAAGAAATACATCCTTAGTTCTTTGTAAGTACTTTAGGATATTTTTTATTGTCTTCTAATGCACTTCTCTAGGATTCGGCTGATATCTGCTTGTTGTACTTAGTGCATGAGCGACATCCGGTCTAGTACATATCATACCATACATGATAGATCATATTGCTGAAGCATAAGGAATCTTACTCATTCGGTTTCTCTCCTTATGTGTCTTTAGGGCTTGTTTCTTGGAGAGATGTATTCCATGACTCGTCGGCATAAGACCTCTCTTGGAATCTTCCATGCTAAACTCCTTTAGCATCGAGTTAATGTACATTCCTTGGGACAAGCCGAGCATCCTTTTAGATCTATCTCTATAGATCTTTATCCCCAAAATATAGGATGCTTCTCCCAAGTCCTTCATGGAGAAGTGTTTAGATAACCATATTTTGATCGATTGTAGCATAGAAATATCATTCCCTATCAATAATATATCGTCAACATATAATACAAGAAATGAAACAGCGCTCTCAGTAACCTTTTTGTACACACATGGTTCATCCTCATTTTTGATAAAATCAAACTCTTTGATTGTTTCATCAAAATGGATGTTCCATCTACGAGAAGCTTGTTTCAATCCATAAATGGATCGTTACAACTTACAGACTTGATTTGTTTCAACTGCTAAAATAAATCCCTCTGGCTGTGTCATATACGCATCCTCCTCAAATTTCCCATTAAGGAAGAACGTTTTCACAACCATTTGCCAAATTTCATAGTCGTGGTAAGCTTCAATCGCAAGCAAAATCCGAATGGACTTGAGCATAGCTACTGGTGAAAAGGTTTCATTATAGTCAACTCCTTGTCTTTGTTTAAAACCTTTTGCGACTTGTCGGGCCTTATAGGTCTCTACCTTGCCGTCTACTCTAGTCTTTCTTGTAAAGACCCATTTACACCCAATAGGCTTAATTCCTTCAGGTGGTGAAATCAAAGTCTATACTTTGTTTTCATACATGATGAGTAGGGTTTATACCCGAGAATCGGATACTTAATGACTTAAGTAATTGCCTGAATGTGTAGATTTTGTATAGTTTTATATGATTATAGTGTTATCGTGCTTAATTGATGCAATGCAGAGTTGTTTTCCAGCTTACAAGGCATATTAGCCATTTTTCCTGTACTGGAGCCGCAGCACCACATCCGGCGCCCCAGCGCCATAGCGCCAATGCTAGGCAAAGCTACAGACTTTTGGCGCCTCACTTGAGCTACGTGTGGCGCCCAGCGCTAAGGCCGGTGCCAGACTCGCGCCCCAGCGCCATTAACGGCTCCCCAGCGCCTCAGCTCGCGCCCCAGTGCCGCTTGTTAAGCCTTTGCTCGCGCCGCAATGCGAGCTCCGGTGCCCAAGCAATGATGAGTCTTTAATGACCTAAAAGAAGAGGGGAGCAGTATAGAAGCGATGAGCAGTCACCTGCATCGCCAGAGGAGAAGGGGGAGAGAGCTCTGCATCTCTTATAACCTATCATATGAGACCGTAGTTTAATATAGGGTAGCTTAGCTTAGGATTTTCTTCTGTAATTTCTCTTTCTTTCTAATCTCTGTACATATAAATTAGGTTAATTTAGGGAGAAGTCCGCATTTCTTTGGAGCACAAGAGCAACGAGCGGCACTGATTGAAAAAGCTTGAAAGGAGCAGATTACTTGGTGACTGAAGGGCTTTGACAGAGTTCCTTTTTATCCATTTATTTCCTCTATTATTGTAATCCATAAATATTGTCTTATTTGCTACTTATATTTGGTTTAATAGCTATGAATTGAATATTGGCTCTAAGGTTATAATGGATCCCTTTGTTATTTGAATTGACTGTCTTTATCTCTTTGGTTGGCACCATATGATTTGGTTTAATATATTTGTGCTTTATAATTCTCTCTAAGACATTAGTGGTGATTTTGGTAATCTGCATGATATCGACAGAAGAATTGTAGATTTACACCTAAATATATTAGCATGTGATTGTGGGTTTC
Source organism: Panax notoginseng (assembly GCA_016801055.1). Lineage (NCBI taxonomy): Eukaryota > Viridiplantae > Streptophyta > Magnoliopsida > Apiales > Araliaceae > Panax > Panax notoginseng. Next base: position 34,978,085 of record CM029014.1, on the reverse strand, counting down.
GACTGCATAAGTTGTGCGTAGAATATACATATCTCTGTGCGCCACGTGCGACCTGTAGAGAACTTATGCTTAAATCCTTGTTATGATTAATTCGCATAGACATATGTAGGATTGCATCTAGCTTGGACGTTCTTTTCTGTTCTATTCTCTTTTGGGTGGATCTAGAGAGGATATGTTTGTGCATACCTCGATAGAGGTGCATAGGCATATGTGCGTTCTCGGTCGACAAATTGTCGTGACCAAAGAGAGAAAGGTAGCTAGTTTAATGAAACATAACACGCCAGGTGTTTGGTAGAATGCCTATGTGGGGTGAAGTTGTGACCTTAGCTTGTATTTCCCTAGATTATCATTCGTTATCCATTTACTTGCTTTGTTAATTAGTTAAATAGATTAATCACCCTTCTATTTATTACTGTTCGAATAAAACTTTAGCGATAAACAATCGGTACTTGGTAAATATTAGTCATAGTTCCTCGTGGGTACGACACACTTCTTATCACTGTATTACTTGTTAGAGCGCGTATACTTACGCGTGTTTAGTGATCGATTTTTCAACCAACAAGTTTTTGGCGCCGCTGCCGGGGAACTATTATTCTAATATAGTCCAATATTGATTTTAATCAATTTAGTCTTAATTTGAACGTACATATTTATATTTCTTTTATTTGTTTGATCTTTCTTTCTTTTTGTTTTTAAGTTCACAGATTATGGATGATCAAGGTTATCAATGGCCTTATGAGTGGATGACGCAACCAAGCTCGGAAGAAAGGCTCGAGCAACTGCAACTTCAAATTACAAATGCCTTGAGATTTTCTGACAATCTTGAGTGTCAGTCCACTCAGAATGCCTACTGTCAGGATCAAGCTGACTTTGAACTGATTCCCTACCATCCAAACTGTCAGGGTTATCCAAACTCATGGGTCTACAGTCTGGAGCAATATCATGATCCAAAGCATGCCTCTCAGTTTGACTATCAGTCTCCGCCCATTATGAGTTGACGTCTTAACCCAATGAGAGCTTCTATGAGACCTCAACACGAGAAGAAGAGAACCGGCTTGAAGAGCTTCTCGCCAACTTTATTGAAAGAAATGAGGTTCGGATGGCAAGCCAAGAAGCCGCATTGTACAGCCTTGAGAATTAATTGGGGCAACTCGTCAATGCCATCACAAATCCACCACAAGGCAATCTCCCGATCATAATTGATCTCGACGATGAAGAAGTAGAGCAATGCACGGTGGATACTCGAGGAGAAGGTGATGAGTCTCACCACAGTGTTGAGGGCAATGTCAATGTGCAACTTGACCAACCTGCGGAGGCTGAGCTAGAAGAAGAGGGGAGCACCAATGGGTACACAGTCAAGACTGATCAGCAACCAGAACCCATGCTCACGACTGTGGAAACCCGAGAGGACCCAATAGAGCACAAAGAATGCTTTCTATTTAATGAACAAAGGGAATTAGTGGATAATTCCAGTGGTGAAAGATTCTTTGTGCCAAAAGATGAAGAAAACGAGGATGATCCATCATCCATGTTTGCCAAAAATCCAAAGGAACTGACGAATAGGCGGCATGAGAAGGTCATTTTCGCTTATGAGCCGAATTGAACGGCATCGGTATAGTCAAGATGATGACTTTAAAACAAGCAATTGGTGGGGAGGCACCCCCATCTCGGTATAAATTTTATCTGTTTTCTTTACTTATGTTTTAGTTTACCCTGTGTCTGTTCGATTTAGTTGTTAACATGGCTGCCGGATTGTGCTTTTAATGTTTTGTGTGTATCATGTGCAGGCAGCATGTTTAGTATGATATACTACATATTATAATAGTGTTTATTGAGTTTTTAAATAATACATATTTGCCCTGTATAGTTTTTGTTGCTGTCTTGGCATGTGCAGATAACAATAGAAAAAAATCTCAAAAATTCGCATCTCGCGCCGTGGCGCCACCATATACACTGCATCTCGCGTCGCGGCGTCGGTTTCACGCCCCAGCTCCAAGATTCACACCGCAGCGCCATGAGCGAGCCCTATTACTGATAACTCACGCTGCAGCGCCGAGTAACAAAAGGCATCCCGCGTCGCGGCGCCGGCAGCGAGTTTTCGTTGATTAAAAGCAGTTTTTAGCCAGTAGTTGTGCCCATTCTCCCCCATATCTCTCGATACTTCTCGGCAGTAACCACACATCATCTCTTTTTCTCCAACAAAGCCTCCCACCCTCTACCTAGCACAAGCTAGAGCATCTTTAGCAAGTTGAAATCCACTATTACAAACCGAAGCTTCCATCAATTTGTCAGAGTGCATCCCCAAACGAGTTCTTACTTAGGTTTTTTTCCCACTATTTGTTGAGATTTCGTTCAATTAGAAAAGTAACTTGATCAAATTGTTAGGTTTGTCCTTGTATTCTTGTTTGTTTGGGTGATTTCCACTGACGGAAATCGGGTTAGAGCACTTGCAAACCAAGGCTGTCAAAATTTAGTTTTCAGAGCGCACATTAGGTGTTTGATAAAAGTTCTGAGAGAAGAAGTTGACTGAATTGGGGGCTGTTTTGGCTTGGATTCACTGGGCTTTCATTGAGGATTATCTACATTAAGTTTTTGGGGAGTGTGTGCTTCAGTTTTCTGTTTGTGTTCATACAAATTGCTGCGATTTTTGAAATGGCACAAAAGAGGTAATGCCTTAGCATTGGAGGATCATCGTCCGCGGCACCACCAACGGCTTGGGACGGAGCCAAATTTGTGTGCGAGGAGGCTTGGAAACTATACAAGAGCTCCTTTGCTGCTAGAAATCTGATTCCAGAGCGGGGGTTGAGGCCTAACAAAGAGGATGGCAAGTTGTTGGCCATAATTTCGGGTCGCCAATGGATTCACTTCACAAAACCACCCGGGTCAGCTAGTGTATCAGTAGTTCAGGAGTTCTATGCCAACGCCAATGTTGAGGGTGATATGGTTGTCCAAGTTAGGGGACAACTAGTGGCGTTTGGTAGTGAGGCCATCAATGCACTGTTTGCCACACCCAACAATGCGAGCAATGATTATATGCAGCCGGGGCTCCGCAGCTATGACTTAGAGGATATTATCAAGAGGCTTTGCAAGCCCGGGACTTTATGGAAAAAGAACGACTACACTGGTAAAAAGACCAGTTTCCCGTCTTCAGCGCTCAGTCGCTATGAGAAGGCATGGTTTAGCTTCATCTGTGCTAATATGATTCCTACCCGGCACCTGAGCGATGTGACCAAAGATAGGGCGATCCTCCTATTTACTATTGTCACGGGCCTGAACGTGGACGTCGGGGTCCTTATACACGAGTCAATCATTAAGGCAATCAAGAGCACAATGGCTTCGGGGCTTCCACATCCATTGTTGATCACTCGACTATGCAAGCAAGCAGGCATTCAGTGGGGGCCAGAGGAGATAACCTTGCCTCCCATGGCAGCCATAGACCACCAGACGATCTCCCGTTTTATTATATGGGACGAGGCAGCGTCTCATGTCTGAGGCAAAGGCTATGGGCCACCTACAGCGTCGCCCCCTACTACAGAGCCAGAGCAGGGATAGACTTCAGGCACAGGCCCAGCTGGACAGGGGCTATTGACTGATATTATGGCGTCCCTCACACTGTTGCACCAGAAATAGGACGCCGAGGCTCAAAGGCAGAGGAGGCACATAGCTGCAGTGGCTCAGAGACAGGAGATTGCTATGCAGTACCAGGCTGAGCTGGTGAACACCATGCAGAGCATCTACACCGACTATTGTGGTGAGAACGCTGAGTTCACGCCATACCAGTTTCCAGAGCTGCCTGCCTTCCCACCATACCCTCCACTATCACCACCCGCCGAGGCTGACGAGGACGAGACCGCTGCTGAGTGAGTCACTTCAGGGAAGCCCTCTCGTATATGATTTCTTTATGTTTAGCAATGAGGGCATTGCTTACCTCAAGTTTGGAGGTGCTTTTAGCTACTATTTGTTTTACTTCTCTACTGCCATGTTAGGATTGCATACTTTAAACTTTATTATGTTTGATTTTAGTAATGTGGTCCAGTCATTTTGAACTGCGGGTTTATCAGGATTATGCTTTAATTTTTATGCCACGAACTATTTTTGGTTTTTATTATTTAATGCTTTGTTTATTATCAGCATGATTGTGGTTTATAGCCATCTTTTTGGGGCTTTTATAGATTAGATGTTTGTGCCATGTGAATGGTCTTTTTACCCTATTTTGAGCTGCTATTTAGCAAGGGTTACAGTAATCATTAAATTTTTTTTTGTGGCTGATGACGAGCGTCATGTATCTATGCCTATCTCTTAGAGTCGTGTCAAGCATGTATGAGCTAGGGGTTGTTCAATTGATAAGTTTAGACTGTTATTGATCCGTCCTTCTTAGCACGCACTGACCAACTATTTTTAACTTGTTATTTTTCGAATTTAGTTCGCGTGTTTAGTGCTTTGAAAATTTGTTCCCTCTTATAAACTTTCATTTGTACAAGGTAATAAAAGACTTAGACGTTTATACAGTTTTTGATCTTGGATTCTAGCATGTTGACATATAAAAAAAAAGAGAGAAAAATGAATGAAAACAGAATAATAATAGAAATGAAGAGTTTATATCGAAAGTTTTTGCGGTGGATCGAGATGGAGCGTAAAACGCACTCGCCCATAAACGCAGGACCGATATTGAGATGGAGCATAAAATGCACTCGCTTAATAATCTTCGTTTGTATTGTAAAATCTTAGTTGGCTTATGTTGATTACGTGGCCTTTACTGCTCGAGTTATTAGATTTATAGGGGTGTTCTACACCTAGTGTGACACCCCCAAAATAGGTATACAACACCCATTCTGAGTCGTCAAAATACATGGTACAGAAACAACTATAACTTTATTAATACAACATAAAAACTGTGAGTTTAAATACAAATATTGTCATCTAGACAATATCTACACTCAAATAAGTCCTCATTATAATTATTGATATATTATTCTATAAAAATGGTGAGGACTATTAAAACGACTTTCTAGAACCTTCATTCCATACCCCGACTAGTACTCGCTACATTCTCGCCTCCTGAGAAGAAAAATGGAACAAAAAGAAAAAGGGTGAGCTCAACTAGCCCAGTAAAGAATATTATGACTAAGATAATATAGAACAAATTATCGTTAGTCTTCAACAGGGAAAAATTTAATATAATACAATCGACAACAAGTTTTAAATCAATATTCGCAGCGAAAATAATAATTCATTAGAAGAGTTAAGTAGAGAATGAAATCTACTATCTTCTATATATGAATTTAAAAGTTCATCGTCGATATTTTATCCCTATAACATCAATCAATATATATCTAGAATTAAATATTCATTTTTGCACTACAGGCCAAAGATATTCATCAGTTGGTCACGTTCATCTCAACACCTGTTCATCTTTGCACTACGGGCCAAAGATATTCATCAGAAATCATTCATCTTTGCACTACAAGCCAAAGATATTCAGTAATATCATCATTTAGAACTGAGGATGATGAAAAATATTTTAAAGGAAACGAATCCAGTGAAACAAAATAACAAATATTAAGGATTCGTATTTCGGTTTATCCATGTCCAAAAACACCTCATAAGTAATCATAGTGGAGTAAAATTCAAGAATGATCAAATCATGGATACAATCAAAGATAGTATCCATAATAGATATTTTGGACGAAAAATAAAAATTTAATTTTTTTATGAATAGTGTCGTATTCATGAATAGTGACGTATACGTGAATAGTACCGTATATGTGAATAGTAACTCCGACACAGAAAGTTTCAAATTTGATAAAAATTCAGATCAATATTTCGGCATAATGATATTAGAAGAAATAATATCATTTATATAAAAAAAAATATCCCTTACCTCGAAAGACAGTACTTCTGACTGGAATACTTGATATATAGAGCTGAAGGGAACTTGCACCGTATAGCAACACTCAAAGTCTTAAAATACTCACAATAATACGCTCGATAATATAGAGAGAGAAAGAGAGATAAAACTTTAGTTTCTGGTGTGATTTTTAATTCTAACCTAAGCACCCTATTTATAGGAAAATGTTTAGAACACCAAAGCAGAAAATTTAATAAATTATTAATATAATTAATTTGAATTCTTACGCCCACTTTTTTTTCAAACTTCAGCCACACAAGTAGCCCACCTTACAAAACTTACAAAAAAACGTTTTTATTAATAAAAATAAATAAAACTTTCAAAAATCAATTATTTCGGAACTTCAGAACTTCAATAATTCATAATAATAGTCCTTTTGTCAGAAAAATTCAAACCACATGTCTTTTCTATAGGAAATTTCATTATCTACAATTTTGCAGAAGAAAGTTTTTCCAAATTCTAAACAGAAATTGACCGAAATCCACAAACGGACGATTCTACAAGCTATAATCAAATTTCAGTCAAGAAATGGGCCCACAAACATGTTTAACATATTTTAAACAACTTTTGCAACAAAAATACTCTTCCTCCTCATATACTCATATATCCCACATTCATTATAAAAATATCATCATTATTATATTATAATAATATAATAAAATATTATTTTATCAGAAAAGATAAAATATCGATTTTCAACAATTGTCACTTTAAAAAAATATCTCCATCTATATCCACATAAAATGAATATTTTTACCATCATATAAATCAATAATTAATTATTCATAAATAATATTATCGAATCACAATACTGACAACCAGGCAGTTTTTAGGAAAGATGGGGCTTTCCAATAAGGATTTCTCCTTACTGGCGCGGAATTAGATGACCAAACATCTCCTTAGACAGAACTTTCTAGACATTGCCAATAATGTTATCTAATAATATTATTCAGATAATATGAATTATTGCTTCGATAATAAAAAATACTGTGTAGTGACAATTATTGAAACAACTGTAATATAAAATATCAACGCAACAATTATTGAATTAATAAAATACTGAACAGTTATTACTGTAATAATTATTGAGTAGTGCCTTCTTACGTAAGAATCAATAATTGGTGCAATACCGTGTGCTGATGTGCAACAACGCGTATTACTGTGTTTTAACCACCGGGTATTCCAACAGTATTAACGGTAACAACTACGCTGTTATTTATAAATAACTTATACTTGTCGTTTTCTTCATCCAATCGCTTTTCGTTATGGGGCCCACAAAAAACTGCGCCGTCGTACGAATATTCCCCGACAGGAAGAATATTCCACGACCAAATGAATATTCCCCGACAACAAAGAATATTTTATAACCACTTACTTATTTAAAATATTTGTGCATTTTACCCATAACTAACCTCATTAATCAATTCAACCCTTACTATTTCAAAATAATAAATAGAAGAAATTAAATTTCATTTATTAATAATTTGGGGTCTTACAACCTCCCCTCCTTATGAAATTTCGTCCTCAAAATTGACGTACGTACCTGGTGTTTCGAAAAGATGAGGATACCTCGCTTTCATTTCCGTTTCCAACTCCCAGGTCATTTCCTCAATAGCATGGTTCCTCCACAAAACTTTAACTTGTGGTATGACCTTTGTGCGTAGGACATGCTCTTTCCTATCCAAGATCTTGACAGGTACCTCCTCGTACGTTAAGTCTTCAGCTATCTCGTCCGGTTCTAAATGACGTGATTTGGGTCTTTCACATATTTACAAAGCACAGATATATGAAAAATATTATGAACACGAGACATACTTGGAGGTAACGCGAGTCTATAGGCCACATTTCCTACTCGGTCAAGAATCTGAAATGGACCAATAAATTGTGGATTGAGCTTTTCTCTCTTCCCAAATCTTGTAACTCCCTTCCATGGAGCCACACGCAACAATACATGATCCCCAATACTAAATTATACGTCCTTTCGATAAAGATCTACATAACTCTTTTGTCGATCCTGTGCCGTTTGTATACGTTGTCGAATCATTTGGATCTTTTTTGTAGTCATACGTACCAACTCAGGTCCCAACAATGTTTCTTCTCCCACCTCATCCTAACACATTGGAGAGCGACACTTTCATCCATATAATGCTTCAAATGGGCCACACCTATACTTGCCGGATAACTGTTGTTGTAAGAGAATTCCACCAATGATAGGTACTTATCCCAAGTCCCTTTGAAATCAAGGACACAAAGTCTTAATAAATCTTCAAGAGTTTGAATAGTCCTCTCTGATGGCCCGTCCGTTTGAGGATGGTATGCCGAACTGAATCGTAAATCTGTGCCCATAGCTTTTTGCAAGCTAACCCAAAATCTTGAAGTGAATCTTGGGCCACGATCCGAAACTATGGATACTGGCATGCCATGCAATCTCACAATCTCATCTACGTACATACGAGCAAGACGTTCAAGGGAATAAGTCTCCCGTATCGGTAAGAAATGAGCAGACTTGGTTAATCTATCAACAATAACCCAAATAGCATTTATGCCTTGAGAAACTGTGGGAAGACCCGTAACAAAATCCATGGTAATGTGTTCCCACTTCTATTTTGGAATCTCAAGTGGTTGCAATGGGCCCTTAGGCACTTGATGCTCCGCCTTTACACGTTGACAAGTTAAACACCTCGAGATAAACTTTGCAATCTCTCTCTTCATATTATTCCACCAAAATATATGTCGAAGATCACGATACATTTTGGTACTTCCAAGATGGATTGTAAATGGTGTATTGTGTGCCTCCATCATGATCTTGTACTTTAAATCAGAATCATTAGGAACACAAAGTCTGGAGTGGACTCGAAGTATTCCTTCTTCATCGATTCTTGCTTCTAGAATAGCACCTTCTTGCACTTTCTTCTTCATACGCACCAACTCAGGGTATGTGGCTTGAGCAACTTTAACTTTTTCGATTAACGTTGGTTCTATACGTATACTTGACATCACTGCATGGGTCCTCGGAGTCTTGAATTCTATCTTCATCTTTTGTAAATCACACAAAATGGGCATTTGTGTTGACAACATCGCACTTGTTCCCGCGTATGATCTTCTACTTAATGCGTCGGCTACCACGTTTGCTTTTCCAGGATGGTATTGAATGGTATGGTCATAGTCTTTCAACAGCTCGAGCCAACGTCATTGCCGCATGTTGAGTTCTTTTTGAGTGAAGAAATATTTGAGGCTTTTATGGTCTGAATATATCTCCACTTTCTCCCCATATAGATAGTGCCTCCAGATCTTTAGCGCGAAAACGACTGCTGCCAACTCTAGATCATGAGTAGGATAATTCCTCTCATATTCTTTAAGTTGTCGTGAGGCATAGACTATAACTTTCCCACGTTGCATGAGAACACATCCTAGCCCTTTGCCTGAAGCATCGCTGTAGATAACAAATTCATCTGAACCAGATGGTATGGTCAAAACAGGTGCTGAAATGAGTCTCCTCTTAAGCTCTCGGAAACTCTTCTCGCATTCCTCGCTCCATACGAATTTGATATCTTTTCGAGTCAGCTGAGTTAATGGAGTAGCGATTCGAGAAAATCCTTCCGCGAATCTCCGATAATAACCAGTTAAGCCCAGAAAGCTACATACTTTGGTCACCGACTTCGGTTGTTCCCAACTTTGTATTGCTTCAATCTTCGCCGGGTCAACAGATACTCCATGTTTTGACACCACGTGCCCAAGGAATGTTACTTCCTCAAGCCAGAACTCACATTTCTTCAACTTGGCATATAACTTAGTTTCACGAAGCCTTTGGAGTACCAGCTTTAAATGGTGCTCATGATCTTCACGACTTTTGGAATATATGAGGATGTCATTAATAAAAACAACAACGAACTGATCTAAATATTCTTTGAATACTCGGTTCATCTATCCATGAAAGCCGTAGGAGCATTAGTCAATCCAAAAGATATGACTAAGAATTCATAATGCCCGTACCGAGTTCTAAAGGCAATCTTTAAAATATCCTCAGTTCTAATCTTCAGCTGATGATATCTAGAACGAAGATCGATTTTTGAAAAGAATTGTGCTTCTTATAACTGGTCAAACAGGTCATCAATACGAGGTAGCGGATACCTATTCTTGATAGTGACATGGTTTAATTCCCGGTAGTCGATACAAAGTCGCATACTCTCGTCTTTCTTCTTTACGAATAAAACAGGAGCACCCCAAGGAGATGTACTAGGACGAATGAAACCGATGTCCAACAACTCCTGTAATTGGACATTTAACTCCTGAAGTTCAATAGGAGCCATTCGATATGGGGTTTTAGAAATGGGCTTTGTACCAGGTTCAAGATCTATAAAGAATTTAACTTCACATTCTGGGGGTAGACCGGGAAGTTCTTCAGGTAATATGTCAGGAAAGTCAATAACAACAGGAATATTATTCAAATATGACATGCCTTTATTCAAATCTATACCATGGGCTAAGAAAGCTTGACATCCGTTTTTTAATAAACGAATAGCTTTATGACTTGATATAACAGTGATTGATTTTAATGGCTTAGTTGCTTGAATTCGCACAACAGGTTGGTTAGGAATATGAAAACTAACAACCTTACGAAAATAATTAATTTTGGCATGATGAGTAGTTAACCAATCAATCCCTAAAATCACGTCAAATGCAAGTATCTTTAAAGAGATAAGGTCAACAGGTAAGGTGATGGTGCTAACTTGGATCAAACAAGATTTATAAACAGTAGATGTGATGAAAGTTTCTCCTAACGGAGTCTCCACAGATAAATCAAAGTCTAATTTCTCCGGAGTCAAGTTTAAACGTTGAGCACAAGCAGGAGAAATAAATGAATGGGTAGCACCGGTATCTAGTAAGGTATAAACTTCTCATGAATTTATGATTAGCTTACCCGTGATCACCTCATTTGGGTTCCTCGCATGTTGACCAGTCACGACAAACGCTCTTCCAGGAACCGTTGACTTTGACTTTTCTAGGACAGCCTTTTGAGTCACCATCCCCGCTAGACTTGGTTTCGCTACAGTACAATCTCGAGCGATATGTCCTTCCTTTCCACAGTTATAACATACCTTAAACTGTTGTGGGCAGTTTGGGCTGATATGTCCTTCTTTTTCGCACTTATAGCATATTACCGGTGGTCGTTTTCCTCCCTTGGAACCAGTTGCTACTGGTGCTGACGTCTTCGTATTGTCATTGTTGAATCTCCTCTTTTTAAAATCTCCTCCCGACTCGCTTCTTCTATTTTTATGGCCATGATTACCACCAGAGTGGTTGCCGCTCTTGTCCGTATTTTTCTTTCTCCGCTGGTTATCGTTGTTCTGATGACTATTATCACTGGTATGATCATAGTTGTGGTCCCTCGGTTGAACGTACTCGTTATTTCGCTCTAATAATTTAGCCCTGTTGACAACATCTAAATAGAGAGAAAATTTATGTGAAATGAGATATTGACGTATGCCGGGTTTCAAACCTCTTAGAAACATCCGTGTCATACGTTCCTCATTCTCCACCAAATGAGGTGCAAACCTGGACAACTCTGCAAACTTCGCCTCGTACTGGGACACCGTCATGTTATTCTGCTCCAGTCTAATAAACTCTATCTCCTTCATATGACGAATACTTTCAGGAAAGTACTTATTATTGAACAGTTTTTGAAGCGTTTCCCAAGACATGCTAAGTGCGGCTGGATGGGTACGCTTCAAAGATTTCCACCAGTAACATGCCTCATTACGGAATATAAAGGTGGCGAATGGAACCTTCTATTCCTCCGTGCATCCCAAGACATCGAATATCTTGGTAATTTATTTGACCCACATCTCCGCCTTAATCGGATTCGGCTTTCCCCAGAATTCTGGTGGTCCCAACTCCTTGAACTGCTTGGCTGTGACAAACCGTGAATTGCTATCATTTCCTCCTGTATTTTGAAAACGAGTCTCCCTCGTCTGATTTTGCATGAACTATAAAAAACTTCTAAACATCCCATCGTTCATCATCTACTCAGTGGTGTTGTTCACAGGAGGAACATTGCCAGCCTGTCCCACGTTCTCCTCGTTGGTGAGTACAGGCGTCTCCACTGTTTCGTTTACTCCACTGTTAACAATCTCAGTTGTCATTCTTAAATACTGCCATAAAACAAGGGTTAATTAAACAAATTAACAAATCACATAATACCCCTATATTATGACTGACCAACAAATAATCTTAGGTATGATACACTAGCGAAGGATTTACTCGTCTCTCCCCTCCTAGTACTATTCCCCGATCTCCGCCAGAGACCATATCCCTAAGCTCTGATACCAACTGTGACACCCCCAAAATAGGTATACAACACCCATTCTGAGTCATCAAAATACATGGTATAGAAACAACTACAACTTTATTAATACAACATAAAAACTGTGAGTTTAAATACAAATATTATCATCTAGATAATATCCACACTCAAATAAGTCATCATTATAATTATTGATATATTATTTTACAAAAATGGTGAGGACTACTAAAACAACTTTCTAGAACCTTCATTCCATACCCCGACTAGTACTCGCTACATTCTCGCCTCCTGAGAAGAAAAATAGAATAAAAAGGAAAAGGGTGAGCTCAACTAGCCCAGTAAAAAATATTATGACTAAGATAATATAGAACAAATTATCGTTAGTCTTCAACAAGGAAAAATTTAATAGAATACAATAGACAACAAGTTTTAAATCAATATTCGCAGCGAAAATAATAATTCATTAGAAGAGTTAAGTAGAGAATGAAATCTACTATCTTCTATATATGAATTTAAAAGTTCATCGTCGATATTTTATCCCTGTAACATCAATCAATATATATCTGGAATCAAATATTCATCTTTACACTACAGGCCAAAGATATTCATCAGTTGGTCATGTTCATCTCAACACATGTTCATCTTTGCACTACGGGCCAAAGATATTCATCAGAAATCATTCATCTTTGCACTACAAGCCAAAGATATTCAGTAATATCATCATTTAGGACTGAGGATGATGAAAAATATTTTAAAGAAAACGAATCCAGTGAAACAAAATAACAAATATTAAGGATTCGTATTTCGGTTTATCCATGTCCAAAAATACCTCATGAGTAATCATAGTGGAGTAAAATTCAAAAATGATCAAAACATAGATACAATCAAAGCTAGTATCCATAATAGATATTTTGGACGAAAAACGAAAATTTAATTTTTCTGTGAATAGTGTCGTATTCGTGAATAGTGTCGTATACGTGAATAGTACCGTATACGTGAATAGTAACCCCGACACAAAAAGTTCCAAATTTGATAAAAATTCAGATCAATATTTCGGCATAATGATATTGAAAGAAATAATATCATTTATATAAAAAAATATCTCTTACCTCGAAAGACAGTACTTCTGACTGGAATACTGGATATAGAGCTGAATGGAACTTGCACCGTATAGTAACACTCAAAGTCTTAAAATACTCACAAGAATACGCTCGATAATATAAAGAGAGAAAGAGAGAGAAAACTTTAGTTTCTGGTGTGATTTTCAATTCTAACCTAAGCACCCTATTTATAGAAAAATACTTAGAACACCAAAGCAGAATATTTAATAAATTATTAATATAATTAATCTGAATTCCTACGCCCACTTTTTGTTCAAAGTTCAGCCACATAAGTAGCCCACCTTACAAAACTTACAAAAAACGTTTTTATTAATAAAAATAAATAAAACTTTCAAAAATCAATTATTTCGAAACTTCAGAACTTCAATAATTCATAATAAATAGCCCTTTTATCAGAAAAATTCAAACCACATATCTTTTTCATAGGAAATTTCATTATCTACAACTTTGCAGAAGAAATTTTTTTCAAATTCCAAACAGAAATTGACCGAAATCTACAAACGGACGATTCTACAAGTTATAATCAAATTTCAGTCAAGAAATGGGCCCACAGACATGTTTAACATGTTTTAAACAACTTTTGTAACAAAAATACTCTTCCTCCTCATATACTCATATATCCCATATTCATTGTAAAAATATCATCATTATTATATTATACTAATATAATAAAATATTATTTTATTAGAAAAGATAAAACATCGATTTTCAACAATTGTCATTTTAAAAAATTTTCTCCATCTATATCCACATAAAATGAATATTTTTTCCATCATATAAATCAATAATTAATTATTCACAAATAATATTACCGAATCACAATACTGACAACCAGGCAGTTCCAGGAAAGAGGGAGCTTTTCAATAAAGATTTCTCCTTACTGGCGCGCAATTAGATGACCAAACCTCTCTTTGGACAGAACTTTCTAGACATAACTAACCTCATTATTCAATTCAACCCTTACTGTTTTAAAATAATAAATAGAGGAAATTAAATTTCATTTATTAATAATTTGGGGTCTTACACCTAGTTCCTTAAAGTCGTCTGGCTTGGGAGTCACTGATCAAAAGCTCATTCGTGGGTAGTTCTGAATAGCCTAAGGTAATTAAGTACTGTCTGAGTCAGATTTTACTGTCGTCATGCTAGAGTTTTTTGATCTTTTCCTGCATTTGCGTTTTATTCTTAATGCTTGTTGAATGCTTAAGTTGCGGAGTATGCATATTAGTATTACCAATCGACTGTGCGAACTTATTTAGGCCATGATTAGTTAGGACGGTTAGTCTCCACATAAACACATAGTATGGATCGAATGCAGTCTTATGCTTGACATTGAATGAACCCTTATTCAGTTATATGTTTGCCCTATTCTTTGGGAGTGGCTTAAGTCTTTCACGTGTGTTTTATTATTAGTGTTGTGTTAGTTAGTTTGCTCTAGTTAGTTTGCTCGAGGACAAGCAAAGACTTAAGTTTGGGGGTATTTGATGAGTGGAATTTATACCCGCGAATCGGATACTAAATAACTTAAGTAATTGCCTGAATGCGTAGATTTTATATAGTTTTATATGATTATAGTGTTACTGTGCTTAATTGATGCAATGCAGAGTTGTTTTCCAGCTTACAGGGCATATTAGCCATTTTTCCTGTACTGGCGCCGCAACATCAGTGTTACATTGGAAGTCGCGCCCCAGCGCCACATCCGGCGCCCCAGCGTCCCAGCTCGCGCCCCAGCACAAATGCTAGGCAAAGCTACTGACTTTTGGAGCCTCGCTTGAGCTACGTGTGGCACCCCAGCGCCAAGGCCGGCACCAGACTCGCGCCTCAGCGTCTCAGCTCGCGCCCCAACGCCGCTTGTTAAGCCTTTGCTCGCACCGCAGCACGAGCTCCGGTGCCCAAGCAGTGATGAGTCTTTAATGACCTAAAAGAAGAGGGGAGCTTTGACGCCCCCAAAATTAGGTATACATCACTCATCTTGGGTCGTCAGATACATCGTACAGAATACAAATATAACTTACTAATACAACTGTCGTGTACAATACGACAAAACATAACTGTGAATTTGAATACAATTATTGTCTACTAGAGACTATACAAACTTAAAAGGAGTCCCCATTCCAATTATTGTCACACTATTTAATAGAATAGTGAGGACTACTAATACTATCATCTGGTCCATCACTCCGTTCCCCGACTCGTCCCAACTATATTCTCATTTCCTGAAGAGAACAGTGAAAGAAAGGGTGAGCTCAACTAGCCCAGTAAGAAATATTATGACTAAGATAATGCAAAATAAATTATCATTAGCCTTCAATAGTGTTAAACTGATAAAATATAACGAACATCAAGTTTAACTGCAGCGGAACAAGCAATCCATTAAAAGAGTCAAGTAGAGAATAAAATCTATTATATTCTATGATTTAAAAGGTTTTTCAACACTGTTATCGCTGGGAATCAGCTTAATAAAATAATCTACATCATCGAATCACCCCTGCACTACAGCCAAGGATATTCTTTAGTATCACGACCACAATTATCCATGCACTACGGGCCAAGAATATTTGTGTACTCATTAATGGTCATGATCATGTCAATAACTGTCCATCAATGCACTACGGGCCAATGAGGACTTTTACCACATCATTTGTAACATTACGGTCATGATTATACCGAATAATCCCTGGTCATAATCATACCAAGTCCATCTATGCACTACAGGCCACAGATGACTTTCAACATTTTATAAACATGAGGATGATGACAATGATATAAGAATTCAATAAAACAAGTTCAAGAATTAATTTATCCAAGAATTAACAACGTCCAAATTGTCAACATGATACTGTTTTGTAGAGTAAAATTCAAGAATGCTTAGAATAATATTTTCATGAAAAGATACTGGATGAAACGCAATTATCAAGGATATTCCACTAATTTCATGGAGTATAGAAGTTAAAACTTAACCAACTGAGTATAATAAAGAATGGAATAATAAAAGAAATTACACGGTATGCGATAGACCGCACAGACAGGTTATTCTAACAGAATAATAAATAATGAAACCAGGTCTGGCGTAAACGCACAGACAGGATATTCCGACAGAATAATAAATAATGGAACCAGGTCCGGATTAAACGCACAAACAGGATATTCCGACAGAATAATAATAAAACGAAACCAGGTCCGGTGTAAAACACACAGACAGGATGTTCCAACAGAATAATAGAAGAATGTCACCAAGTATAGGGTAGACCGCGTATACAGGTTATTCCCACAGAATAATATGAAATGGAATAACAAAAGTTCTCTTCATGAATAAGAAAGAATAACACCCCTTACCGTTTTAAAGAAGAACTGAAATAAGGAAGTAGTTAAGTAGCAGAATACTTTTCTTCTCTCTCTATAGTTTCTCTCTATATTTTCTCTCTGTAGAGTTCAGTGAATTCGTAAGAAATAATGAAGGAATGAGCTGCTATTTATAGAAAAATGGAATGCATAGTAACTAATCCATGAACAGTCTAGATTGATTACTTTAATCTGACGGTCCATAGTTAAAGAAAAATCTTTTAAATAAAATATAATATATTCTATTTATAGAATAACTTTAATAAAGTATTATGTTTTATATAAAAAGATGTTTCTATTTTATTACGTTAATAATACGAATAAAACAAAACTTCATTATCGCTAAATAATTCATATTATTAACTGACAATAATTGAATCAAACTGAGTGACTTCTCACATAAGCATTAATAATCAATACCGTGTGCTACTATGCAACCACACGTATTACTGTACTTTTACTACCGAGTAGTTCAACAGTATCAATGGTAAAACTTTCGCTGTTATTTTTAATAAAATATTTTTTTCGTTTTCTCAATCCGACAATAATTCCGTTGTGGGGTCCACCAATGATTGTGTCGTTGTACGAATATTCCCTGTTAAAATGAATATTCCCCGACCAATCGAATATTATATAACAACTTGCGTACTTTGCAACATTTATAAATATTACCCCCAACTATAACATTATATCAAATTAACTCCGTAATATTCAAAAATGATATTTATAGAAAATTCATCTTTATTTATAAAAGTTGGGGTCTTACAACCTCCCCTTCTTATGAAATTTCGCTCTCGAAATTAGGGTACGTACCTGGTATGTCGAAGAGGTAAGGATACCTTGATTTCATTTCAGATTCTAACTCCCAAGTCATTTCCTCATCATCGTGGTTTCTCCACAAAACTTTGACTTGAGGTATAACCTTGGAGCGTAGAATATGTTCCTTCTTATCCAAGATTTGAACAGGAACTTCTTCATACGTCAAATCTTCCACTATTTTGTCCGGTTCTAACTGAATAATGTGGTTCGGGTCTTCCACATATTTACGTAACATGGATATGTGAAAAACGTTATGAACACGAGACATACTTGGCGGTAAAGCCAGTCTATAAGCCATAGTTCCTACTCGATCGAGGATTAAAAATGGACCGATGAATCGATGATTGAGCTTTCCTCTCTTTTCAAATCTCGTAACTCCTTTCTATGGAGCAACACGTAAGAACACATGATCTCCTATATCAAATTTTACGTCCTTTTGATGAAGATCAGCATAACTCTTTTGTCGATCTTGTGAGGTTTTTATACGTTGTCGGATCGTTTGAATCTTTTCTGTAGTCATACGTACCAACTCCGGTCCCAACAACGTTGCTTCACCCACCTCATCCCAGCATACTGGAGAACGACATTTTCTTCCATACAATGCTTTGAATGGAGCCATGTCAATACTTGCTTTGTAACTGTTGTTGTAGGAAAACTCCACCAATGGTAAGAACTTATCCCAACTTCTCTTGAAATCAAGGACATAGAGTCTTAATAGATCTTCAAGAATTTGAATAGTCCTCTCTGATTGTCCGTCCGTCTGAGGATGATATGCCGAACTAAATCATAAATCTATACCCATAGCTTTTTGTAAACTAACCCAAAATCGTGAAGTGAATCTTGGGTCTCGATCAGAAACTATGGATATTGGCATACCATGCAGTCTTACAATCTCGTTTATGTACATACGAGCAAGACGTTCAAGTGTGTAAATTTCTCGTATCGGTAAGAAATGAGCAGACTTGGTCAATCTATCAGCAATGACCCAAATCGCATCTATACCTTGAGAAACCTTAGAAAGATCGGTAACGAAATCCATGGTAATGTGCTCCCACTTCCATTCTAGAATTTCAAGTGGTTGCAATGGACCTTTTGGTACTTGATGCTCCGCTTTGACTCGTTGACAAGTTAAACACCTCGAGATAAACAGCGCTATCTCTCTCTTCATATTACTCCACCAAAATGTATGACGAAGATCATGATACATTTTGGCACTTCCAGGATGGATTGCAAACGGTGTGTTGTGCGCCTCCATCATAATTTCATACTTTAAATCAGGGTTGTTAGGAATACAAAGTCTGGAGTTGACTCGAAGTATTCCTTCTTCATCGATTCTTGCTTCCGGCATAGCATCTTCTTGCACTTTCTTCCTCATAAGCATCAGCTTCAGGTCTGTAGCTTGAGCAGCTTTAACTTTATCGATTAAAGTTGGTTCTACTCGTATATTCTCCATCATCACATGGGTCCCTGGAGTCTTTAACTCTATCTCCATCCTTTGCAAGTCACACAAAATGGGTCTTTGTGTTGACAATATCGCACTCATACTTGCATATGATCTTCTACTCAATGCGTCAGCTACCACGTTCGCTTTTCCAGGATGGTATTGAATGGTATGATCATAATCTTTCAACAGTTCAAGCCAACGTCGTTGTCGCATGTTAAGTTCCTTTTGAGTGAAGAAATATTTGAGGCTTTTATGATCCGTAAAGATCTCCACCTTCTCCCCATACAAGTAATGTCTCCAAATTTTAAGTGCAAAGACAACAGCTGCCAACTCTAGATCATGAGTAGGATAATTCCTCTCATATTCCTTGAGTTGTCTTGATGCATAGGCTATGACTTTTTCATGTTGCACGAGAACGCATCCCAACCCTTTGCTCGAAGCATCACTGTAGATGACAAATCCCTCCGAGCCAGATGGTATTGTTAGAACAGGTGCTGAAATGAGTCTCCTCTTGAGTTCTTGAAAACTCTTCTCACATTCTTCACTCTAACCAAACTTTGTATCTTTCCGAGTCAGCTGAGTTAATGGAGTAGCGATTCGAGAAAATCCTTCCACGAATCTCCGATAATAACCAGCTAAACTAAGAAAGCTACATACTTCGGTCACTGATTTAGGTTGCTCCCAGCTTTGAATAGCTTCAATCTTTGCCAGGTCAACAGATATTCCACGACTTGATACTACGTGCCCAAGGAATGCTACCTCCTCCAGCCAGAACTCATATTTCTTCAACTTGGCATAAAGCTTGTATTCACGAAGCTTTTGGAGTACCAGCCTCAAGTGTTGCTCATGATCTTCACGGCTTTTGAAATAAATAAGGATGTCATCAATAAAGACGACCACAAAGTGATCCAAATATTCCTTGAATACCCGGTTCATCATATCCATGAAGGCAGCAGGGGCATTAGTCAATCCAAAGGACATGACTAGGAATTCATAATGCTCGTACCGAGTTCTGAAAGCCGTCTTTGGAATATCCTCAGTTCTAACCTTCAGCTGATGATATCCAGAACGAAGATCGATCTTTGAAAAGAATTATGCTCCTTGCAACTGGTCAAACAGGTCATCAATACGTGGCAATGGGTACCTATTTTTGATGGTGACATGATTCAACTCCCGATAATCAATACAAAGTCGCATACTTCCATCTTTCTTCTTCATGAATAGCACAGGAGCACCCCAAGGAGAAGTACTAGGACGAATAAAGCCAATGTCTAACAATTCCTACAGTTGGATCTTTAACTCCTGAAGTTCAATAGGAGCCATTCGATATGGGACTTTGGAAATGGGTTTTGTACCGGGTTCAAGGTCGATACAAAATTCAATTTCACGCTCTGGGGGTAGGCCAGGAAGTTCTTCAGGGAATACGTCAAGGAATTTATTAACAATAGAAATATCATTCAAAACTGGTGTATTTTTATTTAGATCCGTGACATGAGCTAAGAAAGCTTGACATCCGTTTTTGAATAAACGAATAGCTTTATGGCTTGAGATGACAGTGATTGATTTTAATGGTGGTTGCTTGAATTCGCATAATAGGTCGATTAGGAATATGAAAGCTAACAACCTTACGAAAATAATCAATTTTTGCATGATGAGTAGTTAACCAATCAATCCCTAGAATCACGTCAAATGCAAGTATTTTTAATGAAATAAGATCGACAGGTAATGTGTGGGTACCAACTTGAACCAAACAAGACTTATAAACCGTGGATGTAATGAAGATTTCTCCCAATGGAGTTTCAACAGATAAGTCAAAGTCTAATTTCTCCGGAGTCAAATTTAATCGATGAGCGCAAGTTGGAGAAATAAAAGAATGGGTAGAACCGGTATCAAATAAAGTATAGACTTCGTTAGAGTTTATGGTAAGCTTACCCGTGATGACCTCATTCGGTTTCCTTGCTTTCTGGGAGGTCACAACAAATGCTCTCCCTTGTACTACCGGTTTTGACTTTTCTGGGACGGCCTTTGGTGCCTCCATCCTAGCTGAACTTATTTTTGGTAAACGACAAAATCGAGCTAAATGACATTCTCTTCCACAATTATAACATGTTTTAGATGACATCACGCAGTTTGAACTGATGTGCCCCTCCCCTCCGCATTTGAAACATATGATAGGTGGTCGTTCTCCTTCCTTAACAACGGGTGCTAGTGCTGACGTCTTTCCATCATTATTGAATCTCCTCTTCTTGAAATGACCATTTTTATTATTTTGGCCCTGATTACCACCGAAGTGGTTACCATTTCTGGCCTGTTGATTCCCTCCACGCTTGTTGTCACCGCTTCGATGACTGCTCTCACTGGTATTATCATTTTGCCGACTACTCTCTTTTGGTTGCGTTGACTCGTTATCGCGCTCCACTAACTGAGCTCTATTCACAACATCTGAATACAAACACAGTTTATGAGAAATAAGATGTTGACGTATCTCAGGTTTCAAACCTCGCAAAAATATTTGCGTCATTCGCTCTTCATTATCCACCAAGTAGGACGCAAACCGGGACAACTCAGCAAATTTAGCCTCATACTACGACACAGTCATATTATTCTGCTCCAATTTGATGAAATCCACCTCCTTCATGTGTCGAACACTTTCGGGAAAGTATTTGTCATTGAACAGCTCTTGGAACTTCTCCCAAGACATCTTTAGTGCGGCAGGTTGAGTACGCTTAATCGATTCCCATCAGTAATCTGCCTCTCCTCGCAACATAAAGGCGGCAAAGGGAACTTTTTGCTCCTCGGAGCATCCCAAGACATCAAATATCTTGGTGATATGCTTTATCCATGTTTTCACTATAAGTGGTTTTGGCTCTCCTTTAAACTCCGGTGGTCCCAGCTCCTTGAACTGTTTAGCGGTGACCGTCCGAGAGTTTTCAGTGTTTCCACCTACATTTTGGACAGGAGCTCTCGCCTGCTGTTGCATGAACTGCATAAAGCTTCTGAATATTCCATCATTCATCATCTGGTCAGTGTTGTTGTTTGCATGAGGATTGTCACCTTCCTGATGCACATTATCCTGATTATTGATATGTGGTGAATCAACAGTCGCCTGTGCTCCAGTGCTATTCTCAACATTCTCAGATGCCATTTTCAGATACTGCCACAAAATAAAAATTAATTGATATGTCATATATTGTCATTATAATCTGACCGACCAATTAAATACCATGCAAATAAACTTAGGTAGGTCATACTAGCGAAGGAATTCCCCGTCTCTCCCCTCCTAGTTCTATTCTCACATCTTAGCCGGGGATCATATCCCTAAGCTTTGATACCAACTGTGACGCCCCCAAAATTAGGTATACATCACCCATCTTGGGTCGTCAGATACATGGTACAGAATACAAATACAACTTACTAATACAACTGTCGTGTACAATACGACAAAACATAACTGTGAGTTTGAATACAATTATTGTCTACTAGAGACTATACAAACTCAAAAGGAGTCCTCATTACAATTATTGTCACACTATTTAATAGAATAGTGAGGACTACTAATACTATCATCTGGTCCATCACTCCGTTCCCCGACTCGTCCCAACTATATTCTCATTTCCTGAAGAGAACAGTGAAAGAAAGGGTGAGCTCAACTAGCCCAGTAAAAAATATTATGACTAAGATAATGCAGAATAAATTATCATTAGCCTTCAACAGTGTTAAACTGATAAAATATAACGAACATCAAGTTTAACTGCAGCGGAACAAGCAGTCCATTAAAAGAGTCAAGTAGAGAATAAAATCTACTATCTTCTATGATTTAAAAGGTTTTTGAACACTGTTATCGCTGGGAATCAACTTAATAAAATAATCCACATCATCGAATCACCCTTGCACTATAGCCAAGGATATTCTTTAGTATCACGACCACAATTATCCATGCACTACGGGCCAAGAATATTTGTGTACTCATTAATGGTCATGATCATGCCAACAACTGTCCATCAATGCACTACGGGCCAATGAGGACTTTTACCACATCATTTGTAACATTACGGTCATGATTATACTGAATAATCCCTGGTCATAATCATTCCAAGTCCATCTATGCACTACAGGCCACAGATGACTTTCAACATTTTATAAACATGAGGATGATGACAATGATATTAGAATTCAATAAAACAAGTTCAAGAATTAATTTATCCAAGAATTAACAACGTCCAAATTGTCAACATGATACTGCTTTGTGGAGTAAAATTCAAGAATGCTTAGAATAATATTTTCATGAAAAGATACTGGATGAAACGCAATTATCAAGGATATTCCACTAATTTCATGGATTATAAAAGTTAAAACTTAACCAACTGAGTATAATAAAGAATGGAATAACAAAAGAAATCACCTGGCATGCGATAGACCGCACTGACAGGTTATTCTAACAGAATAATAAATAATGGAACCAGGTCCGGCGTAAACGCACAGACAGGATATTCTGACAGAATAATAAATAATAGAACCAGGTCCGGCGTAAACGCACAGACAGGATATTTCGACAGAATAATAATAAAAACGGAACCAGGTCCGGTGTAAAACACAAAGACAGGATGTTCCAACAGAATAATAGAAGAATGTCACCAAGTATAGGGTAGACCGCGTATACAAGTTATTCCCACAGAATAATAAGAAATAGAATAACAAAAGTTCTCTTCATGAATAAGAAAGAATAACACCCCTTACCATTTTAAAGAAGAACTGAAATAAGGAAGTAGTTAAGTAGCAGAATACTTTTCTTCTCTCTCTCTATAGTTTCTCTCACTAGAGTTCAGTGAATTCGTAAGAAATAATGAAGGAATGAGCTGCTATTTATAGAAAAATGGAATGCATAGTAACTAATCCATGAACAGTCCAGATTGATTACTTTAATCTGACGGTCCATATTTAAAGAAAAATCTTTTAAATAAAATATAATATATTCTATTTATAGAATAACTTTAATAAAGTATTCTGTTTTATATAAAAAGATGTTTCTATTTTATTACGTTAATAATACGAATAAAACAAAACTTCATTATCGCTAAATAATTCATATTATTAACTGACAATAATTGAATCAAACTGAGTGACTTCTCACATAAACATTAATAATCAATACCGTGTGCTACTATGCAACCACACGTATTACTGTACTTTTACTACTGAGTAGTTCAACAGTATCAATGGTAAAACTTTCGCCGTTATTTTTAATAAAATATTTTTGTCGTTTTCTCAATTCGACAATAATTCCGTTGTGGGGTCCACCAATGATTGTGCCGTTGTACGAATATTTCCTGTTAAAACGAATATTCCCCGACCAATCAAATATTATATAACAACTTGCATACTTTGCAATATTTATAAATATTACCCACAACTATAACATTATATCAAATTAACTCTATAATATTCAAAAATGATATTTATAGAAAATTTATCTTTATTTATAAAAGTTGGGGTCTTACAGGAGCAGTATAGAAGCGATGAGCGGCCGCCTGCATCGCCAGAGGAGAAGGGGGAGAGAGCTTTGCATCTCTTATAACCTATCATATGAGACCGTAGTTTAATATAGGATAGCTTAGCTTAGGATTTTCTTCTGTAATTTATCTTTCTTTCTTATCTCTGTACATATAGATTAGGTAGATTTAGGGAGAAGTCTGCATTTCTTTGGAGTACAAGAGCAACGTGCGGCACGAATTGAAAAAGCTTGAAAGGAGCGGATTGCTTGGTGACTGAAGGGCTTTGATAGAGTTCCTTTTTATCCATCTATTTCCTCAATTATTATAATCCATAAATGTTGTCTTATTTGCTACTTATATTTGGTTTAATAGCTATGAATTGAATATTGGCTCTAAGGTTATAATGGATCCCTTTGTTATTTGAATTGACTGTTTTTATCTCTTTGGTTGGCACCACATGATTTGGTTTAATATATTTGTGCTTTATAATTCTCGCTAAGACATTAGTGGTGATTTTGGTAATCTGCATGATATCGACAGAAGAATTGTAGATTTACACCTAAATATATTAGCATGTGATTGTGGGTTTCGACTGCATAAGTTGTGCGTAGAATATACATATCTCTGTGCGCCACGTGCGACCTGTAGAGAACTTATGCTTAAATCCTTGTTATGATTAATTCGCATAGACATATGTAGGATTGCATCTAGCTTGGACGTTCTTTTCTGTTCTATTCCCTTTTAGGTGGATCTGGAGAGGATATGTTTGTGCATACCTCGACTGAGGTGCAGAGGCACCTGTGCGTTCTCGGTCGACAAATTGTCGTGACCAAAGAGAGAAGGGTAGCTAGTTTGATGAAACATAACACGCCAGGTGTTTGACAGAATGCCTGTGTGGGGTGATGTTGTGACCTTAGCTTATATTTCCTTAGATTATCATTCGTTATCCATTTACTTGCTTTGTTAATTAGTTAAATAGATTAATCACCCTTCCATTTACTGCTGTTCGAATAAGACTTTAGCGCTAAACAATCGGTACTTGGTAAATATTAGTCATAGTTCCTCGTGGGTACGACACACTTCTTATCACTGTATTACTTGTTAGACCGCGTATACTTGCGCGTGTTTAGTGATCGGTTTTCCGACCAACAATGCATAGAGTCCATCTCGGATTTTATGGCTTCTAGCCACTTTGAGTCTTTATTACTCATAGTCTGTTTGTAATTCAATGGATCATCATCATCTATGATGTGCACCTCATCGTCATCCTTTATGACGAATCCATACCTATCAGGTATCTTTGACACTCTTCCAAATTTATGAATAAGGTGTGTTACAGTATGTTCTTCTAATTGGCTAGGTACCTGACTTTGATCCGTAGTATTTTGTGGTTCTTGAACTTCTTCAAGAGATATCTTACTCCCACTGACCCCTTCAAGGATAAAATCCTTTTCCAAGAAGGCAGCATGTTTCGCAACAAACACCTTTTGATCAGTTAGATGATAGAAATAATACCCTGATGTTTCTTTATGGTATCCCACAAATCTATATTTATCGGATCTAGTCTTTAGTTTATCATTTTTAAACTTTTTGACATAAGCTGGACAACTCCAAGTCTTAACATGCTTAAAGTTTTTGCTAATGAGAATAAGGATCCCATTTCAAATATATACATCCTTGTGGTAACACAACAAACTATATATAAATAAATAGATATACAACCCATTGTCAATTACATCATCATGTAACTCCTTTTCTTTTGTCTCCTAGATTATTTTGATTAAGTGGTGACACAACCGAATCAAAATTATCTAAGTTAAGTTCAACCTAGCACTTCTATATATTCAAAAAAGAAAAAATAGTGTCCTTGTGGTGACACAACAAAATAACATTGTTCAATTTTCTTTATAAGCATCAAATGTAAAAAATTAACATCTTAAATATTTAATAATTATCTTGTGGTGACACAATAAACTCATATTAATAATTTAATACTCTATTAATTTTATCATGCTAGAAGGTGACGTTCGATATTCTAAATATCTTTGAACACTTAGGACTTAATTAAAATATTTTGAGGGGTTTGTTATTAATTGTCTCATCTTGTTTAACGTGCATGAAAACCAATCTTTCACTAAATAACAATATCCAATTACCAAATATAATTTGTGAATAAAAAGTTATTCACAATATATCCGTCACAAAAAATATTTAATTACTACTTAGCGAATGATACCCTATTGTAACGAGGTCTTATGATACCAATCGTGTGAAGAAAATATTTCTTCGCAATAAATCTATTTTGAGTGATATTTTATAACTTCGCAATATTTCAATTGCGCACACCTTCCCTGGTCGCGCACACACACACATTATATATATATATATATATATATATATATAGTGGCGAAGCCACGTTGAAGCTTGTGGGGTCAATTGACCCCATAGAAAAAGAATTATTTTATGATATATGATAAATTTAGAAGAAATTTAAGTGTAATGAACAAATTGACCCCACTGAAACTTTATAAATCTTTTAATATACGGGGCCAAATTGAAATTTTTATAACTTTCTCAATTTCATATTACTTTTACCCCTTTATGTATGCATCTTCCTCTAATATTTTATAATAAATAATAATTTAATTTAGATTATTTTCATAACATAAGGAATTTAAATATTTATTAACAAATCTGTTATTAGAAAGAAGTATTAGGGGTCAATAAGATATATATATATATATATATATATATATATATATATATATATATATATGTACGGTCCGTCTCTAGAGCAAACCTTAAAGAGCGAACCAAAGACGAACCGTCGTCTTTGGTGTCTATGGCGACGGTTCGATCCGTCGCCATAGCCATGTAGTCTTTGGCGACGGGTCGAACCGTCGCCATAGACACCAAAGACGACGGTTCGTCTTTGGTTCGCTCTTTAAGGTTCGCTTTAGAGCCTCTCCGTATATATATATATATATATATATATATATATATATATATATATATATATACATATATGTTCCGGATCTTAAGCTCACCTCTTATTCAACTCACCCGAACTCACCCCCCTTTTAGCGACGGACCTGGCGATGGTTCTGTCATACAACCGTCGTCTATATTTTTAGCGACGCTATATGTTGTCCGTCGCTAAAAGTATAGACGACGATTGTATGACTGAACCATCGCCGGGTCCGTCGCTAAAGGGGGGTGACCTCGGGTGAGTTGGATAAGGGGTGAGCTTAAGATCTGGACTATATATATATATATATATATATATATATATATAATAAAATAGAACTCATTTTGAATTTTCAATTTGACAAAGCACAATGACGGTTCAGATTCATTCTAACTTAATTCTTCCAACATAATCTAAAGGCTCATATTTTTTCCCGCCTAAATCAAATTCACCCCTACACCCTACTCTCTCTCATGTTCACACACAAAATCTTTCTCTCTCATCTCTTCTTCACAAACACACAAACAAATAATAATAATAATAATAATAATAATAATAATAATAATAATAATAATAATAATAATAATAATAATAATAATAATAATAATTACAATAACAGTAACAGTAATAGTAATAGTAATAAAGTAATAATAATTATAATAATATTATTATTAATAATAATTATTATTATAATAGTAATTATAATAATAATAATTATACTAATAACAACAACAATAATAATAACAACAATAATAATAACAATAATAATAATTATTGTGGTGGTGTGATGAATTATGATAATTGTAAATTTTGTAGACAAGTTTAGATTTTTTTTGATATCTATTTTTAAAGAAAAATTAATTATTGTGGTAGTGTGGTAAATTATGATAATTGTTATGTCTGATTTTAAGTTGCAAAGAGTCTTTAGGTAGTATAGTATTTTTCAATTTTTAATCTAATTTTTCGTTACGCCGTGCCTTCAGGCACGGACAATTACTAGTATATATATATATATATATATATATATATATATATATATATATATATATATATATATATATATATATATATATTATTACTTGTTGTATTCAAAATGTGTTCTATTTTATTATATAGATATTGTAATCAAATTCATGTTTTACGTATGTAATTGGTCAAAAAACACAATTATCTTAAAAAAATTGGCCTTGGGGCGCAGCCCCTGAAACTCTGCCAAATTATTTATAGGATCACAATATTTTAACCCCAGTAAATCAAAATCTTGGCTTCACCACTATATATATATATATATATATATATATATATATATATATATAGCACAACGATGTGAAACTGTTTCTGGTTTTGTGGAAGCATACGAGTCTTTAGGAAAATGAGTTAGTGGAAAGAGGTCTCTTACTCGGTCATGAAGCAAAATTAAGTCGTATGGAGATGAACTTGACTAACTTGTTTACATCTCTCTTGCTGGTCATCTCAAGTCTTTTTGTCATGATTCAAGACTATCCGACCAACAAGCAATGGCCAATTTTTTTTTTGAAAATCTCAATTTCTCGAAATATTATATATATATATATATATATATATATATATATATATATATATATATAGGGTCAGGATCAGGTAAGAGATCTCTTACTTTATTAAAATAAGGGACATTTTTTTTTTGCCTTTTTTTTGCCTTTTTTTTAAAACAACTAAAAAAAAAAGTTTAATATTTTATGGAATTGAAATTTTTTCATAATACAGTGTTTTGAGTGTGATTTGGGTACGCATAACAAAATATGTATGTACAGTCTGGGCAGACTGTACCACCACTTTTTGGTATAGGTATTTAAAACACGCCCAAAACATTGTATTATGGAAAAATTTCAGTTCCATAAAATATTAAACTTTTTTTTAGTTGTTTTAAAAAAAAAAAAGCAAAAAAAAAAAGTCCCTTATTTTAATAAAGTAAGGGATCCCTTACTTGATCATTTCTGTATATATATATATATATATATATATATATATATATATATATATATATATATATATATAAATATAGGGTCAGGATCAGGTCCGGACTCTCGGACTTTTTTTAAAAAAATCAACTAAAAAAAGTTTAATATTTTATGGAACTGAAATTTTTTCATAATACAGTGTTTTGGGTGTGATTTGAATATATATAACAAAATATGTATGTACAGACTCCCGGACCTGATCAATTCTCTCTCTCTCTCTCTCTCTCTCTCTATATATATATATATATATATATATATATATATATATATATATATATATATAGGGCTAATAATGTCATAAAATAATTATGCTGTCAGACGACCAATAGATGTCACTAAAATTTATGTTATCAAAACAAGTATAAAAATGTTGCTAAATGTATATATATGCTCTAACAACATAAATATTAGGAAATTCTTAAATTTACAGCAAAAATTATTATTTTCGTAACAAAAGTTCTTATAGCGACGGTTTTCACCGCCGTTACACCTATAGCGACACTTTTATTGTAAAAATAAAAAAAAGTGTTGTGGATTTAACAATTCCTTAAATATTACTCTAATATTATTAACCGCGTTAATTCAAAAATGTAATATTCCACCAAATTTTGTTTTATTTTCCTTGTAAGCATAGACTTAGTTCATGTAACTTTATTAATTAAGTTGTCTTATTATCATTAATAACAGTAACAAAATAACCGATAGGGATTGATCTTAAATCCCAAAGGGAAAAAAAGACAAGATACTAAATCTTAAAATATAAGCTACAAATCTTAAATCTTAAATCTTAAATTTCATTACTCTCATAAAAGATAAGGTTTGATATTTTAACTAAATCTTGTACAATTTGTATAAGGAAAAGGAAAATATATACTTATCATTTAATTTTACAACTTGTGAAAAAAAAAATCTGTATTTAAAAGCTACCACTTGGACAATCGGTTGTGTGTGTGCTCCATATTAAAGTCAAACGTATTATAAGAAATTCATCTTTTGGGTTCACTCATTGTAAAAGAGAGGGAGTATGATTAATTAGTGGACTAAAAGAGATTAGGGTTCGTTAAATATGATCAGGACCATGACACTTAATTTGCACATTTGAAACCAATGCCAATCAATTTGAACATAAACATTATGTAGTTGGAATTCTTACCTAACTAATTGCCTTTGTTTAATTTTATGAATCTGTAGTTAGAATGTCCATGAATTAGGATCCTTACTAATGATTGCTTATGAAGAATTACGCATATTAATGTGTTATTCGCAAGGAACAACTTAACTACCAGTCCTATATTAGTCATGGGGTCCATTCATGTAAGACTTATGTGATTTTGAGTTTATATTATAGGCAAAATTGAATTGATGGAAGTTTGTCGCTATAAAGAAATGTGTACAGGGAATAATGGAGTTGTGGGGTCATAAGATACAATGAACAATAAACAAAAATGAAACATACTATATATATATATATATATATATATATATATATATATATATATATATATATATATATATAGGAAATTTTTTTAATAGGTATAGGGGGCAAATATGTAAATTAATAAATAAAAGAGAGCATATTAATGGAAGAGTTAAATTTAGAATAGACAAAAAAAAATTATAAACCAATTCTAAATATAAATACAAAAATCTTCTTAGTTTTAAAACTTTGTGAAATCTTAGAAATATTTTTTGTATAAATTTTTGTTTGAAAATGGGATCATTTTGGTTGAGTAGTTTTATGTCTTTTATTGTGAAAGCTTACAATAATTTTGCTTTATTTATAATGGGAAATGAAAAATAGAAAATAATTATAAGCCTTTAGCATCCCCTCATTTCTAGTTGTTATAATTACTTTATTTTCATGCATCTAACTAATAGATCAACCCTGTATAATTTTTAGTGTTTTGAGTATAAATTTTGGACTATTTGTTTCTCTTATTTCAAGTAAAACTTATTTGAAACTTATAAAAAAAATATCAAAACTAGTTTATGCTTTGAAATTAATTTATGGTTTTATTTGAATATAGAAAGTAAATTTGGTTTGAGACTTTAAATATTTGAAGAATCATTCAAATTGAACTATGACAAATAGCCGAAATAAGTTTCTAAATTGTATCTAAATATGTTTTATTTGAAATTTCTTTTTTAGTTTGGATTATGAATATTTATTGTAATTTATAAATATTATTATGATTACTTAATTTTATGATTAGTTCAAGTTTTCTTTATTTAAATTCAACAAAAAAATTAATTAAAATTTGCTCCTGCTGAGAAAAATTTCTGGATCTGCCCATATATATATATATATATATATATATATATATATATATATATATATATATATATATATATATATAGTTATAGAGACACATTACGTGTGTAATTGTTATAAAGATATAATTATAATTTTATCAAAGTTCAGAAAACGAATAAAATATTAATTACAAAAATTAAAAATGATATAATTATAATAAAACTAAATATATAAGTGTAAAAGGTATCCAAAAAAATAAATTTTATGATCGTCTCAAATAATTATTTATTTTTGTCTCTCTCTTTCATTATATATATAGAAAGAGAGGGAATATATTGTTAGTTCCCAGAGACACAATGGTTATCTAGAAGGGGGGGGGGAGGTTGAATAAATCTTTTAAAAACTTTTTCCT
Source organism: Panax notoginseng (assembly GCA_016801055.1). Taxonomy (NCBI): domain Eukaryota; kingdom Viridiplantae; phylum Streptophyta; class Magnoliopsida; order Apiales; family Araliaceae; genus Panax; species Panax notoginseng. The sequence goes on along the minus strand of CM029014.1, from coordinate 34,946,024 downwards.
TTTCAAAGTATTTATCAGATTTGTTAATAACTTAACCACAACGAAATATATAATTTGTTTGTTCCCCTTTAAGATAAACCAAGTTTATAGGTGATAAGCAATTATGACAGATATGGAAGTTATAGCAGGTATATTAAAGACATAGTAATTTTAAGTGGTTCAGGGCACTCAAGGCTCCTAATCCACTCTTCTACTCCACGAGTAAGAAATCTATTAAGGATATCTTTATAATCTTTGAATCACTTAGATTCCTTCAAGACCAGCAGTCTTGGAACTTCTTTAGTTCACTTATAACTCTTCAAGTCCTGCAGACTTGGAATACACTTGATGAGAGCTGAGTTCTTGGATTGTGCTACTCAGTTGCAATTAAGCATACGTTCGAAAGAACAGAGTAGCAGAGCAAGCTTTTCTTTCTTGATCGTAGAGTTTGAACGTTGAGTGTTCTTGAGCTTTTGTTGTGTACTTGCTTGCACGTTTGCATCTATGTCTGATTTCCTTATAAAGGAGCCTTTGAAATGTGTCCGTTGAAGGCATCCGTTGTAGCATTAAATGCATAAGACATTTCTGAGCACCGATGTTGACTTCCTGGAAATCTTTTGTTTAGCCGTCTGACCCACTAACATAGCAGACTGCTATCTCACCTAACACCTGAAAAGGTATTTTTAGTAGGCATGCAGTCCTTTCCTTAGCTTCTTCTATACGCTTCTTTGATACATACTAAGGATGAGTGTTGTATCATTGGGATTCCCGAAATCTCAACGTCTATAAGTTATTCTTCATTTGTTGTACTTCATCCTTTAGCTAATGGACGAGGCTCGGTGCTTCTGATGCTGACTGGAGAGACACCATGATTGTTGTGTCTTGACATGTTCATGCTTGATTTAGCCTTGTTCGAAAAGAACACTACGATTTCTCTTAAGCTATGATAGAATACGATCTCTACTTGATTGTTTTGTAGACTCCACGATTCCGAGAGCTGACTGCGATTCTTGACTTGGCTCGGCATGCGCTCAGACTATCTTCACGATTCTGAGTGTGGCTTTTAAAGCAGACTAGGATCTTGAAGCAACTTTCTCGATACTCCACGATTATGCCTTGGCTTCTGCAATCTCTCGGTAGCTTGACACACTACGATTCTGTTAAGACCTATCTATTACATTTCAAAATAGATCATCCCAACAACTTTGATCTTTCTTTTATACATTCATTTACAGAATAATAAACATTAAGCACAGATCAACCTAACAATTTTGATATATATATATATATATATATATATATATATATATATATATATATATATATATATATATATATATATAGGAACTGATTCATAGTTAACGTTGTCAAATTAAGATTATTTTTACAACAGATCTTGAGTGTCCATCTGAATATCGATCGTTTGATATAACTTTTGTCTCCACTTTAATTAATTTATAGTATTTCACAGTTTAATACTGTGGATTAGACAAATATCCAAAATATACCTCCTTTAATAAGTCTCCCGTCTGCAATATTAAACTGCGGATACTATAACTTAAAAAAAAAAATTTGACATCGGAAGTATTAAACTGCAGATCCTGAAATATATATCATGTCAACTCTCCCCCAAAAACTCTCCCCCCAAACTCTGTTATTTTTTTTAAGACTCCAACAATATTTAATAGTGTTTGAGTTAAAACAAATTCTCTTCTTTTAACTTCTTTCTTCTATGTTCTCAACCCTCCCAGTTCTCCCACTTCCAACTGCAGCTCCATATTCTATCTCTTCCCTTTATCTTCCTTGTCAAGCCCGCTTCAATAACTTTATTTTCTCTCTCTTCTCAAATCTCCCCACTTCAATCAATCCCACCTAGTTCCCCTCTACAATTAAACCAATTACTTGATTAAATCTTTATTTAATATCAGTTTGATAGCCTCTTTTCTATACCTAATCTAAAGTAAACAATTCCTATAAGTTATGTATACCAAATTACCTTTAGAAATCAGAAAGCGTCTAGCCATGGATGTGACGACCCGACAAATCGAATAGCCTTGTAATTAAATTTTTCGATGCGGATAACTAATAAAATAAATTTTTTATGTATATTATTATGTGTTATATGTTTAAAGGTCGTAATATGACCTAAATTGTGTTTACGTTTTAAAATATACGAATTAAGGTTTGGTATAAGAAAATAAAAAATTTTCGAGAAAAACGCTAAACTATTCATAAAACGTAGAAAACGCTAATAAACGTTCTTTTTCAAAAATTTCGAATTACGTCATATCGTTTATTTGAGAACGAGAGATGAAATCTCTAAAACAAGTTTTATATGAGAAAAGCCATAAAAACACTATTCACGCTAAAAACGTCTTTTCGTTTTTTTCACTTTTTGAAATATGACATAACGTTTATTTGGAAAATGGGGATTTGTGGCGAAATTGGATTTTCGAAAAATCGAAAGTTGGGTTTTCGGCTAACCGAGCAGGTTACGAGAACATAACCAAAAAATTTAGAAAACCTAACTAGAAAAGAAAATGACTAATTAAATTTAGTGGGCTAACTAAGCCTAGAATTTTAAAGTTAAAGTTTTGGTTAGTGTAAGACCCTAGCTTTTATGAATAAAGTTTAATTTTTCTCTAAATATCTTTCTGAATAATAGGGTGTGGATTTATTATAATGTTATAGTTGCGGGTAATATTTACAAATTTTGTAAAGTATGCAAGTTGTCATAAAATATTCGTTTGGTCAGGGAATATTCGTTTTATCAAGAAATATTCGTACGACGACACAATCATTGGTGGACCCCACAACGAAATTACTGTCGGAGTTAGAAAACGACAAAAATAACTTTTTATAAAAATAATGGCAAAAGTTTTACCATTAACTGTTGAAATATCCGGTGATAAAAGTACAGTAATACGCGCGGTTACACAGTAGCACACGGTATTGTATAGTATCTTTGATTATTGATGCTTACGTGAGAAGTCACTCAGTTTTATTCAATTATTGCCACAATAATTGCTGTATAGTATCTCACATTATTGATTGAATTATTGTCACAGTATCATCTACAAAATTTTTATATTATTAAATCAATATTTGAGACGAAAAAGTTGTTCATATTATTATTTACATTATTGACAATGTCTAGAAAGTTCTGTCGAGGAAAGGGATTTGGTCATCTAATTGCGCGCCAATAAGGAGAAATCCTTATCGGAAAGCCCCCTCTTTTCTGGGAATATTCTGGTTGTTAATATTGCAAGTTATAATATTAATGATTAATAAATGTTATTAAAAATGTGTTTTGTGAAGCCAAGTGAATTGAGATAAATAGATGGGATTTTTATGAAGTATTTGTTGTAAATTTGACTTATTGCATAGACTCCCACTTACTCATTTTTTAAAATCGTCGGTAGAAAGTTATCTCAGTTTTGTTTATATATATATATATATATATATATATATATATATATATATTAAGTTTTGTTTTACTTGAATATTTGATGAGTGAGATTTATATTCGCGAATCAGATCCTTTGTGGCTTAAGATGTTGCTTGTTTTCTGTTATTTAGTTAGCCTTTATATATATATATATATATATATATATATATAGAAAGGATCAAGAGTAGAACTCTTAAGTAGTAGAACTCCCCTAAATAATAGAATTGTATCAAAACGACGTAGTTTTGATAAGACGCGGTGATATTTTTGTAAATACCATGCCACTGCGTATTTACAAAAATGTCACCGCGTCTTATCAAAACTACGTCGTTTTGATACAATTCTATTATTTAAGGGAGTTCTATTACTTAAGAGTTCTACTCTTGATCCTATATATATATATATATATATATATATATATATATATATATATTGTTGTTATTATATTTAATTTCTATGATGCAGGGCTCATAAGGTCTTTTTCGAGCTTAAAGGGGCAAAATAGTCATTTTTCATCCTTTGGCGCCGTAACGCCATCATCAAGCTTCAGCTTGCGCCGTAGCGCGAGGCAGGATTGCATGCTGACATCACCTGGCGCTGCAGCGGCACAACTCCTTTGTAAGCTGGCGCTGTAGCGCGAGCTCCGTGTTTTTAAAGCCTACGTGGCGCCACAGCGCCATCACACAGTGTATTCTCTGTGCCTCAGTGCCACCTCCGGTGTCTAGGCAGTGAATCGCTTTTAATGACCTAAAGGAGGGAAATAGAGAGAGGGAGAGATACAGCCGCCATTAGAGTTATTACAAAGAGATAGAGCGTAGAATAGATTTATTACAATATTAATTAGTTTTAGAAGAGAAAGAAGTTGTGCTTCAAGGGAAGAAAAGTTATTGCATCCTACACATCTTAGGAGCTACACGGAGAAGAGAAGAGTTGGAGACAGAAAACTTCCCAACATAAGTTTTCTTATTCCAAATCTTTCATTTATTTGTGTATTATTGAGCATGTTGAATGTGTTAAAAATGTGTATTAACACCATGGTTATGAACTAATTCCATTTTTAGGATTGCAATGTAACCTATTGTTTAGCTTAGTTAACTTTCTTTCCTATTTATTTTAATGAATCATTTTGGAATGGGTTGTTGTATTTCTTGCTTATTGACTGATTGCTTGACAGAGAAATTGGTAATAATATTGATGGATATTGAAAAATGGATATTAGTATCTAATGTTTAAATACATGAACACTTGTTATGACCATGCCTATGAGAATGTGTGCATAAACTGCATAATAGGATAGACATATCTTTTGGGCTGTGTAACGCTATTTTCTCAGATATGGTTAAAAAGACCCTTGAAGCCTTCATGGAAGATTTCTTTGTATTCGGGAGCTCATTTGATAACTGTCTGGTAAATTTGACTGTCGTTCTCAAAAGATGTGTTGAGACAAATCTTGTATTAAATTGGGAAAAATGCCATTTCATGGTCAAAGAGGGCATTATTCTAGGCCACAGGGTATCTGTTGGCGATATTGAGGTAGATAAGGCTAAAATTGATGTCATCAATAATCTACCACCGCCTACCTCAGTGAAAGGGGTGAGGAGTTTTTTTGGGCATGCAGGGTTCTACAGGCGATTTATCTAGGACTTCTCGAAGATAACCAAACTGCTCTGCACATTATTGGAAAAGGACATGCCTTTTCAGTTTGATGAAGTCTGCCTCAAAGCATTTGAACTATTGAAGGAAAGACTCATTTCGGCCCCTATTGTGGTAGCTCCTGACTCGACTTTCCCTTTTGAGCTTATGTGCGACGCCAACGATTTTACAATTGGGGCAGTGTTAGGCCAAAGAAGAGATAAAGTGTTCCACACGATCTATTATGCCAGCAAAACACTAACTGATGCTCAGCTAAATTACACCATAACTGAGAAGGAACTGCTGGCAGTGATTTATGCGTTTGACAAGTTCTGTTCCTATCTCATTGGAACGAAAGTGATCGTGTACACAGACCACTCGGCCATCAAATATCTGATATTAAAGAAAGATGTGAAGCCAAGGTTGATAAGGTAGATCCTTCTTCTCCAAGAGTTCTATCTGGAGATCCGTGATAAAAAGGGTACTGAAAACTAGGTAGCGGATCACTTATCCAGGTTAGAAAACCATCTTCATTCGAGAGTTGTAGAAAAAGATATAAATGATTTCTTCCCAGATGAACAGCTCTTTGTTGTCCAAAGCAAAGCCCCTTGGTATGTGGACTTTGCTAATTTTGTCGCTTGTCAAGTGCTTCGTCCCAATTTGAGCTATCAACAGAGGAAGAAATTCCTAAACGATGCAAAACAATATTTGTGGGATAAGCCCTTCTTATTCAAGCAGTGTTCAGATCAGATTCTGCGGAGATGTCTGCCATATGAGGAAATTGAAGCTGTGCTACATCATTGCCATTCCTCAAATTATGGAGGACATTTTGGGGGCCAAAGAACTGCGGCTAAAGTACTCCAATCTGGGTTTTACTAGCCTACCCTATTCAAAGATGCGCACATATATGTATCACACTTCGATGGATGCCAAAGGGTGGGAACCATCTCAAGAAGGCATGAATTGCCTCTGCAGAATATCCTTAAAGTAGAATTGTTTGATGTTTGAGGTATTGACTTCATGGGCCCATTTTCGTCTTCCTATAACAATCTCTATATTCTTGTTATGGTTGATTATGTATCCAAATAGGTAGAAGCAGTCGCCTTGCCTACTAATGATGGTAAGGTGGTGCTTAATTTCTTAAAGAAAAATATTTTCACTCGTTTCGGCACTCCTTGGGCAATAATCAGTGATGAAGGGGCACATTTTTGCAACAAATATTTTGAAGCCCTTCTTGCTAAGTATGGGGTGACCCATAAAATAGTCACTGCTTATCATCCGCAGACAAATGGTCAAGCAAAGATATCCAATTGAGAGGTCAAGTGTATCTTGGAGAAGATTGTTAACCCTAATCGGAAGGACTGGTCAAAGAAGCTTGATGATGCCTTGTGGGCATGCCACACCGATAATAAAACACCTATCGGAATGTCTCCGTATAGGTTTATTTATGGCAAGGCTTGTCATCTTCCTGTGGAGTTGGAGCACAATGCATATTGGGCTATCCAAAAGCACAATTTCGATTTGGAAGCAGCCGGTGAACAAAGACTTTTACAACTCAATGAATCAGACGAGTTTCGTCTGTAAACATATGATAATGCTAAGTTGTACAAGGAAAAGACGAAGCGGTGGCATGACAAGAAAATCGTCGAAAGAAATTTCGAACAGGGCCAGAAGGTGCTTCTTTTCAACTCCCTTCTAAAATTATTCCTCGGGAAGTTGAAGTCCCGATGGTCGGGGTTGTTCACGGTTGCTAAGGTGTATCCTTATGGGGATATTGAGGTTGAAGACCCTCACTCAGAAAAAACATTCAAGGTAAATGGAGAGCGCTTGAAGCACTATTGGGGCGGTGAGGTCGACCGGCAAAATACCTCCATCACCTTGGGAGACCCAGTGTAAGGCGGGGTAAAAGTCAAGCTGACGACTCTAAATCAATCATTTGATGGGGAGGCAACCCCATCTCAGTATCATACATATCCTTTTTATTTTCATTCATTTTTACTTTCTTTAGTTATCATTAGTTGCACTTTGTATTACTCAGTATAATTGCTAGTTTTTGTATAGTGCATGTTAGTATGTTAGTAGTCTGTGGTTAAAGGCTTTTATTAGTTAGAATGTGTTATTACAGTTTTTGAAGTTATTTTTGTGTTGTTTCACTGATATGGGGTTTGGCATGTGCAGTATTTTAGCCAAGTATCTGAAGTATAGAAGCCGCGCTGCAGCGCCAGTCTTAGTATTGTCTTTCGAGCTGCAGCGCCAAGGCATGAGGTTAGGTACTATAATTACGTGCCGCAGCGCCACATTCTGTTCTTAATTCTCGTACCGCAGCGCCATGGCTCGAGCTGCAACCCCATATTTCGCGCCACAGCGCCTTGATGAGACATTGCACACTGTATTTTTGCGTTGCAACACCACTATTTGCAGTATCTTTCACGCCACAGTACCGGTTCAAGCTGGGTCTTACTGTAATTTTGCGATGCGGCGCCAACAAATGAGTTATCTGTCGCGCTGCAGCGCCACCAAAGGGACACACTGGAAACTCGCGCTATAGCGCCGAGTTCCATACTATGTTTCGTGTCGCAGCGCCATGTTAGATCTGAGATGGCGCCGCAGCGCGAAGAATTGCGTCGCAGCGCCACAAGCAAGATTTTGAATTTATAAGCTTCTTTCAATTCATTTTTTGCAGTTACTCCTCATTTCCTCTCATAGCAGATGCATCTCCTTCTCTTTTTAGTTTCTATCTTGTGACCGTTCGAGTAAACCAACCGTTGTGCCTTTCAGTTTCTTGCCGTTCGGCCTATCAACCATCGTGCCTTATCCTTTGCGATTGTTGCTCTCCCTTCCGACGCCTAACTCTTTAAAAGCAGCACGAGGTAAGGGATTTCTGGGTTATACTTTCGGGTTCATATCTGGGTGTGAAAAATTTTAGAGAAAGCAAGGGTTTATGTCTTTAGATTTTTGTTCTCAACTACTCATGGGTTCAAAGCATCCCCGTACTAGTATAGGTTCCCCTCCTTCACCTGCATCCAGAACCCCTCCTTCCTGTTCGGATGCTGTAAAAATTTGTTCGGATGATGTAAAAATCTCAAGTGAGGAAGCCTGGAAGCACTATACCCAAAATTTTTTGTAGTAGAGTTTGGTGCCTAAAAGAGGGCTAAGGCTAGATGACAAGATAGACGGCGATATGATGGCCATGATTATGACTATGAAATGGATTCACTTCACCAAGCCGCCTGAGTTTGCATTTATTTTGATCGCAAAGGAATTCTATGCAAATGCTAATGCTGATGGCCCCTCGACGGTGCCGGTTCGGGGTAAGTTGATCCAATTTGACAGTCGTGCCATTAATAATGTTTATGGGACTCCAAACTACGAGGGTCACGACTACCTGGAGCCTGGGATGCGAAGTTACAATACAGATGAAATAATTGTGAAACTCTACAAGCCTGGTACCGTTTGGAAAACCAACGAATTCCATGGTGAAAAGACATCCTTCCCCCATTAGGCCCTAAGTTGCTACGGTAAGGCTTGGTACTCTTTCATTTGCACAAATATCATGCCAACACGCCACCTGAGTGATGTGTCAAGAGAGAGGGCAGTTCTGCTTTACGCAATTATTATGGGGCTGAAAGTAGATGTTGGGGTGCTTATCCAGGAGTCGATTAAGAAGGCCATATGGAGTGATGTCATGTCGGGACTCCCTCACCCATCTCTAATAACATGACTATGCAAAAGAGCGGCTGTAGTATGGGAGAAAGAAAATGTCACTCAGCCGCCTATGTGTTACGCCCCCAAAATAGGTCCATTCCACCCAACCCATTCTAAATCGCCAAATACATGGTACAGAAAATAATTACAACTTTATTATTATAATTGTCGTACAAAATACGACAACACATATACTGTGAGTTTAAATACAAATATATACCAACTGTGACTGTTATCCCAACCTTGGATAGCACGTCACAATGACACCTTACATAAAGATACAGTCAATAATTGTTTTAGAAATTAAAATCTTTGGACAATGCTCAAGAAAACCTTCATACATGGGAGACCATGCATCTAAGTTATAATAGATATCATATGACTGGAGAATTATCCTTGGTTGACCCAATAGACCCCAAAGAAAAATGAGAAGATTACTATCATGTTCTTTCCAATGCTGAGTCTTCTCTTGACATATAATTATCTCCATTATCTCCAATTGAGAATTATATTTCAACCAAACTCCAAGATTAAATAGGTAGTGCTCGTAGATATACTCAGCAAGTGGATGTGCACAATCCTGTCTTATGATAACACGAAGTTGTATGTCATTAGACATCTTATATGATAGTGACAAAACACCCTTCTAAAGTTGGGTTCGCCTCACCCTATTTGATTCACCAAATATAACTATTAAATGACGTATAAAATACAACACACTTATCTAAAGTTCTCAATAAAATTATTTTCATACTGTTTTAGGGGAAACCTCAGCAGCTATCGACCACCGTTCTATTCCCTTGTTACCCCCGCTCGACCTAGCTATACTCTTATCATCTGAAAGGAATTGTGAAATAAAAGGGTGAGCACAACTAGCTCAGTAGAGAATATCATGACTAAAGATAATTAAATTATCAATAGCCTTCATCAGTAATGAATCAGAGATTTAGAACATATGGTAGATGAATAAACTTTTAAACCACAGTTGTAGCGGAATGAGCAATCTATTAGAAGAGTCAAATAGACCATAAAGTCTATTATCTTCTCCATGTTAAAAGTCCACCAATAATGTTTTATCTCTGTAACATCAATCAACAGTTCCTGTCCACAATCATGTGAATAACTCATAATCATAATTGTGGTTCTAAATTCCTCTTCGCACCCAGGACGAAGATAATTTTCATCACCTGTCTTTACCTGAAACATCAAAGATTATGGTTATACCAAATCACAGTTCCTGTTCATAATCATACTAATAAATTCATCTTTGCAATACGAGCCAAAGATATTCACCAACAGTTCATCTTTGCACTACATGCCAAAGATATTCAACAACAAGTCATCTTTGCACTACAGGCCAAAGATATTAATATATCGAAGAAATATATAATCATTTCAGAATTTATATAAATAATAATTATAACCATGTTGATCAATTCACCTTTGTACATAAGTTAAAGATATTCAATATAAATTCAATGGTCATGATTGTACCAGTCAACAATTTATCTTTGCACTACTGGCCAAAAATAACCCATAGTCACGATCATATCAATAATCTACCCATCTTTAATTACACTTAAGTCAAAGAGAAATTTCATCACCAGGATTATAAAAATGTTATATATGATAATAAAAACAATATAATCAAAACATGAGTTTAATTTCAAGAGTAAGATTCATAAATCAACGATAATTTGGTCAGAAAAAGAAACTAATTTTATCGTGAATAGTAGCTCATGAATAGTAACTCATAAATAGTAACTCGTGAATAGTAACTCGTGAATAATAACTCATGAATAGTAATCTCGACACTAAAAGATAAAGTTTCACAATAAAATCCATATCAATATTTACAACACCTTAATCTAAATGTTATAAATCACTTAATAATCTCATAATCTAATATTATTAATATTACAATAATATTTTAATAATTTCTTAAACTTATAAACAATTTATTTTTATTGTTTACACTTTATTAATTAATGCATTTAATCATCCTAAAATGCCAAACTCATAAGATTTTATTACCAATAACCAAAACTCTCATCAAAAATCTCCATATACCTTATATAGGATTCTCAAGCCATAAAATCATATTTTCCAATTTTCTTACTTCACATAACATATTTAATTCATTTACTCATAACTAGTCTATTTTCATGAAAAATACCAAATCAGTCCCAGAAATATTTTTTTTCTGGGATTTAGCAGAATATAGTCCTATATTGAACATATATTTTTCTTGGAATTTTTTAAAATTCATTTACTATTTTTCATATGACCAAAATTGCCGAATAATTAGACATTTATCATAAACTGTACTTTTGTCCAAAAATTTTGAAATTTACAGAATAGTTATACTTATGTTATATATATGTACTCCCAATAAAAATTTTACTAATTTTGGAGTTAACCACAAGGAGTTATAAGGGTTTACTTTTAAAATAGTCTTTTTCCATAAAATTCATAACTCCTAATCTATATATCCAACAATCGCCATTTTTGGACACAATCTAGAAAACTCATCAAATTATCATTTCAAATTTTTTCAGAATTTTTGAAGTTCGAAAAAATTTCGAAACTTAAAAATATAATAACCCTTACAATCCCTTACTATCCCTTACCTCAAAAGAGCAGTATTTCTAATTGGAATAACGTTGAAGGGAACTTGCACTGTATAGCAACACTCAAGATATCTAAATACTCACAAAAATAAGCTCGATAATATAGAGAGAGAAAGCTTTAGTTTCTGGTGTGATTTTTAATTCTAACTTAAGCATTCTATTTATAGGAAAATGCTTAGAACACCAAAGCAGAAAATTTAATAAAATATTATTATCTAAAAAATAAATTCCTACGCACACCTTACAATCTGAATTCAGAATTTTACACGTGCAAGTGGGGCCCACCAAAATAAAAAACATGTTTTAAACATTTTTGTATCAAAATCAATCCAGACCCAATATTCTGGAACTTCAATAATTCATAATAAATAGCCATTTTATCAGAAAAATTGAAATCTTATGTCCATTCTATAGGAAATTCAATTCTCTACCACTTTGTAAGTTTAAGTTTTTCTAAATTCTAAACAAAAATTGACTGAAATTCATATACGGGCGATTTTACAGGCTATAATCAAATTTCAGTCAAAAATAGGGTCCATTAACACACAAAACATGTGTTAAACATTTTTTTGTAACAAAAATACTCTCCGTCCTCATTTATTCATATATCACACATTCATTATAAAAACATCACCATTATTATATTATTAAAATATAATAATATATTTAAATAAATTATTTTATCAGAAAAGATAAAATATAAATTTTTAACAATTGTCACTTTTCTAAAAATTCCTTCATTTATATCCACATAAAATAAATATTTTTCTTATCATAGAAATCAATAATTAATTATTCACAAATAATATTACAGAATCACAATACTGACAACCAGGTCGTTCCTAGGAAAGAGAGAGCTTTTCAATAATAATTTCTCCTTACTGGCGCGCAATTAGGTGACCAAACCTCTCCTTAGACAGAATTTTCTAGACATTGCCAATAATGCTATCTAATAATATTATTAAAATAATATGAATTATTGATCTGATAATGAAAAATACCGTGCAGTGACAATTATTAAAACAATAATAATATAAAATATCAACGTAGCAATTATTGAATCAATAAGATAAAATATTGAACAGTAATTACTGTAATAATTATTGAGTAGTGCCTTCTTAAGTAAGAATCAATAATTGGTGCAATACCGTGTGCTACTGTGCAACACCGCGTATTACTGTGTTTTAACCACCGGGTATTCCAATAATGTTAATGGTAATAACTGCGTCGTTATTTATAAAAATTCATACTTGTCTTTTTCTTCATCCAATCGCTTTCTGTTATGAGGCCCACACAAGGCTGCGCCGTCGTACGAATATTCTCCGACAGTAAGAATATTCCGCGACCAAACGAATATTCCCCAACAGAAATGAGTATTTTATAACCACTTGCTTATTTTAAAAAATTTACATATATCACCCTTAACTTTAAACTTTTATCAATTTAACTATTTACTAAATAGAAAAATTGAATATTTTTATTTCATAAAATTCGGGGCCTTACAATCTTCCCTCCTTATGAAATTTCGTCCTCAAAATTTACATGCATGGTATTTCGAAGAGTTGAGAATACATTGCTTTCATTTCAGATTCTATCTTCCTTGTCATCATGATTTCTCCATTTCTCATCTCCTTTATTTTAGATATCATTCTAGAATACAACATCAAAACAAAGGTTACTTGGCATATCACAATTTGTCAACTTAAGTAAAAAAAATTCAGCTCTGGTAGGACACACTAGCGAAGGATATTACTCGTCTCTCCCCTCCTAGTTCTATTCCCTGATCTCCGCCAGAGATCATATCCCTAAGCTCTGATACCAAATGTAACGCCCCCAAAATAGGTCCATTCCACTCAACCCATTCTGACTCGCCAAATACTTTGTACAGAAAACAACTACAACTTTATTATTACAATTGTCGTACAAAATACGATAACATATATACTGTGAGTTTAAATACAAATATATACCAACTGTGACTCTTATCCCAACCTTGGATAACACATCACAATAGCACCTTACATAAAGGTACAGTCAATAACTATTTTAGAAATTAAAATCTTTGAAAAATGCACAAGAAAACCATCATACATGGGAGGCCATGCATCTAAGTTATAATAGATATCATATGACTGGAGAATTATCCTTGGTTGACCCAATAGACCCTAAAGAAAAATGAGAAGATTACTATCATATTCTTTCCAATGGTGAGTTTTCTCTTGACATATAATTATTTCCATTGTCTCTAATTGAGAATTATATTTCAACCAAACTCTAAGATTATATAGGTAGTGCTCGTAGATATACTAAGCAAGTGGATGTGCACAACCCTGTCTTATGATAACACGAAGTTATATGTCATTAGACATCTTGTATGATAGTGACAAAACACCCTTCCAAAGTTGGGTTCGCCTCACCCTATTTGATTCACCAAATATAACTATTAAATGACGTATAAAATACAACACACTTATCTAAAGTTCTCAATAAAATTATTTTTATACTGTTTTAGGGAAAACCTCAACAGCTATCGACCACCATTCTTTTCCCTTGTTACCCCCGCTCGACCCAGCTATACTCTTATTACCTGAAAGGAATTGTGAAATAAAAGAGTGAGCACAACTAGCTCAGTAGAGAATATCATGACTAAAGATAATTAAATTATCAATAGCCTTCATCAGTAATGAATCAGAGATTTAGAACATATGGTAGATGAATAAACTTTTAAACCACAGTTGTAGCGGAACGAGCAATCCATTAGAAGAGTCAAATAGACCATAAAGTTTATTATCTTCTCCATTTTAAAAGTCCAACAATAATGTTTTATCCCTATAACATCGATCAATAGTTCATATCCACAATCATGTGAATAACTCATAATCATAATTGTGATTCTAAATTCCTCATCACACCTAGGACAAAAATAATTTTCATCACCTGTCTTTACCTGAAACATCAAAGATTATGTTTATACCAAATCACAGTTCCTGTTCATAATCATACTAATAAATTCATCTTTGCACTACGGGCCAAAGATATTCACCAACAGTTCATCTTTGCACTATATGCCAAAGATATTCAACAACAAGTCATCTTTGCACTACATGCCAAAGATATTAATATCTCGAAGAAATATATAATCATTTTAGAATTTATATAAATAATAATTATAACCATGTTGATCAATTCACCTTTGCACTTAAGTTAAAGATATTCAATATAAATTTAATGGTCATGATCATACCAGTCAACAATTCATCTTTGCACTACTGGCCAAAGATAACCCATAGTCACGATCATATCAATACTTTACCCATCTTTACACTCAAGTCAAAGAGAAATTTTATCACAAGGATTATAAAAATGTTATATATGATAATAAAAATAATATAATCAAAACATGAGTTTAATTTCAACAGTAAGATTCACAAATCAACGATAATTTGGTCAGAAAAAGAAACTAATTTTATCGTGAATAGTAACTCATAAATAGTAACTCGTGAATAGTAACTCATGAATAGTAATTCTCACACGAAAAGATAAAGTTTCACAATAAAATTCATATCAATATTTACAACACCTTAATCCAAATGTTATAAATCACTTAATAAATATTACAATCTAATATTATTAATATTACAATAATATTTTAATCATTTCTTAAACTTATAAATAATTTATTTTAATTGTTTATATTTTACTAATTAATACATTTAATCATCCTAAAATACCAAACTCATAAGATTTTATCACCAATAGCCAAAACCCTCATCAAAAATCTGCATATACCTTATACAGGATTCTCAAGTCATAAAATCCTATTTTTTAATTTTCTTATTTCACATAACATATTTAATTCATTTATTCATAACTAGTCCATTTTCATGAAAAATACCAAATTAGTCCCAGAAAATTTTCTTTTCTAGGATTTAGCAAAATATAGTCCTATATTGAACATATATTTTTCTCAGAATATTTTAAAATTCATTTGCTATTTTTCATATGACCAAAACTGCCGAATAGTTAGACATTTATCATAAACTGTACTTTTGTCCAAAAATTTCAAAATTTACAGAGTATACTTATGTTATATATATATATATATATATATATATATATATATATATATATGTATATGTACTCTCAATAAAAATTTTACTAATTTTGGAGTTAACCACAAGGAGTTATAAGGGTTTACTTTTAAAATAGTATTTTTCCATAAAATTCATAACACCTAATCTATACATCCAAAAATCGTCATTTTTGGATACAATCTAGAAAACTCATCAAATTATCATTTTAATTTTTTTTAGAATTTTTGAAGGTCGAAAAAATTACGAAACTGAAAAACATAATAACCCTTACAATCTCTTACCTCAAAAGAGCAATACTTCTAATTGGAATAATGCTGAAGGGAACTTGCACCATATAGCAACACTCAAGATATATAAATACTCACAAAAATACGCTCGATAATATAGAGATAGAAAACTTCAGTTTCTGGTGTGATTTTCAATTCTAACTTAAGCATTCTATTTATAGAAAAATGCTTAGAACACCAAAGCAGAAAATTTAATAAAATATTATTATTAATAAAACAAATTCCTACGCACACCTTACAATCTGAATTTAGAATTTTACATATACAAGTGGGGCCCACCAAAATGAAAAATATGTTTTAAACATTTTTTGTATCAAAATCAATTCAGATCCAATATTCCGGAACTTCAATAATTCATAATAAATAGCCCTTTTATTAAAAAAAATTCAAATCTTATGTCCATTCTATGGAAAATTCAATTCTCTACAACTTTGTAAGTTTAAGCTTTTCCAAATTCCAAACAAAAATTGACCGAAATTCACATACGGGCGATTTTACAAGCTATAATCAAATTTCAGTCAAAAATAGGGTCCACTAACACACAAAACATGTGTTAAACATTTTTTTGTATCAAAAATACTCTTCCTCCTCATTTATTCATATATCACACATTCATTGTAAAAACATCACCATTATTATATTATTAAAATATAATAATATATTTAAATGAATTATTTTATCAAAAAAGATAAAATATTAATTTTTAACAATTGTCACTTTTCTAAAAATTCCTTCATTTATATCCACATAAAATAAATATTTTTCTTATCATACAAATTAATAATTAATTATTCACAAATAATATTACAGAATCACAATATTGACAACCAGACCATTCCCAGGAAAGAGGGGGCTTTCCAATAAGGATTTCTCCTTACTGGCGCGTAATTAGGTGATCAAATCTCTCCTTAGACAGAACTTTCTAGACATTGCCAATAATGCTATCTAATAATATTATTAAAATAATATGAATTATTGATCTGATAATAGAAAATACTGTGCAGTGACAATTATTGAAATAACAATAATAAAAAATATCAACGTAGCAATTATTGAATCAATAAAATAAAATATTGAACAGTAATTACTGTAACAATTATTGAGTAGTGTCTTCTTACGTAAGAATCAATAATTGGTATAATACCGTGTGCTACTGTGCAATATCGCGAATTACTGTGTTTTAACCACCGGGTATTCCAACAGTGTTAACGGTAATAACTACGCCGTTATTTATAAAAACTCATACTTGTCATTTTTTTCATCTAATCGCTTTTCGTTATGGGGCCCACACAAGGCTGCGCAGTCGTACTAATATTCTCCGACAGATGAATATTCCACGACCAAACGAATGTTCCACAGCAGAAATGAGTATTTTATAACAACTTACTTATTTTGAAAAATTTACATATATCACTCTTAACTTTAAACTTTTATCAATTTAACTATTTACTAAATCAAAAAATTGAATACTTTTATTTCATAAAATTTGGGGTCTTACATTATGGTTGTAATTGATCATCACTACATCGCCCGATATGGAGTTTGGAAAGGAGCACAGTCGCATCCTAGGGGCGAGGGTTATTTATTGGCTCCGCAGTCGCCATAATCCACTGAAGCTGGCACCTCCACGTAAGTGCCTGAGCCCCTATCATCTGAGGCCATCCCGCCTGGGGCCCTAGCGGAGATATTGAACAATATTAATTTCCAGCACTACAAGGTGGATACTATAACTCAATAGAATAGCCAATTGAATCACTACCATGCAGAATTCGCGGATACAATTTCTAGTATTTATTATGCCCAAGGAGGAGATGACGCAGAGCCCTTGCTCTTTCAATTCCCAGAACCTCAAATTTTTTTAGTTTATCCACCGCTATTTCTGCCCAGAGAGGAGGATCGCAAGGAGGAGCCAGCTGGTGATGATGATGGTGTTGATGCAGATGATTGATGCTGCTGTGCAAAGGCCATTGAGTACATTGGCAGATTTCAAGTTTGGGGGGAGATTCCTTTTAATGTTATTATATATGAATTACTTTTATGTTTAATCTGTGAGGGTAGAGAGAGTTTTTTTTTGGATTGTATAGCCCTAGACTATGTTTTAATTATGTTGTGGTTAGACTGGTTTAATTATGGTTTGGTTTATGGTTTATTTTGGGATGCATTTTTAGATGCATTTTAGTATGTTTGGTTTTATTATATATGAATGTGTTGGTTTATAATATATGAATGCTTTTGTTATATATATAGCATTTTGGGATTGTTATAGATATCATGATATTTTTGGTTGTTTTGTTTATAGCCATATTTTGGGATTTGCACAGATGATTGATATACTTGATGCCATCTGTTATGGCTTTACCCTATTTTGGCAAGGGTACTTTATCTTTTATTGCTTCTTGCCTTAATATTTTGATTAGCCCTTTTTCCCCGATCAGTAATTGTTCATATGCTGGGTGAGGGTGTTATAGCTATTAATTTTTGATTGTGGCTAATGACAAGCGCCAAGTAATTATATCTTTCTTTTAGAGTCGTGTCATGCATATGTGAGCTAGGGGTGTGTTAATTCGTTAAGTCGAGACTGTTATGGATCCATCCTTTTCACAAGCACTGACCAATTATTTTAACTAATTATTTTTTTGGATTTAGATTGTTTGGTTATTGTTTTGATAATTTGTGCACTCTGTTAATAACTCCTTTGTTTTCAAAGTAATAAAAGACGTAGACACTTTTTCATTTTGGGATCTGTAGTTCTGGTTAAAAAAAAAGCCTATAGTCTTGCGGTGGGTCGAGATGGGGCATAAAATGCACTCGCCCATAAACGCAATCTATCTATAGTTTTGCGGTAGGTCGAGATGGAGCGTAAAACGTACTCACCCATAAACGCAGACTTGTGCGAGATAGAGCATAAAATGAACTCGCCTAATAATCTTCGGATTTAGTAAAGCCTGTTTTGACTTAAGTTAATTATGGGGCCTTTGTTGCTCGAGTTATTAGATTCATAGGGGTATTCTACATCTAGTGCCCTAAAGTCATCTGGCTTGGGTGTCATTGATCAAAAGCTTGTTAATGGGTATGCTCTGTTTAGCCTAAGGTAATTAAGCACTATCTTAGTCAGATTTTACTTCAATGCTAGAACCTTTTGATCCTTTCTTATATTTACGTCTTGTTCTTAATGCTTATGACTGTGTGAGTTGCAGAGTAAGCTTATTAGTCATCACAATTGGCTGTGTGATCTTAATTTGGGCTATGATTAGTTAGGACGATTGGTCTGCACACACACACATAGAATGGATCGAGCACATTCTCATACTTAAAAATTGATATTAAGCCCTCATTCATATGCGTGTTTGTCCTATTCTCAGAGAGGGTCTATAATTATACGTAGAAGCCATGATAATAGTCTATAAGATTAGTTTTCATTCACGTCTTACAGTAATGTAGGTGTGGATGTCAGATAGTTTGCTTGAGGACAAGCAAAAGCTTAAGTTTGGGGGTATTTGATGAGTGAGATTTATATCCGCGAATTAGATCCTTTGTGGCTTAAGATGTTGCCTATTTTCTATTATTTAGTTAGCCTTTATATATATATATTTTTGTTAATTTGTTTTATCTCTATGATGCAGGGATCATAAGGTCTTTTTCCAGCTTAAAGGGGTAAAATAGTCATTTTTCATCCTTTGGCGCCGTAGCGCCATCATCAAGCTTCAGCTTGGCACCGCAGCGTGAGGCAGGATTGCATGATGACGTCACCTGGCGCTGCAGCGGCATAACTCCTTTGTAAGTTGGCGCTGCAGCGCGAGCTCCGTGTTTTTAAAGCCTACGTGGCGCCGCAGCGCCACCTCCGTTGTCCAGGCAGTGAATTACTTTTAATGACCTAAAGGAGGGAAATGAAGAGAGGGAGAAATACAACCACCATTAGAGTTATTACAGAGAGATAGAGCGTAGAATAGATTTATTACAGTATTAATTAGTTTTAGAAGAGAAAGAAATTGTGCTTCAAGGGAAGAAAAGTTATTGCATCCTACACATCTCAAGAGCTACACGGAGAAGAGAAGAGTTGGAGACAGAAAACTTCCCAATAGGAGTTTTCTTATTCCAAATCTTTCATTTATTTGTGTATTATTGAGCATGTTAAGTGTGTTAAAAATGTGTATTAGCACCATGGTTATGAACTAATTCCATTTTTAGGATTGCAATGTAACCTATTGTTTAGCTTAGTTAACTTTCTCTCCTATTTATTTTAATGAATTATTTTGGAATGAGTTGTTGTATTTCTTGCTTATTGACTGATTGCTTGACAGGGAAATTGGTATTGATATTGAAAAATGGATATTAGTATCTAATGTTTAAATACATGAACACTCGTTATGACCATGCCTATGGGAATATGTGCATAAATTGCTTAATCGGATAAACATATCTCTATTTACCTTATGTAGCCTTGAGACTAAGCTTAATGACCCTAGTCTAGTTATTTTCACCAATAGAAATATTATGATTCATCTAGCTAGGGATGTGCACTTGCCTTCGACAGAAACTTATGTGTAGTTACGGTTCTCGGTTGACTATTCCTTGATTCATTTATAATGTGGAAAGTTATGAAATTAGGCGACACATTAGGAGAATGGTAATCCTAACTTGACTTCCTAGTACAATTATTTCTCTTATTTCCCTTAGTTTTAATCAAATAGTTTAACACACCATCTTTAATCACTTGTTTAGATAAGACAGTATAGAACTTATATTAGTATTTGACTAGCACCTAAGACTTCGTCCTCGTGGGTACGACACTCTACTTATCTTATATTACTTATGGACCGCGTACGCTTGCGCGTGTTTTATTGATTGCGAAATCGACCAACAATATTATATTATTATTTTAAAAATTAGACGTCTGAAGTTTTCATTCGTGATTCTGCAACTGTTGGTCCATGAAAAAAATTTCTAAATAGTACCATGTCATTCTCCTGTAAATAGGATACTTAGTTTAGAAATGAAAATCACACCAGAATCAGAGAATTCTTTTTCTATAATATTGAGCATATTTCTTTAAAGTTTAAGGAAGCTTTGAGTGTAGAAAATAGTATAAGTTTTCTTCAAGAATATCTCCGCCATACCAGTCAGAAATACACTCCTCTTAAGGCAATGGATATTATTTTTGTTCAATATTTGTAAGAAATAGTATTTTCTTCCATACTTTGTAGTATGTAAGTAATATTATTTCGTTTCAAATTCTGAATTTTACACTCATTTTGTTAAGTATTACTTCTATACTTCTTGAAATTAGTAGAATATCCTAGAAATTTGCGCTTCATCTAGTATCTTTTCACAAGAATATTTTTCTGAACATTCTTGTTAAATTTTGATCTTTTTATGCCGGGGTACTATTCACGAAGTACAATTCACTCGAGTACTATTCACCCGGGGTACTATTCATGACAAAAATTAATTTTTTTTCTGTCTAAATTATTTTGATACATGAATATGATTCTTGAATTTTACTCCACAAAGAAGTCATCATGTTGACAATTTAGACATTCTTGAACTCTGGATAAATTGATTTATAAATCTTTAAAATTTATCCTTGCTCTTAATTGAATTTTAATATCATTGTCATCATCCTCATACTTATATTGTGTTGAAAGTCATCTTTGGCCCGTAGTGCATAGATAGACTGTTGATTGGTATGATTATGACTATGTATCGGTATAATCATGACATGTAATGTTACAAATGATGTGGTAAAAGTCCTTATTGGCCCGTAGTGCAATGATAGACAGTTGTTGGCATGATCATGACCACTGGTGATACTAACAAATATCCTTGGCCCGTAGTGCATGGATAATTCATGGATTTGATAATAATGAATATCATTGGCACGTAGTGCATGGATAATTCATGGATGTGATACTAATGAATATCCTTGGCCCGTAGTGCATGGATAATTCATGGATGTGATACTAATGAATATCCTTGGCCCGTAGTGCATGGATAATTCATGGATGTGATACTAACAAATATCCTTGGCCCATAGTGCATGGATTATTTGGTGATGTGGATTATTTATTGAGATGTGTTACAGTGATAAAATATTAATGATGAACTTTTAAATCATAGAAGATATTAGATATCATGCTCTACTTGACTATTCTAATGATTTGTTTGTTCCGCTACTGTTAAACTTGTTGTCTATTGTATTCTATCAGTCTAACACTGTTGAAGGCTAACGATAATTTATTCTGTATTATGTTAGTCATAATATTCTTACTGGGCTACTTGAGCTCACCTTTTACTTTCATTGTTCTCTTCAAGAAATGAGAATATAGCTGGGACTAGTCGGGGAATGGAGTGATGGTCCAAGATGGTGGTTATAGCAGGTCCTCAATATTCTATGAAATAGTGTGTTAATAAATGTAATGAGGATTCCATTTGAGTTTGGATATTGTCTACGAGACAATATTTCGTGTTAAGACTCTCAGCTATGTTTTGTTGCATTTTACACGACAGTTGTATAATTTTGTATTTGAATTCTGTACCATGTATTTGGCGACACAGAATAGGTTGTGTATACTTATTTTGGGGCATCGCAGTTGGCATTAAAGCTTAGGGATATGATCCCTGGTTGAGATTTGAGGCTAGAACTAGGAGGGGAGAGACGGATAAATCCTTCGCTAGTATGACCTACCTAAGCTTATTTGTTATTTAATTGGTCGGTCAGAATATAGGGATAATATGTGGCATGTCAATTAACCCTTGTTTTGTAGCATTGTTTGAAAATGACATCTGAAAATGTTGAGATAAATAATGGAGCACATGAGACCGTTAAGTCACCGAAGATCAATAACCAGGATAATGTGCATCAGGAAGGTAATAATCCTCATGTAAACAACAACACCGGCCAAATGATGAACGACGGGATGTTTATGAGCTTTCTGCAATTCGTGCAACATCAGGCGAGAGAGAATCTAGTTACGCACAAGGAGCTGGGACCACCAAAGTTTTTGAAAAAGCCAGAACCACTTAAGGCAGAGACGTGGATTAAGCAGATCAACAAGATATTTGATGTCTTGGGATGCTCCGATGAGCAAAAGGTTCCCTTTGCCACATTCATGTTGCGAGGAGAGGCAGATCATTGGTTGAATCTGTAAAACATACTCAGCCTACCGCACTAAAGATGTCTTGGTTTTGGGTAAAATCTAGCTACGCACAACACACAAGTATACGTGGTCAACAAGTAATAAAGTGAAAGTAGAGTATCGTTCCCACGAGGAATTATTTAATAAAAATCTCCAAGTACTAACCCGTAACCAACTCAATCTTATTTAAATGAATGAATTTCAAATTATATAATTAAACTACTATTAAATTCCATTAGTTAAATTAAGATTACAGAGAATTAAAATCACAACTTCACTTATTGCTTCATTTAAGTTAACACACTTCTCATCAATTATTCTCTATTCTGAATTCTTAATCAAGAACACTAAATCAGATAAAACCACCTCTCGATGCATAATTCCCATACTCACTTAAATCCATAGATGATAGAATTAAGCAAGACACCTTAATTAACTAATCCACTATATCTCTATGTGAATTACAATTAAAAAAAATTTGAAGCACAAGTTCTCTATAAGATTACATATGGCGTAAAGGCATATCTCTATCCTAAACACGAATCATGAATTCCATCTAGCAGAAATCACAAACACATGCTATCAAGATTAGATCTAAATCTAAACTTCATCTCTCGAGTTCATATAGATTATCACGGTAATTGATGGCCAATCAATTAAACAATTAAGTCCAAATCACAATAGACAATCCTCACAATAGAACATAATAATTGATAGCGAAACATGTTAAAATAAACTATACAATAACATCCATTGTAATCTCAAACAAGGAATTAGTTCATGATTATTGAATTAAAACTAAGAATCCAAAGTTGGATACACATTAAAAGAAAAAGATATAAGAAGATGAGAAGATAGAATCTATTGTCTGTAGATTTGATGCTCCCTCCTTGCTCCAATTTAAAGCTTCAATGGTCTCTAAGTTGCTTCAATCTCTAAATTTCATAAGAACTAGAGTTTTGGTCCTAATCTACACTAACCTAATCTAATGGAATCCCCTCTCCCCCCTAATCCTTGTGATTCTCCTCCTTTTATATGTCTCTTTATATGTCTTTAAGTCCTCTTGGAAGTCCTTGAGTCAATCGAAACGAACCAATCCTTCTCGAACTCAAATTCGGACAAAAAATGAATTTTCTACTCGTACCCCCGCCCTGGTAGGGGGTATAAGCCTTAAAGGGCCCACCCTGGCTGGTATACCCACTATTTTACAGCTTGTACCCCAGCCTCGGCCGGGGTTTTGTATAGTAAAAGTCTACCCCGATAGGCATCCTTTTTCTGTTGTAGTGTCCTCTGGTAAAACGGCTATAACCTTTAATCCGGGAAGAGTTATGAGGACCGCCACCTATCAAATCGAAGATATCGACGAGCTCTACAACTTTCATTATTTAAGAATTGAGAAATAACGGATGGATGAAGGTCGAAGTGGGGTTGGAAGTGAGTGTTATGCAAATGGCCACCCAAAATAGTGAAGCTCAACGTCCGTTGGTACAAAGATCATAACTCTTGCATCCGAACTCTGATTAGAATGATTCAAGATGTTCCAGAAAGCTAAGAAGAAGATCTACAATATAATCCAAGTTCCAAGCCAAGAATATGCAATACACATGAAAGCACAAACGATTTCCGAATTGCTTTTCTTTACGATTTCATACCAATTCTTTGTGATTTCATACCAATAGTCGCTCACACAGCTCCCAAGCGTATAATCTACAAAATGAACACAAAATGCATGAAAAGTAACTAAGAAACATGAGTTTAAGCAACTAATTTAAGTAACAGATACTGGATAAGTAGGTATAAAACCTACTTATCAAATACCCCCAAACTTAAACCTTTGCTTGTCCTCAAGCAAAAGCACAAAATAACAATGCTATGTAATGCAACTAATCTACATGCCTACGAATTCAGCAGTAATAACAAAAACAAGTCTATTTAACCGGCCTTAGAGAAATCAAGTAAACATGATAGTACATCATATCAAAAGAAATCATTAACTTCCCAATCAATTATCAAATCTTAGACTGTTATCACTAATATAGTGCGTGTGTGCTTTATAACAATGTTAACTGATATAAAATTAAATTTAACACATAACAAGTCTCTTCGAAGGCATCATGCAGTCTAAACTCAAGAAATTCAAAAACAAACTAGATCCAACTAAAATCAAAAAATTACCAATATCGAGGGTCAACATGGGATACTTATGCTTCATTTTTCATCTACGGGGGCTTTTTGCTCTTATTTTCCATTTTATTCATTTTTTTTCTTTTGGTTTATATACACATAGCTATACAATGTCTTATTCCCTTAGGCTTTTCAATGCTACCTTAACGAGCTTTCGACCAACGACTCCCAGACCATTAAGACCTTAGGGCGCTAGGTGTAAAGACAATCCCTCTGGGCTCACTTAATCAAGTAACAAAGGCCACAAAACTAGACAAGCACACCACGGTGTTTATTCATACTTTTTTTTCTTTTTTCCTTTTTTTATATAGCTTATATATCCCAAATATTCTCCCAAACTTAGGTTCTTGTCTAACTTTAGCCATCACTACTTATTCTTGTCATTCTTTCATTCAAACTAGTATTATCCTTTAGAATCCCATTATGTATCAATTTAAACTCAATCAATCAACAAGTTATTTTTACTGTGTTATCCTTATTATACCAGTTTCAAATAGAAAAAGACTCATTTCAGAACAAGAAATCACATCAAAGCTTTAATAGTCAGTACTATACTTGTCTACCCAATTCTAATCTCATCATTGGCCAAAATAAACTGTAAATATCAAACAGCTGGACTCATGCAAGATGTACTAAATGATATATAAACATAGTAAACTAACTACTAATTTTTCAATTTTTCAATTTTTTTTATTTTAAGAAACTGAATGCAAAAACTAAATGTAACTATACGAACTACAATGTAAGTAACTAACT
The DNA here is from genome assembly GCA_016801055.1 of Panax notoginseng. Lineage (NCBI taxonomy): Eukaryota > Viridiplantae > Streptophyta > Magnoliopsida > Apiales > Araliaceae > Panax > Panax notoginseng. The sequence goes on along the minus strand of CM029014.1, from coordinate 34,920,173 downwards.
ATATGCAATACGACTCTAAAATGCCCCCCAAACTTAAACTAGACATTGTCCTCAATGGTTGAACTAGAAAAAAGTAAAGCAGAGGACTTCCTTAAAAATATAGCAATCCTCCTCTTTGTCCGCTAAGTTTAAAGAATAGGTTAGGCACATGGAACAAATTGGGCACCACACTTGAATTTGATTTGAATAACCTTTTCATAATCTTTTGCCTGTCCATTGAACCTCCAATACTTGTAATTAAGAGAGACAACATGTATTAGAATAGCACTTGGATTGGTAAGAGCACTTAATCAGCAAATTAATTCCTATCTACTAAATAAACTAGTAAAGCATATAAATATAAAAATTACTGGGTTGCCTCCCAGTTAGCGCTTGAATTACAGTCTTTCAGCCTGACTTTGTCTGGTCAACGCTATCCAATTCCTCTTCGATAATTGAGGAACCCTCCATCCATCGAAAATAATATAGCTTTTGGTAGGTTCCCATTTGAGATGGCCAGTGCATCAAAATCACCTAGCATGCTCTGATTTGGTATGATCTCAACCAAGAACGTCCCACAACTAGGTGTTTTCTCCATTGTGTATGTGATCACTTTGGAGCATGGAAGCTTGTCACACACCATGGGCTCTTCGTTTATCTTCTCTTTCTCGTCCCACCATGGATTCAAAATTGTACTCGCTCTTATGTCAGCAAGAGCTTCGTTGACGACATGACTACTAAGTGGGCATAATTTTGCAAATCTGACTGACTCTTTGATCCTTGGTGGAGACCCATTTAGATCTTTGTCGACCTCTATTTTATTATCCCTAATTGTCTCCATACTTCCGATATCTTGTGGCTCATCCAATCGCAGATTTGGTTCGGGTTCTCCGTCAATTTCGTCATCCATATCATAAAGCCAAGTGTTTAGAGGAAGGTTGCTTATAGCTTCGGTCATTTGCTCTATCTGATCTGCAAGATTTTGCATTGACCTCGCTTGATTACTCATCTTCTCCTCATCTACTATGAACTTGGATAATAATTCCCCCAGCCTTGAATTTTCTGTTTCAGTCTCAGAAGCCATGTATTGAGGACCATTGGTTGAGGTAGTGACGAGTTGTTCCATCCGATTATTAAAATTTTGAGTTGACAGCTCTTGGCTAATCCTCATCTCCACTAGGTTTGCTATGCCCTTCAATATTACATCCTTCGGATTTGGTTTTTCTTCTTGTGGCAATGGAGGTGGACTTGAAAATTCTGGTGTGTATGATGGATTTGGAGCGTAATATTGGTCATTATAAATGTAGCTCCCTAAAAAATCTGGGTGATACCCCCAATCTTGGTGATAGTTAGGATCAACATAGTTGTTGAGGTAATCACCACTATATTGTACCGGTTCAAAACTGACGGTGCATTGATGACATTGATGGTTGCCATCACAATAGTCACACGTAACTGCCATCCTTCGACTCCTTTGGGCTACAATAACGTCCAACGTCCTCGAAAGTTCTTCAATCTGTGCTGATATTGCGAAAAATGCATTAAGTCCATCAATCTCTGTTTCCCTTGGTTGAGTCATGTTTGCCATCCTTCGACTCCATTGGGCTGCGATAACCTCCAACGTCTTCAAATTTGCCTCAATTTGTACTGACTCTACAGAAAATGTATTAAGTCCATCAATCCATGTTTTCCTTGGTTGAGTCATGTTCGTGTATGGCCATTGATACGTAAAGTCATCCATGGTACCTGAAAAGAGAGAAATATAGGAAGAGAATTAAAAATAAAAATGTTTAAATTAAGAGTAATTTGATTGAAATTAATATTGGTAAAGAATTATTAAATTAATTCCCCGGCAACGGCGCTAAAAACTTGTTGGGTAAAATTTAGTTACGCACAACACGCAAGTATACGTGGTCAACAAGTAATAAAGTGAAAGTAGAGTATCGTTCCCACGAGGAATTGTTTAATAAAAATCACCAAGTACTAACCCGTAACCAACTCAATCTTATTTAAACGAATGAATTTCAAATTATATAATTAAACTACTATTAAATTTCACTAGTTAAATTAAGATTACAGAGATTTAAAATCATAACTTCACTTATTGCTTCATTTAAGTTAACACACTTCTCATCAATTATTCTCTATTCTAAATTGTTAATCAAGAACATTAAAGCAGATAAAACCACCTCTCGATGCATAATACTCATACTCACTTAAATCCACAGATGATAAAATTAAGCAAGACACCCTAATTAACTAATTCACTATATCTCTATGTGAATTATAATTAAAAAGGATTTGAAGCACAAGTTCTCTATAAGATTACATATGGCATAAAGGCATATCTCTATCCTAAACACGAATCATGAATTCCATCTAGCAGAAATTACAAACACATGCTATCATGATCAGATCTAAATCTAAACTTCATCTCTCGAGTTCATATAGATTATTACGGTAATTGATGGCCAATCAATTAAACAATTAAGTCTAAATCAGAATAGACAATCCTCACAATAGAACATAATAATTGATAGCGAAGCATATTAAAATAAACTATACAATAAGATCCATTGTAATCTCAAACAAAGAATTAGTTCATGATTATTGAATTAAAACTAAGAATCCACAGTTGAATACACATTAAAAGACAGAGATAGAAGAAGATGAGAAGATAGAATCTATTGTCTGTAGATTTGATGCTCTCTCCTTGCTCCTACTTTGAATCTTCAATGGTCTCCAAGTTGCTTCAATCTCCAAATCTCATAAGAACGAGAGTTTTGGTCATAATCTACTCTAATCTAATCTAATGGAATCCTCTCTCCCCCCTAATCCTTGTGATTCTTCTCTTTTTATATGTCTCTTTATATGTCTTTAAGTCCTCTCAAAAGTTCTTGAGTCAATCGAAACGAACCAATCCTTCTCGAACTCAAATTCGGATAAAAAATAATTTTTCTGTGTGTAACCTCGACCCGGCGGGGGGTATAAGGCTTAAAGGGCCCGCCCCAGCTGGTATACCTATTATTTTGCAGCTTGTACTGTAAGACCCCGAATTTTATGAAATAAAAGTATTCAATTTTTCTTATAATTACAATTCAGTAAATGGTTAAATTGATAAAAAGTTAAAGTTATGGGTGAAATGTGAAAATTTTTCAAAATAAATAAGTGGTTATAAAATAATCATTGTTGTCGGGAAATATTCGTTGGTCGTGGAATATTCTTTCTGTCGGGGAATATTCGTACGACGGCGCAGCTGTTTGTGGGCCCCATAACGAAAAACGGTCGGATGAAGATAACGACAAAAATTGAGTTTTTATAATTAACGGCGTAGTTGTTACCGTTAACACTGTTGGAATACCCGGTGGTTAAAATACAGTAATACGCATTATTGCACAGTATTTTTGAAATTATTGATTCTTACGTAAGAAGGCACTACTGAATAATTATCACAGTAACTACTGTTCAATATTTTATTTTATTGATTCAATAATTGCTGCGTTGATATTTTATATTATTGTTATTTCAATAATTGTTACTGCACATCATCTCCATTATCAGATCAATAATTCATATTATTTGAATAATATTATTAGATAGCATTATTGGAAATGTCTAGAAAGTTCTGTCTAAGGAGAGGTTTGGTCATCTAATTGCGCGCCAATAAGGAGAAATCATTATTGGAAAGCCCCTTCTTTCCTGGGAACGGCCTGGTTGCTAGTACTGTGATTCTGTAATATTATTTGTGAATAATTAATTATTTATTTATATGATGAGAAAAATATTAATTTTATGTGGATATAGATAGAGAAAATTTTTAAAGTGACAATTATTGAAAAATGATATTTTATCTTTTCTGATAAAATAATTTATTATTATATTTAATAATATAATAATGGTGATAGTTTTACAATGAATGTGGGATATATGAGTATATGAGAAGGAAGAATATTTTTGTTGTATTAAATGATTAACACATGTTTTGTGTGTCGGTGGACCCCATTTCTTGACTGAAATTTGATTATAGCTTGTAAAATCGCCCGTTTATGGATTTCGGTCAATTTTTGTTTGGAATTTGGAAAAAATTTCTTCTGCAAAGTTGTAGAGAATTGAATTTCCTATAAAAAATCGCAAGATTTGAATTTTCTGATAAAATAGCTATTTTCTATGAATTATTGAAGTTTCAGAAAATAAAATAACTTTTATTAATTTATAGGTGGGACCCACTTTGGTTGTTGAACACATGTGGGCTGCTGGGATTTTTTTTTGGCCTTGGCATGCTTTGATTGCTGATGGTTGGTGTGTTGAAAATAGAGAATAAATAATATTAATTTATTATTTTAGTCTCTTTTGGCGTTCTGGCATTTTCCTATAAATAGGTGCTTAAGTTAGAATTAAAAATCACACCAGAAATAAATTTTCTTTCTCTCTATATTATCAAGCATATTTTTGTGAGTATTTTGATATCTTGAGTGTTGCTCAGCGTTATATCCAATATTCAAGTCATGAATACTGCTCTTTTGAGGTAAGAGATTTTAAGGGTTATTATGTTTTTCAGTTCGTAATTCTTCTGACCTTCAAAAAATTTTGGAAAAATTTAAAATGATATTTTGATGAGTTTTATTGATTGTTTCCAAAAATGGTGATTTTTGGATGTATAGATTAAGAGTTATGAATTTTACTGGGAAAGACTATTTTAAAAGTAACCGCTTATAACTCCTTGTGGTTAACTCCAAAATTGATAAAATTTTTATTGGAAGTATATCTATATAATATTATTGTACTTTGTAAATTTTAGAATTTTTGGATAAAAGTACAATTTATGATAAATGTCTAAATATTCGGCGGTTTTGGCCATATGAAAAATAGTAAATGAGTTTTAAAAATTCTGAGAAAAATATATGTTCAATGTGGGACTATATTATGCTAAATCCCAGAAAAAAAATATTTTTGGAACTGATTTGGTATTTTTCATGAAAATGAACTAGTTATGAGTAAATGAATTAAATATGTTATGTGAAGTAAGAAAATTGGAAAATAGGATTTAGTGGCTTGAGAATCCTATATGAGGTATATGCAGATTTTTGATGAGGGTTTTGGTTATTGGTAATAAAATTTTATGAATTAGGCATTTTAGGATGATTAAATGCATTATTTAGTAAAGTGTAAATAATTAAAATAAATTGTTTATAAACTTAAGAAATATTATTCTTTCAATATCATTATACCGAAATATTGGTATGTATTTTATTTTGGAATTTCTACCTTTTTGTATCAGGTTTACTATTCATGAGTTACTATTCACGAGTTACTATTCACGATAAAATTGGTTTCTTTTTCTAACTAAATTATAGTTGATTTATGAATATTACTCTTAAGATTAAATCTAGATGTTTTGATTATATTGATTTTACTATTACATATGACATTTTTATAATCCTGGTGAAGAAATTTTTCTTTGACTTAAGTGTAAAGATGGGTAGATTTTTGGTATGATCATGACTATGGGTTCTCTTTGGCCAGTAGTGCAAAGTTAAATTATTGACTGGTATGATCATGACCATTGAATTTATAATTGAATATCTTTAGCTTACGTGCAAAAGTGAAATGATCAACGTGGTTATAATTATTGTTTATATAAATTCTGAAATGATTATAAATTTCTTTGAGATATTAATATCTTTGGCCTGTAGTGCACAGATGAATTATTGATGAATATCTTTGGCCTGTAGTGCAAAGATGAACTGTTGATGAATATCTTTGGCCTGTAGTGCAAAGATGAATTATTGATGAATATCTTTGGCCTGTATTGCAAAGATGAACTGTTGATGAATATCTTTGGCCTGTAGTGCAAAGATGAATTATTGATGAATATCTTTGGCCTGTAGTGCGAAGATGAACTGTTGTTGAATATCTTTGGCCTGTAGTGCAAAGATGGTTTGTTGATGAATATTTTTGACCGTAGTGCAAAGATGGATTTATTAGCATGATTATGAACATGAACTGTGATTTGGTATAACCATGATCTTTGATGTTTCAGGTAAAGACAGGTGATGAAAATATATTCTTCGTCATGGGTGTGAAGAAAAATTTAGAATCACAATTATGATTATGAGTTATTCATATGATTGTGGAAAGGAACTGTTGAGTGATGTTACAGGGATAAAATATTATTGGTGGATTTTTAACATGGAGAAGATAATAGACTTTATGGTCTATTTGACTCTTCTAATGGATTGCTCGTTCCGCTGTAACTATGGTTGAATTTTTTTTATCATCTACCATATGTTCTAAATCTCTGATTTATTACTATTAAAGGCTATTGATAAATTATTTATCTTTAGTCATGATATTCTTTACTGGGCTAGTTGTGCTCACCCTTTTGTTTCACAATTTCTTTCAGGTAATAAGAGTGTAGCTGAGTCGATCGAGGGTAACGAGAAAATAGAACGGTGGTCTTTAGCTGTGGAGGTTCCCCCTAAGCAGTATAGAAAAGTGTTGTATACATCATTTAGTAGTTATATTTGGTGAATCAAATAGGGTGAGGTGAACCCAACGTTGGAAGGGTGTTTTGCCACTATCATACAAGATGTCTAATGATATACAACCTCGTGTCATCATAAGACAGGGATGTGCTCATCCACTTACTGAGTATATTTACGAGCACTACCTATATAATCTCGGTGATTGTTTGAAGTATAATTCTCAATTAGAGATAGTGGAGATAATGATATGTCAAGAGAAGACTCCCCATTGGGAAGAATATGATAGTAATCTTCTCGTTTTTCTTTGGAGTCTATTGGGTCAACCAAGGATAATTTTGTGGCCATATGATATCTATCATAACCTAGAAGCATGGCCTCCCATGTACGAAGGTTTCCTTGAGCACTTCCCAAAGATTCTAATTTTTAAAACAGTTTTTAACTATACCTTTATGTAAGGTGTCATTGTGAGGTGCTGTCCACGGTTGGGACATGAGTCATGTAACAATCCAGATTTTTAGTATAATATTTAAATATTTATTAAATTATATAAATATTTAATGGATGTGTTTATCGTTGAATAAGTATTTATTTAATTGATTTGATGTGATTCGATTATTTATTTGTTTAATAAATAATTAATGAGTTAAGGAAAGTAATTATTTTGAAATAGTAATCTAATTTAATTTAATAATTAAGTTAGAGAGTTTATAATGATTAAAAAAAATTATTATATTATGCAACGAATTGTTATTAGAATTAATTAAATTAAGTATGAAAACTTAATTAATTAGAATTGTGACAAATAACTATATTATAATTAGTTATTAAAATAAATTAAAGTAATTTTAATTTAGTTTTGCCAAACAAGGCTTATATATATTAAGTCTTTAATTTTAAATAATTTTGCCAAACAAATTCCTATGGCTTTTGGATTTTTTTAAATTTGATTTATTAGTAATATAAATTAAATTAAACAAAATATAAATAATATATAATATATTTGGTAACTGATATTTTAATAGGGTTATCAAGTATATGGCAGTTTCGTACGTTTGGCTTTTAGTTTATTTGGTTTTACGTATATTGTTTGGCTTAAGCCTAAGAAAAGCTACAGAGAAAGGAAAAGTTCAGAAAGGTTTGAGAGAGTCTGAGAAAGTGAAGCAACAAGAGCTGAGTTCTTCAAGTTATTATTAGAGTTTAACACGAATTTCTTAACAACAAAAGTTATGTCTATGACCTTAATACTAGATACACATATAATTTATATGTCTCTGCTTTTTCACTGTGTAGAAGGTTTTTTACAAAATTCTTGTAAAACTATGTTTTTATAATTGTTATAGTGGCATATATAGATATGTGGTTAAGATTTCATGTTAATTACGTGTTAAAGAAAAAGGAAGTAGAATTACAGTGAACATATATGTATAAACGTGGTTTGCAGAGTACCAAATATTATACTTGTATTTTATGATAATCATGAAATTGAACTGTGATTATATGAATTGGGTAAGAATTTAATAGAATATAATTAGAATAAATCATATTATTTTATAACTATGATTACAGTGCTCACTGTGTCAAGAATATCATCAATAGAGTTTTTGTTTTAAAAAAAAAATAGCGTTTTCAAAGAATTAGTTTATGATATTGTTGATTAGTGGTGGGTAATTGGTATATAGATGATTGTTAGCATTTATGTATAAATTACATCAATTATACGTATATAATTAGTTGCTAGAATTTCTTAAACAGACCAAAAATGGTCTTCGTGCTTGGTTCTGTTAGTTTTTGGCGCCCCAACGTCAAAACTGGAGCCCCAGCGCCAAAATTCGCGCCCCGGCATCAAAGTTCGCGCCCTGGCGCCACTGGCTAACTTAGGACTCACGCCCCAGCACTAGAACTCGCGCCCCGGCGCTGGTACTCGTGCCCCGGCGCCACTATCCGCGCCCCAGCGCCGGATTTGTGGTATGACTTGGACAGTTTTGACCTCCTGTAGTAAAATAGCCATAACTTCCTCATACGAACTCCGATTGAGGTGATTCAAGATGATCCGAAAAGAGGACGAGTAGCCCTACAACTTTCGTTCTTTAAGTTTTTCAATTTGAGGTCATTAGGATTGGTCAAAATGGTCATCGTTAGGACTATTGTGTTTTCTGAGGCAATCGGAGGGTGTCGGGCATGCACATATGCATGTGTAGTGCTCTTGACCATAAAAGATGATGTCCTAAGTTATAAAACATGAATATTAGTAATTATAATGATGCTTAACATTAATACATGATGTATTAGATGAGTTATAGAAGCATAGTAAGCTTACACAAGAGAGGCAAATCGGGCATGTGACGAATGAACGTCGAAACGCCGTGCCAAGTGTTAATGAACTTAAAAAGTGTTTCAATTTCATTGAAATGGATATTATAAGATATGGAATGGGTTTAATATAAAATTAATAAGTAGTCCTAGCAAGACTTAAGCACTTGAACTTCGAGTTTGACTAAGAAGAAATATAGTGAGTCATAAGTCGAAAAGTTAACACAATCTAATTGACCATTGTGTATTTATTAATAGGAAAGATTATGAGATATGGATTAGAGTTTACATTACAATTGCTATGTATTGTTATGTGACTAATAGTTGATGTGTATGACTATATAATTGTGTAGGGCACGTGAAGTGCAGATAACTGTAAGCTGTTAAGCTATTATTGGTAAACAACGATCAAGGCAAGTCTTTCGGTTCCTATTTTCTACGTGGACTTGATGAACTGTTTTAAATTGCATGATATGTTATGCATGTTGAAATCATGAAATGTTAAAGTCAATATATGACTGCATTATTTTGGCTAAGAAATAATGATTGAGTAAGGAACTCAATCTTTATATTTGCTATGTGAATTAAAAGCATGTATGCCATGTTACTTTAATGAGATGTATATCGAGCATGTTATTATGTGCTATGTGATGCATGAAAACTGTTAGACTTTGCTGGGCTGTCGAGCTCACTCTTGCAAATAACCACTTTTGCAGGCCAAGACTTTAAGGTAAAGATACGTGCTATGTGAGTTATAGAGAGATCTATATTCACGAAGATTACTTATATTTTATGAGAAATGTATTTCATATTTTGAACGTAATATATTGTTGAAATGTAAGTTGAGCTATCCAATGTATATGGATATTTAGTTATGATGTAAGACTTTGTATAGTCATTTTGTTGTAACGATTCATGATATAAGATTGAATCAAAGAGATGTAATGTAATGGTTGCGATTCAGGGCAAGAAAGAAGGAAATGTATAAAAGTTTTAAATATTCTGCAATTTTATTAAGTTTAACATCGAATAATGATGTATTATTTAGAGGTTGAATGTATGGTTAACGACCGAAGTCGGGATTTAAATTGTATAGATTTTGGGGTCGTTACACATTTGGTATATATTTGTATCCAAACTCACAGCATATGTGTTGTTGTATTTTGCACGATAATTATTGTAATAAAGTTGTAGTTATTTTCTGTACCATGTATTTGGCGACTCAGAATATATGGGATGGAATGGACCTATTTTGGGGTTGTCACAGTTGGTATCAGAGCTTAGGGATATGGTCTCTGGCGGAGATCGGGGAATATAACTAGGAGGGGAGAGATGAGTACATTCTTTGCTAGTGTGTCCTACCTAAGCTTAATTGTTGGTTGGTTATAATATATGGATATTATGTGATACGTTAATTTGCTTAATTAACCCTTGTTTTATGGCAGTATTTGAGAATGGCAACTGAGAATGCTAACAATGGAGTGAATGAGACTGTGGGGATACCTCTAATCACTAACCATGATAATGTGATGTCAGGTGAAGAAGGAATTAGAGAAATCCATGTGGTGAGTGAAGAATTGATAGTTGCACCCGAAATGGTCGCAGAGGTAACATCTGAGAGTAAGGAAGAAGAGGAAGAAGAGGTACCTGAGGAGAGTTTGTTAGAGGTATTATATGATCAAAATGTAGAATTGCAAAATCGTATTCATGAGTTGGAAGAGCAGGCTGAAGAACGACAGGCGGTCGTGGAGCAAAAGGATGCAACAATTCAAGCTTGTGTTACCCGATATGTGATGCTTGAACAGAAGCATTCTTTGACAGAGTATAAGATGATAAAGATGGAATCTGAGCTGAAAGAAGAAAAAACTGAACGAGTGAGAATAAGTGATGCATGGGCAAAAGCCGCACGACACGTGGATATTGTGGAAAGAGATGTCCGATCTAAGAAGGATAAAATAGATAATATGAATTTCTCTTTTTGGAAAGCAATTGGGAGAACCCAACATCGAGTTTTGAATTACCCTGTACAGAGTGGTCAACCTGAATTCGATATGGATCGAAGATTGATGATTCGGATCATGAATCAGGAGTATAACAAGACAGTTGAGGGAGGAATATGTCCTATAGAAAGTATATTCCTACGGTGGTGATGACGCCAAATGCTGCCCTAGACCAGTCAAAGCCGGGTAGTTTGAGGGATGGCAGTTGTCATGACTTCCCAACAAATGAGGAACCCAAATAAAGTTATCATGGGAGATGAGCAATGGAGAAATCATGATGATTTGAGAGATAGAATCTGAAATGAAAGCAAGGTATTCTCAACTCTTCGAAATATCAGGTACGTAAATTTCGGGGACGAAATTTCATAAGGAGGGAAGATTGTAAGACCCCGAATTTTATGAAATAAAAGTATTTAATTTTTCTTATAATTACAATTCAGTAAATAGTTAAATTGATAAAAAGTTAAAGTTATGGGTGAAATGTGAAATTTTTTCAAAATAAACAAGTGGTTATAAAATAATCATTGTTGTCGGGAAATATTCGTTGGTCGTGGAATATTCTTTCTGTCGGGAAATATTCGTACGACGGCGCAGTTGTTTGTGGGCCCCATAACGGAAAACGATCGGATGAAGATAACGACAAAAATTGAGTTTTTATAATTAACGGCGTAGTTGTTACCGTTAACACTGTTGGAATACCCGGTGGTTAAAATACAGTAATACGCGTTATTGCATAGTAGCACACGGTATTGCACAGTATTTTTCAAATTATTGATTCTTACGTAAGAAGGCACTACTGAATAATTATCACAGTAACTACTGTTCAATATTTTATTTTATTGATTCAATAATTGCTGCGTTGATATTTTATATTATTGTTATTTCAATAATTGTTACTGCACATCATCTCCTTTATCAGATCAATAATTCATATTATTTGAATAATATTATTAGATAGCATTATTGGCAATGTCTAGAAAGTTCTGTCTAAGGAGAGGTTTGGTCATCTAATTGCGCGCCAATAAGGAGAAATCCTTATTGGAAAGCCCCCTCTTTCCTGGGAACGGCCTGGTTGCCAGTGCTGTGATTCTGTAATATTATTTGTGAATAATTAATTATTGATTTACATGATGAGAAAAATTTTAATTTTATGTGGATATAGATGGAGAAAATTTTTAAAGTGGCAATTGTTGAAAAATGATATTTTATCTTTTTTGATAAAATAATTTATTATTATATTTAATAATATAATAATGGTGATAGTTTTACAATGAATGTGGGATATATGAGTATATGAGAAGGAAGAGTATTTTTATTGTATTAAATGATTAACACATGTTTTGTGTGTCGGTGGACCCCATTTCTTGACTGAAATTTGATTATAGCTTGTAAAATCGTCCGTTTATGGATTTCGGTCAATTTCTGTTTGGAATTTGAAAAAATTTTCTTCTGTAAAGTTGTAGAGAATTGAATTTCCTACAAAAAAATCGTGAGATTCGAATTTTCTGATAAAAGGGCTATCTTCTATGAATTATTGAAGTTTCGGAAAATAAAATGACTTTTATTAATTTATGGGTGGGACCCACTTTGGTTGTTGAACACATGTGGGCTGCTGAGATTTTTTTTCCAGCCTTGGCATGCTTTGATTGCTGATGGTTGGTGTGTAGAAAATAGAGAATAAATAATATTAATTTATTATTTTAGTCTCCTTTGGCGTTCTAGCATTTTCCTATAAATAGGTTCTTAAGTTAGAATTGAAAATCACACTAGAAACAAATTTTCTTTCTCTCTATATTATCAAGCATATTTTTATGAGTATTTTGATATCTTGAGTGTTGCTCAGCGTTATATCCAATATTCAAGTCAGAAATACTGCTCTTTTGAGGTAAGTGATTTTAAGAGTTATTATGTTTTTCAGTTCGTAATTCTTCTGACCTTCAGAAAATTCTGAAAAAATTTAAAATGATATTTTGATGAGTTTTATTGATTGTGTCCAAAAATGGTGATTTTTGGATGTATAGATTAAGAGTTAAAATTTTTACCGGGAAAGACTATTTTAAAAGTAACCGCTTATAACTCCTTGTGATTAACTCCAAAATTGATGAAATTTTTATTGGAAGTATATCTATATAATATTAGTGTACTCTGTGAATTTTGGAATTTTTGGATAAAAGTACAATTTATGATAAATGTCCAAATATTCAGCGGTTTTGGCCATATGAAAAATAGTAAATGAGTTTTAAAAATTTTGAGAAAAATATATGTTCAATATGAGACTATATTCTGCTAAATCCCAGAAAAGAAATATTTTTGGAACTGATTTCGTATTTTTCATGAAAATAAACTAGTTATGAGTAAATGAATTAAATATGTTATGTGAAGTAAGAAAATTGGAAAATATGATTTTATGGCTTGAGAATCCTATATGAGGTATATACAGATTTTTGATGAGGGTTTTGGTTATTGGTAATAAAATCTTATGAGTTTGGCATTTTAAGATGATTAAATGCATTATTTAGTAAAATGTAAATAATTAAAATAAATTGTTTATAAGCTTAAGAAATATTATTCTTTCAATATCATTATACCGAAATATTGATATGTATTTTATTGTGGAATTTCTACCTTTTTGTATCGGGTTTATTAGTCATGAGTTACTATTCACGAGTTACTATTCAAGACAAAATTAGTTTTTTTTTCTAACCAAATTATAGTTGATTTATGAATATTACTCTTAAGATTAAATCTAGATATTTTGATTATATTGATTTTACTATTATATATGATATTTTTATAATCCTGGTGAAATTTTTTTTCTTTGACTTAAGTGTAAAGATGGGTAGAATTTTGGTATGATCATGACTATGGGTTCCCTTTGGCCAGTAATGCAAAGTTGAATTATTGACTGGTATGATCATGACCATTGAATTTATAATCGAATATCTTTAGCTTACGTGCAAAAGTAAAATGATCAACATGGTTATAATTATTGTTTATATAAATTCTGAAATGATTATATATTTCTTTGAGATATTAATATCTTTGGCCTGTAGTGCAAAGATGAATTATTGATGAATATCTTTGGCCTGTAGTGCAAAGATGAACTGTTGATGAATATCTTTGGACTGTAGTGCAAAGATGAATTATTGATGAATATCTTTAGCCTGTAGTGCAAAGTTGAACTGTTGTTGAATATCTTTGGCCTGTAGTGCAAAGATGGTTTGTTGATGAATATCTTTGGCTGTTGTGCAAAGATGGATTTATTAGCATGATTATGAACAGGAACTGTGATTTGGTATAACCATGATCTTTGATGTTTTAGGTAAAGACAGGTGATGAAAATATATTCTTCGTCCTGGGTGCGAAGAAAAATTTAGAATCACAATTATGATTATGAGTTATTCATATGATTGTGGAAAGGAACTGTTGAGTGATGTTACAAGGATAAAACATTGTTGGTAGATTTTTAACATGGAGAAGATAATAGACTTTATGGTCTATTTGACTCTTCTAATGGATTGCTCGTTCCGCTGCAACTATGGTTGAAAATTTTTATCATCTACCATATGTTCTAAATCTCTGATTTATTACTATTAAAGGCTACTGATAAATTATTTATCTTTAGTCATGATATTTTTTACTGGGCTAGTTGTGCTCACCTTTTTGTTTCACAATTACTTTCAGGTAATAAGAGTGTAGTGAGTCGAGCGAGGGTAACGGGAAAATAGAACGGTGGTCTCTAACTGTGGAGGTTGCCCCTAAGCAGTATAGAAAAGTGTTGTATACATCATTTAGTAGTTATATTTGGTGAATCAAATAGGGTGAGGCGAACCCAATGTTGGAAGGGTGTTTTGCCACTATCATACAAGATGTATAATGATATACAACCTCGTGTCATCATAAGACAGGGATGTGCTCATCCACTTGCTGAGTATATTTACAAGCACTACCTATATAATCTTGGTGTTTGTTTGAAGTATAATTCTCAATTAGAGACAGTGGAGATAATGATATGTCAAGAGAAGTCTCCCCATTGGGAAGAATATGATAGTAATCTTCTCATTTTTCTTTGGGGTCTATTGGGTCAACCAAAGATAATTCTGTGGCCATATGATATCTATCATAACCTAGAAGCATGGCCTCCCATGTACGAAGATTTTCTTGAGCACTTCACAAAGATTCTAATTTCTAAAACAGTTTTTGACTATACCTTTATGTAAGGTGTCATTGTGAGGTGCTGTCCACGGTTGGGACATGAGTCACATTTGGTCTATATTTGTATCCAAACTCACAGCATATGTGTTGTTGTATTTTGCACGACAATTGTTGTAATAAAGTTGTAGTTATTTTCTGTACCATGTATTTGGCGACTCAGAATAGGTTGGATGGAATGGACCTATTTTGGGGTTGTCACATGTACCCCCGCCTCGGTGGGGGTTTTGTATAGTAAAAGCCCGCTCTGGCGGACATCCTTTTTCTGCTGCAGTGTCCTCTGGTAAAACGGCTATAACTTTTGATCCAAGAAGAGTTACGAGACCCGCTACCAATCAAATCGAAGATATTGACGAGCTCTACAACTTTCATTCTTTACGAATTGAGAAATAACGGACGGATGAAGGTTGAAATTGGGTTGAAAGTGAGTGTTATGCAAATGGCCACTCAAAACAGTGAAGTTCAACGTCCGTTGGTACAAAGATCATAACTCTTGCATCCGAACTCCGATTGGAATGATTCAAGATATTCCGGAAAGCTAAGAAGAAGCTCTAAAATATAATCTAAGTTGTAAGCCAAGAACATGAAATAAACATGAAAGCCCAAACGATGTCCGAAATGCTTTTCTCTGCGATTTCATACCAATTCTTTGCGATTTCATACCAATAGTCGCTCACACAGCTCCCAAGCGTATAATCTACAAAATAAACACAAAATACATGAAAAGTAACTAAGAAACATAAGTTTAAGCAACTAATTCAAGTAACAGATACCAGATAAGTAGGTATAAAACCTATTTATCACATGGGAGAAGTTCCAAGAATTGTTCAACGACAAGTACTTTTTTGAAAGTATTCGTCACATGAAGGAGGTATAATTCATCAAGCTGGAGCAACACAATGTGTAATAACCCAATATTTTTAATATAATTAAATAATAAATTTTTGCATATAATTTTTTTTATATATATAAAGGTGGAAATATGTGCAAAGCAAAGTATATGTATATATGTGATAAATAAAACTTATTTATTACATGAATAATTGTAAATAATTTCTTTTTATGAATTATTGTTCATTATAGATTATATTCTTATAATAAATTAATTTTGTAATAAAAATATTTATTATTTATTTTCTATGAAAAATATGATTATTATATATATGATATGATTATAAGGATTATTATGATATGTATTTTATTATATTAGTTAAGTTAATTATTTTAACTTAATTAATAATGGTATATATAAAGATTATGTCGGATATGGATTCAAAACCCTAATTCTAGATTTTGAATAAGGAATGAGAATATTAATATAATATTATTTATATTTCAGTGATATAAACATGCCTGATATGTGTGTAATGTTAATTTGTGGAACAGTTATAGTAAAACAATACAAAACCCTAGCATTATTGATAAACTATAGTACATAAGTCAATTACGACTGTAAGAATTGTTAAGTTGTTATGCTGTGTAATTAATGACAATTGTTATAGATTTAATGTTAATTAGGTAAACCCTAATTAATATTTAGAAATCCTAATTACTAAATTAGAACCCTAATTGCTAAGTTATAAATCCTAATTATTAATTTAGCAAGGTTAATGGTAATTAGTATATTATAAAGTCTAATTTATAAATCCTAGGTGATTAGGAAACCTAATTTAATTAGGGAACCCTAATTCACATTTTTCGAAACTAAGATTCCCATTTTAGCCCGAATTACAAAATCCTAAAAATTGGACTTATGGAACCTTAGGGTTAAACCCTAAGGGTTAGAATAAATTGCCAACTTTGCCACTAATAGTAAAAGCCAAATGACATAATTGCCCTTCTTGCATTATTTTAATAGATAACTTATAGAACTTGCCATAACTTTAGTTGGTGACTAACTCTAGCTAGCCATGTGCCTATAAACCATATAAATCAGCTACAACATCCTCGCCAAATCCATTGCATCCACCAATTATATAAGGGACAAGAGAGAAAAGTTCATAAATTAAGCCATTTAATCACCAAACACTTAACCTAGACCTCCTCTCTCTAAACCCACGACAATATTTAGGATTTCAGTCTCTTAGTAAGTCCCCAGAACATCAAGATCAGGTCAGGAGCATAAGATCAAGCATAGTTCATAGAAAGGTATAACCTTGAACCAAAACTTCAATCTTGTATGCTATGTTGGATTTGATGTATAAATGTTTAAATAGGTTATATAAGGTGTGAATCAGTGATCTGGGTTGCTAAATAATGGATCTATAACATTTATATGCTCGAATTTAAGTTTTTTCAAAATCTGGGAAATTTTCAAAAGTGGTCTGACAACCGAATGTTAGACCATATAGATCTTTATCTGGTTATAATTTTTGTTGTTTAAATGTTTGAACATGTAGTATGTTAGAAGGACTTTGATCTGGACTTGAAATCATGCTTAGATCATGTATAGATTTCAAGTTATGGAAGGTCAAACTGCGTTGATCGATCATGACTTTATATTTTCTGGGTAACCCAGAACTTGTTCATCAGTGTCTGACAACAAGTTCATGGGCCCAGAACTTGCATGTGTTTGTAGATTTGTTTGTGTTAGTGAATTAAAGTTATACTCTTGTAGGTGTATTACAGATTCATGCTCCTATATCACTTAGATAACAAATAGAATGAAATTAATCGATGGTCAAACTAGCCTGGACGAGCACGAACTCTGTTTTCTGGGTAACCCAGAAAACTGATGAACGTAATTTCTGACAAGGTTTGACCGAATGCTATATTGTGATTCTGTTATAGTTTGACTGACCTGATGATTGATAATTGTACCTTGACATGTGGACTATAATCCTAAACCATTAGAACACATTAACAGTAGCCAGAACCCTTGATTAAATGAGACACAAGGAGACCACTTGAGACTGCATGTCTGAGTATCTGGGTAACCCAAAAAACCCAGAACATGTCTAACAATTAGTTGAGTCTTTATAACTTGCTCGTTTGTTATGATCTGACCCAGATGTTAGTTGATACTTGTAGTGTTACATTAATACTACATGATCCATGTTATAGACTGCCCAGAAACAATTTACACAGCGAATTACACTTGGTCAAACATGGCCATTTGTTAATTGCCTTTGAATGTTCTTGGTGCTCAAGAACATAATAGGCGACACTTTCTGTCGCTAAAAGCTTTAGTGACAGACTTATTTATTTTAATTTATTTTAATTTCTAAAAATTATTTAAAAATAGAAAATAATTTCTGAAAATTATAAAATCAATTTTTAAAAATTATTTTAAGTCATAAAAATTAACTTTTAATAATTTGACATATTCTCCATAAATATTAGTAATTATTTGAATATTATTGATATTTAATTTATTTAATAAATACATTAAATAAATTAATTAAAAATAATTTTATTATATTAAAAATTATTTTAAATGATAATAAGGTATTTAAGAATATTTTAAGTTATAAAATGTAACTTTCAATATATTAAAGTAAATTTTCTTAATTATTTAATATTAATGATATTATATTTATTTAATAATTATATTAAATAAATAGATTAAAAATGATTTTATTGGTTTAAAAATTATTTAAAAAGGATATAAATGGTTTAAAAATATTTTAAGTTATTATAAATGACTTTTAATATTTTAGTTAATAATACCTTAATATTTAAATATTAATGGTAATTGTTTAAAAATAATTTTAAATGTTTTAAAAATCATTTAAGGGTAATATTAATATTTTAAAAATATTTTGAGTTATTATAAATAACTTTGATATTTTGGCAATGGTTGCATTAATATTTTAATATTATTTAAATATTAATGACAATAAAATTATCTAATATTTAAATCATTTAATAATGATTCTAGAGTTTGAAAAATCAAGATAAATTATAATAATTATTTAAAAATTATTATAAGTCATTTAAAAATAATATGACTGGTATTTAAAATATCCAGGATAATATTGAACTACATGATAGAGTTTTAAACTCGATAATTACTCGATAAAGCCGTCGGTACACCGAAATGTTAACGAAATTGATCCGAAACTATATAGTTTGATTATATAAATGTCTGTTTATGATCCAATGACTGATATAACTATGTAACAATGTGATTAGGTTATGTGTTGACTGTAAATAACAGTACCGTGTGTTATGATATGTTATTCTAATCGATAGAACAATCTTATGAATGATAGGTCGTTGAATTAAAGATAGAACTAAGTTGTGTAAGCAGCGGACCAGGCAATTATCTAAACTATCCTTTACATTGTGCAAGTATTCTAACTTTACATTTACTTTATGCAATGGACATGAGTAAGAAAGTTTTAGAATTATATTATCGTTGTGTCATATTATTAACTCTATTGCTATTGATTATGTACTAAAATATTCGTATTCATGCAAATTCTCGAACTTTATTCGTACATTATTTATCAGTACAATATTACTATTAGATTCAGATATATCTATTCCGTTCATAAATTCCTAAGATTGGTTATACAAGTGTCCTCACTTGGATAATTATTGAACATGTTGATACATACTTATTGATTTCCAATATGTATATCCTAATTGAAAGTTGTCTAAGCTATTTATCTCGGCTAGACACAGATTTAAAAATATCTTTGAATATGATAGAACCTTATTGATATCCAACCGAATTGTTGGTTTAGATTCCCGACTAAGTATGAACATCCCGAATTGAGAAAACTTTTGTGCGCCTAAGGCGGATATGATGAACGGGAATATCATTTTGGTATGTAGTATTGATCAATACAGGGCATAACGGGTTGATCACCCCCCGTGCCTGTAAGTTATGACAGTTTACAGATGAAGTTCTATTAAACCTTATCGAAAATTGAAAAAAAAGTTCATAGTCTGTCAACTGCTCACCAATTATAGTCAGTAAGTAGTTTCAAAATTTGAAATAAGATTTGTTATGTTGTTTAGTGTTGCTTCAGTTTACTTCACAACTATTGCTTCGTTGTAGAAGTGTCGTTCAAAGAAAACATTTAATCTTTTTAGCTAATGTTTATTATTTGCTATTACTTACTGGGCACTCAAATGCTCATTCTTGCTTAATTTAAATATTTTCAGCTATGTATGATCGACCTAAAGGTTCAGGTAAGAACAAAGGGAAAGGAAAGCTAGCAGAATAAGTTTGTGTTATCTTATGTAATAGCTAGACTTAAATAAGATGATGATATTTATTATCTATCATGTAATGAAGTGTTTTAAAGGTCGCGTACCTGGGATTTAGACAACTCTGATATGTAAATTAAGTTTGATATTTATGACATTATTATTATTATTCCGCTCAAAGAAATGGTATCGTGAAGCACTGAATTCGAGTTTCAAGCACTTGAATTTGGGGGCGTCACAATATGACCGTATCGCAGTACGAGGATAAGTTTGCCGAGTTATCCCGGTTTGCATCCCATTTGGTAGATAATGAGAAACGTATGATGTGAATGTTTCTGCGAGGTTTGAAACCTGAAATACGTCAATACCTCATTTCTCATAAACTTTGCTTGTATTCAGATGTTGTGAATATGGCTTAGTTATTGGAGCGCGATAATGAGTCAACCCAACCAAGAGATAGCAGCCGACAAAATGATAATACCAGTGGTAGCAGTCATCAAAGCGGTGACAATAAACGTGGATAAAATCAACATGCCAGAAATAGTAACCACTTCGGTGGTAATCCTAGCCAAGATAATAGAAGTGGAAATTTCAAGAAGAAAAGGTTCAATAATGATGGAAAGACAGCAACACCAGCAACCATTTTCAAGGAAGGAGAACGACCACCGGTCGTATGCTACAAATGCGGAGGGGAGGGACACATCAATCCAAATTATACGCAGCGACCCAAAGTGTGTTGTAATTATGGAAGAGAATGCCACCTAGCCTGATTTTATCGTGTAGTGAAGTCAAGTCCAGCTGGGATGGAGACACCGAAGGCCGTCCCAGACAAGTCAAAGCCGATAGTTTAAGGGAGAGCGTTTGTTGTAACCTCCCAAAAAGCAAGGAATCCGAACGAGGTTATCACGGGTAAGCTAATCATAAACTCTTGTGAAGTCTATACCTTATTTGATACCGGTTCTACCCATTCTTTTATTTCTCCTATGTACTTGCGTTCAACATTTAAATTTAACTCTGGAGAAATTAGACTTTGACTTATCTGTTGAAACTCCGTTGGGAGAAACCTTCATTACATTCACTGTTTATAAATCTTGCTTGATTCAAATCGGCACCCTCACGTTACCTGTCGATCTTATCTCTTTGAAAATACTTGCATTTGATGTTATTTTAGGGATTGATTGGTTAACTACTTATCTTGCTAAAATTGATTATTTTCGTAAGGTTGTTAGTTTTCATATTCCTAACCAACCTATTATGCGAATTCAAGCAACCAAACCACTAAAGTCAATCACTATCATATCAAGCCATTCGTTTATTAAAAAATAGATGTCAAACTTTCTTAGACCATGTTACGGATTTAAACAAAAATACGTCAGATTTGAATGATATTTCTATTGTTAATAAATTTCCTGACGTATTCTCTAAAGAACTTCCTGGTCTACCCCCAGAGCGTGAAATTGAGTTTTGTATTAACTTTGAACCCGGTACAAAACCCATTTTTAAAATCCCATATCGAATGGCTCCTATTGAACATCAGGAGTTAAAAACCTAATTGCAGAAAATGTTAGACATCGGTTTCATTCGTTCTAGTACGTCTCATTGGGATGCTCTTATTTTATTCGTAAAGAAGAAAGATGGGAGTATGCGACTTTGTATTGATTATCGGGAGTTGAATCATCATGTCACCATAAAAAATAGGTACTCGTTACCTCGCTTTGATAACTTATTTGACCAGTTGTAAGGTGCTAAATTCTTTTCAAAGATCAATCTTCGTTCCAGATATCATTAGTTAAAGATTAAAACTGATGACATTCCAAAGACTGCTTTCAGAACTCGGTACATGTATTACGAATTCCTAGTCATGTCTTTTGGATTGGATAATGCTCTTGCTGCCTTCATGGATATGATGAACCGAGTATTCAAGAAATATTTGGATCATTTCGTGGATGTCTTTATTGATGACATTCTCATTTACTCCAAAAGCCGTGAAGATCTTGAGCATCACTTGAGGTTGATACTCCAAAAGCTTCATAAAAATAAGCTATATGTCAAGTTGAAGAAATGCGAGTTCTGGCTTGAGGAAGTAGCATTTCTTGGGTACGAGATATCAAATCACGAAATATCTGTTGACCCAGTGAAGATTAAAGCAATACAAAGCTGGGAGCAACCTAAGTCAGTAACTGAAGTATATAGCTTTTTAGGCTTAGCTGGTTATTATCGGAGATTCGTGGAAGGGTTTTCTCGAATCGCCACTCCGTTAACTCAGCTGACTCGAATAGATATAAAATTCGATTGGAGCGAGGAATGTGAGAAGAGTTTTTAAGAATTCAAGAGGAGACTCATTTCAGCACCTGTTCTGGCAATACCATCTGGTTCAGAGAGATTTGTAATCTACAACGATGCTTTTGGTAGAGGGTTAGGATGTGTTCTCATACAACATGGGAAAGTCATAACATATGCCTCACGACAACTCAAAGAATATGAGAGGAATTATCCTACTCATGATCTAGAGTTGATAGCTGTCATTTTTGCGTTTAAAATCTGGAGGCATTACCTGTATGGGGAGAAGGTGGAGATCTATACAGATCATAAAAGCCTCAAATATTTCTTCACCCAAAAGGAACTCAACATGCGGCAACGACGTTGGCTCGAGCTATTAAAAGATTACGATCATACCATTCAATACCATCCTGGAAAAGTGAACGTAGTAGTTGACGCGTTGAGTAGAAGATCATATGCGGGTACGAGTGCGATATTGTAAATGCAAAGGCCCATTTGGTATGACTTACAAAGGTGGAGATAAAGTTAAAGACTCTAAGGACCCACATGATGATGTCAAATATATGAGTAGAACTGACTTTAATCGATAAAGTTAAAGCTGCTCAAGCTACAGATCTAGATCTGACGCGTATGAAGAAGAAAGTGCAAAAAGGTGTTATTCCGGAAGCAAGAATCAATGAAGAAAGAATACTTCGAGTCAACTCCAGACTTTATGTTCCTAACAACTCTAATTTGAAGTGTAAAATTATGATGGAGGCGCACAACACACCGTTTGCAATCCATCCTAGGAGTATCAAAATGTATCATGATCTTCGACATATATTTTGGTGGAGCAATATTAAGAGAGAGATAGTAGAGTTTATCTCAAGGTGTTTATCTTGTCAACGAGTCAAGGCGGAGCATCAAGTGCCAAAAGGTCCATTGCAACCACTTGAAATTCTAGAATGAAAGTGGGAGCACATTACCATAGATTTCATTATTGGTCTTCCCAAGGTTTCTCAAAGAATAGATGCAATTTGGGTCATTGTCGATAGATTAACCAAGTCTGCTCATTTCTTACCTATACGAGAAACTTATTCACTTGAACATCTTACTCGTATATACATAAAAGAGATTGTAAGACTGCATGGTATGCCAGTATCCATAGTTTCTGACTTTCTGATCGAGACCCAAGATTTACTTCATGATTTTGGGTTAGTTTGCAGAAAGTTATGGGCACGAATTTACGATTCAGCTTGATATATCATCCTCAAGCGGACGGGCAGTCGGAGAGGACTATTCAAACTCTTGAGGATCTATTAAGACTCTATGTCCTTGACTTTAAAGGAAGTTGGGACAAGTTCTTGCCATTGGTAGAATTCTCCTACAACAACAGTTATCAAGCAAGTATCGGCATGACTCCATTCGAGGCGTTATATGGACGCAAGTGTCATTCTTCAGTATGCTTGGACGAGGTGGATGAAGCAACGTTATTGGGACCATAATTGGTACGTATAACTACGAATAAGATTCAAATGATCCGACAACGTATAAAAACCTCACAAGATCGATAAAAGAGTTATGCTGATCTTGATCGAAGGGACGTGGAATTCAAGGTTGGGGATCATATGTTGTTACATGTTGCTCTATGGAAGGGAGTTACGAGATTTAGAAAGAGAGGAAAGCTCAATCCTCAATTCATTGGCCCATTTGAAATCCTAGATCGAGTAGGAAATTTGGCCTATAGACTCGCCTTACCGCCAAGTATGTCTCGTGTTCATAACGTTTTTCACATATCTATGTTACGTAAATATGTGGAAGACCCGAACCACATTATTGAGTTAGAACTAGACGAGATAGCGGAAGATTTAATGTATGAAGAGGTACCTGTTAAAATCTTGGATAAGAAGGAATATATTCTACGCTCAAAGGTTATACCTCAAGTCAAAGTTTTGGGGAGAAACCACGATATTTAGGAAATGACCTGGGAGTTAGAATCTGAAATAAAAACAAGGTATCCTCACCTCTTCGACATATAAGGCACGTACACCAATTTCGAGGACGGAATTTCATAAGAATACGAGGTTGTAAGACCCCAACTTTTATGAATAAGGATTAATTTTTCTCTAAATATCTTTTTGAATAATAAGGTGTGGATTTTTTATAATGTTATAGTTGTGGGTAATATTTATAAATTTTACAAAGTAAGCAAGTTGTCATAAAATATTCGTTTGGTCGGTGAATATTCGTTTTATCAGGGAATATTCGTACGACGGCACAACCATTGGTGGACCCCACAGTAGAATTATTGTCAGAGTTAGAAAATGACAGAAATAAATTTTTATAAAAATAACGGCAAAATTTTTACCGTTAACTGTTGAAATACCCGGTGATAAAAGTACAGTAATACATGTGATTGCACAGTAGCACACGGTATTATACAATATTTTTGATTATTGATGCTTACGTGAGAAGTCACTCAGTTTTATTCAATTATTGTCACAGTAATTGCTGCATAATATCTCACATTATTGATTCAATTATTGTCACAGTATCATCTGTACAATATTTTATATTATTAAGTCAATAATTGAGACGACAAAGTTGTTCATATTATTATTTATATTATTGACAATGTCTAGAAAGTTCTGTTGAGGAAAGGGGTTTAGTCATCTAATTGTGCGCTAATAAAGAGAAGTCCTTATCGGAAAGCCCCCTCTTTTCTGAAAATAATCTGGTTGTTAATATTGCGAGTTATAATATTAATGATGAATAAATGTTATTAAAAATATGTTTTGTGAAGCCAAGTGAATAGAAGAGATTTTTATGAAGTATTTATTATAAATTTGACTTATTGCATGGACCCCCACTTACTCATTTTTTAAAATCGCCGGCAGAAAGTTATCTCAATTTTATTATATATGTGTATATATATATATATATATATATATATATATATATATATATATATTATAAGTTTTGTTTTACTTAAATATTGTATTATTATTTTAAAAATTGGACGTCTGAAGTTTTCATTCGTGATTCTGTAACTGTTGGTCCGTGAATTTTTTTCTAAATAGTACCCTGCCATTCTCCTATAAATAGGATGCTTAGTTTAGAAATGAAAATCACACAAGAATTAGAGAATTCTTTTTCTATAATATTGAGCGTATTTCTTTAGAGTTTAAGGAAGCTTTGAGTGTTGATAACAGTATAAGTTTTCTTCAAGAATATCTCCGCCATACCAACCAGAAATACTCTCCTTTTAAGGTAAGAGTTATTATTTTTGTTCAATATTCATAAGAAATAATATTTTCTTCCATACTCTGTAGTATGTAAGTAATATTATTTCGTTTCAGATTTCGAATTCTACACTCATTTTGTTAAGTATTGCTTCTATACTCCTTCCAATTAGTAGAATATCCTTAAAATTTGTACTTCATCTAGTATCTTTTCACAAGAATATTTTTCTGAACATTCTTGTTAAATTTTGATCTTTTCATGCCGGAGTACAATTCACGAAGTGCTATTCATGGGGTACTATTCACCTGAGTACTATTCACCCGGGGTACTATTCATGACAAAAATTGATTTCTTTTCGGTCCAAATTATTTTGATACATGAATATGATTCTTGAATTTTACTCCACAAAGCAGTTATCATGTTGACAATTTGGACATTCTTGAACTCTGGATAAATTGGTTTATAAATCTTTAAAATTTATCCTTGCTATTACTTAATTGAATTTTTATATCATTGTCATCATACTCATGCTTATATTATGTTGAAAGTCATCTTTGGCCCGTAGTGCATAGATGGACTGTTGATTGGTATGATTATGACTATGTATCGGTATAATCATGACCTGTAATGTTACAAATGATGTGGTAAAAGTCCTCATTGGCCCGTAGTGCATTGATGGACAATTGTTGGTATGATCATGGCCACTGGTGATACTAACGAATATTCTTGGCCCGTAGTGCATGGATAATTCGTGGATGTGATAATAATGAATATCCTTGGCCCGTAGTGCATGGAGAATTCGTGGATGTGATACTAACAAATATCCTTAGCCCGTAGTGCATGGATAATTCATAGATGTGATACTAACGAATATCCTTGACCTATAGCGCATGGATTATTCGGTGATGTGGATTATTTATTGAGCTGTGTTACAGCAATAAAATATTGATGATGAACTTTTAAATCATAGAAGATAGTAGATATCATGCTCTACTTGACTCTTCTAATGGATCGTTTATTCCGTTGCAGTTAAACTTGTTATATATTGTATTCTATTAGTCTAACACTATTGAAGGCTAACGATAATTTATTCTGTATTATTTTAGTCATAATATTCTTTACTGGGCTAGTTGAGCTCACTATTTTCTTTCATTATTCTCTTCAGAAAAATGAGAATATAGCTAGGACTAGTCGAGGAATGGAGTGATGGTCCAAGATGGTGGCTATAGTAGTCCTCATTATTCTATGAAATAGTGTGATAATAAATGTAATCAGTATTCTATTTGAGTTTTGATATTGTCCACGAGATAATATTCATGTTAAAACTCTCAGCTATGTTTTGTCGTAATTTACACGACAATTGTATAATTAAGTTTGTACTTGAATTTTGTACCATGTATTTGGTGACTCAGAATGAGTTGTGTATACCTATTTTGGGGGCGTCACAGTTAGGATTTGGATGACTTGGTTAGGAATTAAAAAGGACTTGGCTAGGGTTGAGTCAAGGGTTTGGAGTGGCATGGTTAGAGTTGAGCCTAGGATTAAACCCTAGTTTGTTGGAGCAAAAGTGGGAAGACATGACTTAGACTTGGAGCCAAAGTCTTGGAAGACATGTGTCACCTGTTAGCAAATTGAACATGTGAGATAAAAGGTTGATTTAGTAATAATTTGGTTCTAAATTTAAAGTAGACATGTTATAACCGGTTTTAACTCGTCTATTTTAGTGACAGATTAATTCAGACTTAAAAGAAAATAAGTCAACCCGTCTAGATGACTATTGTAGAAAAATATGATAAAGTTAACTAGATGACTAACTAAAGCATAAAAAGGATGGAGGGATCATGTGATAACTGGTCATGTACCATAGGTGGTAAACAATATTTAATGCTTAGCAAATAAAGTCATGGAACCAAAGGAAAGAAAGGTCACGTGTCACATGTTAGAAATTTAGCATGTGAGAAATGAAAAGCCAAAAAGAGAGGGGTAAGGGGGGATGCACGGTTGGGATAAGGAGGGGACAAAGTGGGATAAGAACTTACCATTTATAGTAAATTTTAGTCTTGGCAAGACAAAGCATTAAATGATTGTCTACCTTTACTTTTCCATATCCCTCAAGTCTTACAAAGTCATGATCATCTCTTTTCTTTTCATTTGCATAAGTCATTCAGAGAGAAAAGAAAGCAAGAGAGAATAGAGAGAAAGAGAGAAAGAGGGAGAGAGAGAGAGCACGGATTGGAGAATGAGCAAGGAGAAAAGGAGCAATCATCTAGCAAGCTCTATCAAGAAGAAGACGAACCAAGAAGAAGGTAAACAATAAACACTAACTCTAAAAATTTCCTTTTATAAGTTTTATTTTGCTTGGAAGATGTGGTTGTTATGGTTTATGGGGTTCATGATGGATCCAAAAGAAATAAAGATGATATATGATTGAGTTTGAATGTTTAAAATGCTGGTAATATACATGTCAAACGAAACAAAAGAATTAAAAATGTAAACCTGTGCTTAAAGGATGGAAAAACTTAATCGTGGACTATTATTTGGACTTAAGTTAATAATGGACCAAAGCTTGAAATTAAAATCCAGAAAGATAGGTTTGTACTTCCATGAGTTACGAAGGTAACCAATTGGAACGAAAGGAAAATTCGTTGTAACGAAGTTGTCGACGTCGGGATTTTTATTTGTCCCTTTCTATTCTTGTCTTTTGGTGTTCTCATTTTTTAGTGAGATTTGTTTGAAAAATCAAGTTTGAAAAGGTTCGACATGTATATGTCGACAATTTGACTGTAAGAGTCACTAGTTGGTATTTTTAAATGGTTGCACCAACTCAACTGAGAAAAGGTTTGCACAAAGACCTGTGTACTTGACACTATTTAACTGGTATGAGAAACCGAAATTTGTTAGGGTCCGATGGCTTGATTAAGCGGAGGGAAGGTGTTAGGCACCCCTTGACTTCCATGATAACATGGTTACTGCCACTTTTCATTAACTTTTATCTGTGTATGTGTGTGTGTAGGGCCTATGTGCAGTTGTCTGGAAGTAGTGCTATGCCTCATTTGCACCTATATACAAAGGGTTTGACTTTTGTATAAAAGTTCAATTTTAACAAGATATAGTAGTGAAATTTTGTAAAACAGGTTTTTCAAACCCTTGTGCTCAATAGTAATTGAGGCATTTGATACTTCTATTTTATTAATGTGTTCGGCTTGATTGCTTTTATTTTCGAGATGTGAGGCATCTTTGAGAAAATAAGATACATAGCAGTGCCAAACTCCTTGTGGGCATGAGATCCATCTAAGAATATTCAGACACCGTAGATAATTTATAAGTTGGCTGCAGCTGAAAAATGTCAATCACGGGAACCAAATTTAAATTCAGAAGCTGAATCTGTGATCACATGATTACTAGGCTCACATGAGAAAGCAATATGTACAAAAGCTAGAAAAAAGAACTAGATTTGAGTAAATCTAGACCATTTTAGCTTCAAAGATTCAAGTTTAGTCACTATGAACCGGTTAAAATCAGAAATAGTCAGATTTAGGCAAATCTAGCTCGTAGGCTGAAAGATTAAATATCTACATTATAAAAACAGTAAAGGAAATATTTATTTAAGTATATACATATATATATGGATGATCAACTGCCACGAAGTAAACTCCAAACAAGACTTTGAAACGTAAATATATATATATATATATATATATATATATATATATATATATATATACACCCACACAACGCGACTCTCAACGTTAGTAGATATAAATATATAGAACTAATAAAAAGCTTAAAAACCTGAAAAATCTTACAATGGGCTGCCAAGAAGACTTCAGATATCTTTTGACGAATAAAAACTCGATTTCCACCGGTTAAACTTTAGTATGTAACAAAACACGAGCTTATAAGTGTTTAAAAAGAAGAATCACTTAGTTTAGAGCACTTTAGCAGTGAGGACACTTGTATAGCTACCCGGGGTGCCCCAGGCTATGGGGGTCTTGTCGTCTCGAAGTACGTGCACTTTAGCTACGCGCTATCCATTCGAACCTTCATAACTTTCAATCCAAGTATCCAATAAAGGAATGTTATACCTTTTCAGAATATTATTGTTGAGAGGTACACAATGACATGGGATTAGAGGTTGTACAAAGTCGGGAAGATGGGTCCATGACCAGATCTTTAAATTCTATTCAATGTGCTGTCTTGTGTAGTAGTCACTTAAGATTTGAGCTATGGTTCTTGTGGGACACCTTTGTACATAGTGTGGATTAAAATGTGTTGACATGACGTGAATGTAGCATTGAGGTGGCAAAATGACAATGTTTCCCCCACTGGGGTTATCTCCGGCTTTTGCACAGATGTAGCAGTCGTTACTCAGAGTTATCTCTGAAATTGGGCTGCTATGAATGCTGAATGTCCTCAGGGTTATCTCTAAAGTTGACTTGACCTCCCGGGGTTAGAACTGAGTGTCCTGGGGTTGTCTGCGGGGTTAAAACTGACTTTTCTGGGGTTGTCTTCGGAACTTGGATTGCTTCCCTTGGGGTTATCTCCGAGGTTGAAACTAAATCCCCCGGGGTTGAAATTGATTATCTCGGGGTTGTCTCCGAGATTGAGAACTGGATCTCCCAGGGTTGTCTCTGGGGTTGAAACTATTTTGACTTTCAGGGTTATCTTTGGAAGGCGATTATGCCTTCCTACAAGGTTAGCAACAAGAATATAAAATTTTGAGTGTCTACAGATGACCCTCTTTATCATATTCATGTGATGTAATGGCATGGATAGGATAAAGATAACTAGACACTTGAAATATGACAAAATAATCATGATGAAAATGTAATGCAGCATGATGCAATGTATGTTGAGTGTTGTTTGTTGGAATGGTTTCCAATAGGAGGTGACAACTGTTTTCTCTAACCGCTTCTGTCAGGGGATGGAGTTGTTAATGACGACCCTATTGAACTTCTTGTATGTCTACATGGCTGGTAGTTTCCAAAGCTATTTTCACAAGAATCTCTAGATGCCACGCTGGGGTTATCGCCAGCAGTTTGAACTGTCCATCAATGCTATTTGAGCCAGATTTACCGACAAGTTGAAAAGATGTCTTTAAAATCTTTGGAGGTTTCTCCATGCTTGAGACCACAGGATGTTGACATTGGGGTTATCGCCAAAGTCCTTAATCCTCATTACAGACTATCTACCGAAGATGCTTTTCTCATGTGTGAGAGGCTTTTGGGGAATTGTGCTTTTGATTTCTAAGGATCTGTATAACAGATTCCATCATCGGTCCTCGTCGATAAGGATGGTTTTGTATCGTCAGGTCTTTTTGACGTTTCGTTGGAGTTACTTCCAATGGTTTGTATTGTCAGAGCTGTCTGACCCTCGTTGAGATGTCTTTTAACGACTAATATCATCGGACCACCTCTAATGCTTCCCTGGAGATACTGCCAATGGCTGGTGATGTCAGGGCTGCATGCTTCGTTGGAGTTATTGCCAATGGCCGATAATGTCAGCGCTACCTGACCTTTATTGAAATGTCCTTCAATGGCTGAGATCATCGGACCACCTTCGATGCTTCGCTGGAGTTACTGCCAACGACTAGTGATGTCAGGGTTGCTTGACCTCCATTAAAATGTCCTTCAACGGCTAAGATCAACGAACTTCCTCCGATGCTTCGTTGGAGTTACTACCAACGGCTAGTGATGTTAGGGTTGCCTGACGTTCGTTGAAATATCCTTTAACAGGTAAATATGTATGAAATCTCCATTGGGGATGAACTTTTGACGAGATGTATGCATGTGATTGCACTTACACCCAGGTTGATGGTATTAGACCTTTGCGAGGTGTTGCCAAGGGTAGCTTTCAGTAACTTTGATAATTGGTTTTGTGAATCCTATATCCGGGCGAATGTAAGACCCCAAATTTTATGAAATAAAAGTATTCAATTTTTCTATTTAGTAAATGGTTAAATTGATAAAAAGTTAAAGTTATGGGTGATATATGAATTTTTTTTCAAAATACGCAAGTGGTTATAAAATATTCATTGTTGTCGGGGAATATTCGTTTGGTCGTGGAATATTCGTACGACGGCGCAGCCTTGTATGGGCCCCATAACGGAAAGCGATTGGATGAAGAAAACGACAAGTATAAGTTGTTTATAAATAACAGCGTAGTTGTTACCGTTAACACTGTTGGAATACCTGGTGGTTAAAATACAGTAATACGCGTAGTTGCACAGTAGCACACGGTATTGCACAGTATTTTTTTTAATTATTGATTCTTACGTAAGAAGGCACTACTCAATAATTGTTACAGTAATTGCTGTTCAATATTTTATTTTATTGATTCAATAATTGCTACGTTAAAATTTTATATTATTGTTGTTTAATAATTGTCACCGCACAGTATTTCCCATTATCAGATCAATAATTCATATTATTTGAATAATATTATTAGATAGCATTATTGGCAATGTCTAGAAAGTTCTATCTAAGGAGAGATTTGGTCATCTAATTGCGCGCCAGTAAGGAGAAATTCTTATTAGAAAGCCCTCTCTTTCCTGGGAACGGCCTGGTTGTCATAAATGTGATTCTGTAATATTATTTGTGAATAATTAATTATTGATTCATATGATAAGGAAATATTTATTTTATGTGGATATAAATGAGGAATATATTTTTGTGGTTAAAAATGAAGGAGTTAATGTTGAGGTTTTGTATCAGTATTTTTGTCGGAATGGAGGTATTAAAAATTAGAGTTTTTGAGATATTTTGCGAGGGTTATAATTTTTAATCCGACCGTTGGATCATGGTAATATTTGGTTATGTTATACATATATAAGTTGAGTATATGTCCACAAATTTTGAACCGTTAAAAATGAACGTATGATTTGTTATGAATTTTACGAGATGACTGGTTCAGAAATTGTTGAATTTTCAGAGTTAATCATTTTGGTAGAAAATTTTAGAATTGGTGGGCCCCACTCTTGGTTGGTAAAGAAATGTGCTGAGATTTTTATTCAAATGTGGTGGGTGGGAATAGTAGCAGGTAAAGTCATTAGGTTGCAGGTTAAGTTTGCTTCAGCGTGCTAATATTTTACTATTAATAGAGGGCTAAGTTAGAATTGAAAATCACACCAGAAACATAAGCTTTCTCTCTTTCTCTCTCTATATTATGAAGCATATTTTGTGAGTATTTAGATACTTTGAGAGTTGCTATTCAGTGCAAGTTTCCTTCGGCTTTGCATTCCAGTCAGAAATACTGCATTTTTGAGGAAAGGGATTGTAAGGGATAGTAAGGGATATTAAGAAATATTATATTCTTCATAATGATGTTATTCTTTCAATATCATTATACTGAAATATTGGTATGGATTTTATTGTGAAAATTTTACCTTTTTGAGTCGGGGTTACTATTCATGTATACGGCACTATTCACGTATATGGCACTATTCATGTATATGATACTATTTACGTATATGACATTATTTACGTATACGGTACTATGTACGAATACGGAGTACTATTCATGAGTTACTATTCATAAATTACTATTCACGAGTTACTATTCATGAGTTACTATTCACGAGTTACTATTCACGAGTTACTATTCATGAGTTACTATTCACGGGTACTATTCACGACAAAAATTAGTTTATTTTTCTGACCAAATTATCGTTAATTTATGATTGCTGCTCTCGAAAATAAATGAAGTTGTTGATCATATTATTTTTATTATCATATATAACATTTTTATATCCCTGATGTTGAATTTCTCTTTCACTTGAGTGTAAAGATGGGTAAATTATTGGTATGATCGTGACTGAGGAATGTCTTTGGCTTGTAGTGCAAAGATGAATTGTTAACTGGTATGATCATGACTATTGAATTTATAATTGAATATCTTTAGCTTAAGTGTAAAGATGAATTGATTAACATGGTTATAATTATGATGTATATAAATTCTGAAATAATTATATATTTCTTTGAGATATGAATATATTTAGCCTGTAGTGCAAATATGAACTGTTGAGGAATATCTTTGGCCTGTAGTGCAAAGATAAATTGTTGGTGAATATCTTTGGCCCGTAGTGCAAAGATGACCTGTTGTTAAATATCTTTGGCCAGTAGTGCAAAGATGAACTGTTGACGAATATCGTTGGCCTGTAGTGCAAAGATGAATTTATTAATATGATTATGAACAGGAACTGTGATTTGGTATAACCATGATCTTTGATGTTTCAGGTAAAGACATGTGATGAAAATTATCTTCGTCCTGGATGAGAAGAGGAATTTAGAACTACAGTTATGATTATGAGTTATTCATATGATTGTGGAGAGGAACTGTTGATTGATGTTACAGGGATAAAACATTGTTGGTGGATTTTTAACATAGAGAAGATAATAGACTTTATAGTCTATTTAACTCTTCTAATGGATTGCTCGTTCCGCTGCAACTATGGTTGAAAATTTTTTATCATCTACCATATGTTCTAAATCTCTGATTTATTACTGATGAAGGCTATTGATAATTTAATTATCTTTAGTCATGATATTCTTTACTGAGCTAGTTGTGCTCACCCTTTTGCTTCACAATTCCTTTCAGGTAATAAAAGTGTAGCTGGGTCGAGTGGGGGATAACAGGGGAATAGAACGGTGGTCTATAGCTGTTGAGGGTGAGGCGAACCCAACGTTGGAAGGGTGTTTTGTCACTATCATACAAGATGTCTAATGACATACAACCTCGTATCATCATAAGACAGGATTGTGCTCATCCACTTGCTGAGTATATTTACGAGCACTACCTATATAATCTTGGTTTTTGTTTGAAGTATAATTCTCAATTAGAGACAATGGAGACAATGATAAGTCAAGAGAAGACTCACCATTGGGAAGAATATGATAGTAATCTTCTTATTTTTCTTTGGGGTCTATTGGGTCACCCAAGGATAATTCTGTGGCCATATGATATCTATCATAACTTAGAAGCATGGCCTCCCATGTACGAAGGTTTCCTTGAGCACTTCCCAAAGATTCTAATTTCTAAAACAGTTTTTGACTATACCTTTATGTAAGGTGTTACTGTGAGGTGCTGTCCACGGTTGGGACATGTGTCACATTTGGTATATATTTGTATTCAAACTCACAGCATATGTGTTGTTGAATTTTGTACGACAATTGTTGTAATAGAGTTGTAGTTGTTTTCTGTACCATGTATTTGATGACTCAGAATGGGTTGGATGGAATGGACCTATTTTGGGGTCGTCACAGTTGGTATCAGAGCCATAAGTAAAGAGCCCCGAGCCTCTATCTGGTGACATCCTATTGATGGGGAATGCACCGAAGCCAGACTCTCCGTAGGGGACGCCGTTCTGCGGTGGCAAGCTGATAGGTACCTTTGTGAGGTGCTGACACATGATGGTGTCCAATGTCACTGTTGGTATCAGAGCTTAGGGATATGGTCTCTGGCAGAGATCGGGAAATATAACTAGGAGAGGAGAGATGAGTAAATCCTTCGCTAGTGTGTCCTACCTAAGCTTATTTATTGGTCAGTCATAATATCGGGATATTATGTGATATATTAATTTGTTCAATTAACCCTTGTTTTGAAGCTGTATTCTAGAATGATATCTGAAATACAGGAGATGAGCAATAGAGAAATCATGATGACAGAGAAGATGGAATCTGAAATGAAAGCAAGGTATTCTCAACTCTTTGAATTACCAGGTACGTAAATTTCGAGGACGAAATTTCATAAGGAGGGGAGATTGTAAGACCCCAAATTTTATGAAATAAAAGTATTCAATTTTTCTATTTAGTAAATGGTGAAATTGATAAAAAGTTAAAGTTAAGGGTGATATATGAATTTTTTTTCAAAATACGCAAGTGGTTATAAAATATTCATTGTTGTCGGGGAATATTCGTTTGGTCGTGGAATATTCTTGCTTTCGAGGAATATTCATACGACGGCGCAGCCTTGTATGGACCCCATAACGGAAAGCGATTGGATGAAGAAAACGACAAGTATAAGTTGTTTATAAATAACGGCGTAGTTGTTACCGTTAACACTGTTGGAATACCTGGTGGTTAAAATACAGTAATACGCGTAGTTGCACAGTAGCACACGGTATTGCACAGTATTTTTTTGAATTATTGATTCTTACGTAAGAAGGCACTACTCAATAATTGTTACAGTAATTGCTATTCAATATTTTATTTTATTGATTCAATAATTGCTACGTTAAAATTTTATATTATTGTTGTTCAATAATTGTCACTGCACAGTATTTCCCATTATCAGATCAATAATTCATATTATTTGAATAATATTATTAGATAGCATTATTGGCAATGTCTAGAAAGTTCTGTCTAAGGAGAGGTTTGGTCATCTAATTGCGCGCCAGTAAGGAGAAATTCTTATTGGAAAGCCCCCTCTTTTCTGGGAACGGCCTAGTTGTCATAAATGTGATTCTGTAATATTATTTGTGAATAATTAATTATTGATTCATATGATAAGGAAATATTTATTTTATGTGGATATAAATGAGGAATATATTTTTGTGGTTAAAAATGAAGGAGTTAATGTTGAGGTTTTTTATCAGTATTTTTGTCGGAATGGAGGTATTAAAAATTAGGATTTTTGAGATATTTTACGAGGGTTATAATTTTTAATCCGACCATTGGATCGTGGTAATATTTGGTTATGTTATACATATATAAGTTGAGTATATGTCCATAAATTTTGAACCGTTAAAAATGAACGTATGATTTGTTATGAATTTTACGAGATGACTGGTTCAGAAATTGTTGAATTTTCAGAGTTAATCATTTTGGTAAAAAATTTTAGAATTGGTGGGCCCCACTCTTGGTTGGTGAAGAAATGTGCTGAGATTTTTATTCAAATGTGGTGGGTGGGAATAGTAGCAGGTAAAGCCATTAGGTTGCAGGTTAAGTCTGCTTCGGCGTGCTAACATTTTCCTATAAATAGAGGGCTAAGTTAGAATTGAAAATCACACCAGAAACATAAGCTTTCTCTCTTTCTCTCTCTATATTATGAAGCATATTTTGTAAGTATTTAGATACTTTGAGAGTTGCTATTCAGTGCAAGTTTCCTTCGGCTTTGCATTCCAGTCAGAAATACTGCATTTTTGAGGTAAGGGATTGTAAGGGATAGTAAGGAATATTAAGGAATATTATATTCTTCATAATGATGTTATTCTTTCAATCTCATTATACTGAAATATTGGTATGGATTTTATTGTAAAAATTTTACCTTTTTGAGTCGGGGTTACTATTCATGTATACGGCACTATTCACGTATACGGCACTATTCATGTATATGACACTATTTACGTATATGACATTATTTATGTATACGGTACTATGTACGAATACGGAGTACTATTCATGAGTTACTATTCATGAATTACTATTTACGAGTTACTATTCATGAGTTACTATTCACGAGTTACTCTTCACGAGTTACTATTCACGGGTACTATTCACGACAAAAATTGGTTTCTTTTTCTGACCAAATTATCGTTGATTTATGATTATTGCTCTCGAAAATAAATGCAGTTGTTGATCATATTGTTTTTATTATCATATATAACATTTTTATAAACCTGATGTTGAATTTCTCTTTCACTCGAGTGTAAAGATGGGTATATTATTGGTATGATCGTGACTGAGGAATATCTTTGGCCTGTAGTGCAAAGATGAATTGTTAACTGG
Organism: Panax notoginseng; assembly: GCA_016801055.1. Classification (NCBI taxonomy): domain Eukaryota; kingdom Viridiplantae; phylum Streptophyta; class Magnoliopsida; order Apiales; family Araliaceae; genus Panax; species Panax notoginseng. Next base: position 34,882,802 of record CM029014.1, on the reverse strand, counting down.
TATGATCATGACCATTGAATTTATAATTGAATATCTTTAGCTTAAGTGTAAAGATGAATTGATTAACATGGTTATAATTATGATGTATATAAATTCTAAAATAATTATATATTTCTTTGAGATATGAATATATTTAGCCTGTAGTGCAAATATGAACTGTTGAGGAATATCTTTGGCCTGTAGTGCAAAGATGAATTGTTGATGAATATCTTTGGCCCGTAGTGCAAAGATGACCTGTTGTTAAATATCTTTGGCCAGTAGTGCAAAGATGAACTGTTGACGAATATCGTTGGCCTGTAGTGCAAAGATGAATTTATTAATATGATTATAAACAGGAACTGTGATTTGGTGTAACCATGATCTTTGATGTTTCAGGTAAAGACATGTGATGAAAATTATCTTCGTCATGGGTATGAAGAGGAATTTAGAATCACAATTATGATTATGAGATATTCATATGATTGTGGAGATGAACTATTGATTGATGTTACAGAGATAAAACATTGTTGGTGAATTTTTAATATGGAGAAGATAATAGACTTTATAGTCTATTTAACTCTTCTAATGGATTGCTCGTTTCGCTGCAACTATGGTTGAAATTTTTTTATCATCTACCATATGTTCTAAATCTCTGATTTATTACTGATGAAGGCTATTGATAATTTAATTATCTTTAGTCATGATATTCTTTACTGAGCTAGTTGTGCTCACTCTTTTACTTCACAATTCCTTTCAGGTAATAAAAGTGTAGCTGGGTCGAGTGGGGGATAACAGGGGAATAGAACGGTGGTCTATAGCTGTTGAGGGTGAGGCGAACCGAACGTTGGAAGGGTGTTTTGTCACTATCATACAAGATTTCTAATGACATACAACCTCGTATCATCATAAGACAGGATTGTGCTCATCCACTTGCTGAGTATATTTACGAGCACTACCTATATAATCTTGGTGTTTGCTTTAAGTATAATTCTCAATTAGAGACAGTGGAGATAATGATAAGTCAAGAGAAGACTCACCATTGGGAAGAATATGATAGTAATCTTCTTGTTTTTCTTTGGGGTCTATTGGGTCACCCAAGGATAATTCTGTGGCCATATGATATCTATCATAACCTATAAGCATGGTCTCCCATGTACGAAGGTTTCCTTGAGCACTTCCCAAAGATTCTAATTTCTAAAACAGTTTTTGACTATACCTTTATGTAAGGTGTTACTGTGAGGTGCTGTCCACGGTTGGGACATGTGTCACATTTGGTATATATTTGTATTCAAACTCACAGCATATGTGTTGTTGTATTTTGTACGACAATTGTTGTAATAGAGTTGTAGTTATTTTCTGTACCATGTATTTGACGACTCAGAATGGGTTGGATGGAATGGACCTATTTTGGGGTCGTCACAGCGAATACCAATGATTGATATGTAGACCCGCAGTTTGATCTTTAAAAATCAGGATTTCAGGTTTTTTTGCTTAATCGCATATCATCTTTTTTCCTAATTTGACTTTTCAGCTTATGTAACCTCCTTTGTAACTCAAATTTAATCGAACCAGAGGGGGTGGGGACCATCCAGGGTAGCCGCAGGTAGACCCACGACCACCCTTGGGTTTATATCTCCATTCTTTCCCTTTCACGAGTTATTTTCAACTTGAAGCCACACAAAGAATCCAAGATTTCTTCTTCAGATCTACTGAGTTCGGGCTATTTTCTGTAAAATCTGTCACCGTACAATCGTTCTGCACTATCCTGGTAATGTTTACATGTTTTCTTTTCCAGTTTTGACCGTTGGAAAGTGAGATATCACATGAAATGCTTCAAAACACATAGTAATGAATATGCATTATGAGACCCCAAATTTTATGAAATGAAAGTATTCAATTTTCTTATAATTATTATATTTAGTAAATGGTTAAATTGATAAAAGGTTAAAGTTAAGGGTGATATGTGAAACTTTTTTTAAAGTAAGCAAGTCGTTATAAAATAATCGGTGATAAAAGAACAATAATACGCGTGGTTGCATAGTAACACACGGTATTGATTATTGATGCTTACGTATGAAGTCACTCAGTTATACTCAATTATTGCTACAGTAATTGTTACATCATATCTCTCATATTATTGATTCAATTATTGTCACAGTATCATCTGCATATTATGATATATTATTAAATCAATAATTGAGACGATAAAGTTATTCATATTATTATTTATAATATTGACGATGTCTAGAAAGTTATGTCGAGGAGAGGTTTGGTCACCTAATTGCACGCCAATAGGGAGAAATTCTTATCGAAAAGCCCCCTCTTTCCTGGCAACGACCTGGTTGTTAAATATTGTGAATTATAATATTAATGATGAATAAGTTCGTGTTGATTAAAGATAAAATTGATAGTTCCATTGTGTTAAAATTATTAGTGTTAGTGAAAATCGACATTTATTTCGATAATAATTGATGTCTGGAAGTTATCGGGTAATTAACCGGAAAAATGAGCAATTAATTGCTATTGATTCACATGCTTATAACTATGTATTCACATGTGTGTACTATTGATTCACATAATTTACTATTAGGAGAATTGATGCAAGATTGATAATACTTGCACGACTAAGTTAAAACTGGAGGTATAGATGGATGTATTATACTGTAATTAGTTTTTTCACATGATTATACTATTGAGTCACATGATTTTACTATTGATTCACATGATTTACTATTAGGGGAGGTGGTACAAGTTTGATAATACTTGCAGGACTAAATTAAAAATGAAGAAAAAGAGAAAGGTATTATACTGTAATATTTTGAGCTCCAAAATGTGCAATTATTGAAACTATATTTTCCTATAAATAGAAGTTCATTCTTCCTTCATTTCTCACCAATTCACAAAAGCTACAGAGCAATTATTATAGAGAGAAATTATAGAGAGAAAGAAGAAGAGAAGTCTGCTACCTCACTATTCTAGTATCCAGTCTTCTTCTGAGGTAAGGGGTATTATTTCTTTCGTATTCATGAAGAGAGCTTCTGCTATTCCATTCTTTATTATTATATTAGAATAATATGTCTATGCGAAGTACCGTATACATGGTGAAATTCTTCTGTTATTCCATTCTTTATTATTATATTGGAATAACCTGTCTATGCGAAGTACCGCATACATGGTTAAATTCTTCTGTTATTCCATTCTTTATTATTATGTTGGAATATCCTATTTGTGCGAATTACGCATGACCTGGTTCCATTCTTTATTATTCTGTTGGAATATCCTGTCTGTGCGTATTATGCATGACCTGGTTCCATTATTTATTATTCTGTTAGAATAACCTATCTGTGTGGTCTATCGCATGCCTGGTGAATTCTTTTGTTATTCCATTCTTTATTATTCTATTGGAAATGATCTGTCTACGTGGATTACCGCATGGCGGATGAAAATCTATTTGCAGTTTCGTATATTCATTTATACTCGCATGAGATATCATTTCGTTTGTACTCGTCATGGAATATCATTTTCTTCGATATTTTTCTTTTACAAGTTACTATTCACGAGTTACTATTCACCCAGTTACTATTCACTCTAGTATCATTCACTCGGGTATTCGGGGTACTTTTCGTGTCAGAGTACTATTAGCGAGTTACTATTCATGGGTTACTATTTATCCAAATTACTATTCACCCGAATATTATTCACTTGGTATTTAGGGTACTTTTCATGTCAGGGTACTATTCACGAGGTACTATTCACGGAGTACTATTTATCCAAAAAATATATTTCTTTTCTGTCCAAATTATTTTTGGTACATGAATATTATTCTTGAATTTTACTCCACAAAGCAGTATCATGTTGACAATTTGGACGTTATTGATTTCTGGATAAATTAAATTATAAATCATTAAAATTTATCTTTGAACTTGATTTATTGAATTATTATGTCATTGTCATCATCGTCATGCTTATATTATGATAAAAGTTATCTTTGGCTTACGTGCATAGATGGACTTGGTATGATTATGACCAGGGATTATTCGGTATAATCATGACCGTAATGTGACGAATGATGTGGTAAAAGTCCTCATTGGCCTGTAGTTCATTGATGGACAGTTGTTGGTATGATTATGACCAGGAATTATTTGGCATAATCATGACCGTTGATGATTACATGAATATCCTTGGCCGTGGTGCATGGACGATTCGATGATGTGGTTTATTTATTAAGCTGAGTCTCAACGATAAAGTTGTTGAAAAACTTTTTAAATCATAGAAGATAGTAGATTTTATGCTCTACTTGACTCTTCTAATGGATTGCTTATTCCGCTGCAGTTGTTCATCTAAAATTTGTTGTCTATTATATTCTATCATTTGTTATACTGTTGAAGGCTAAGGATAATTTATTCTGCATTTTCTTAGTCATAATATTTCTTACTGGCCTAATTGAGCTCACCCTTTCTTTCACTGTTCTCTTCAGGAAATGAAAATATAGCTGGGACGAGTCGGGGAACGGATTGACGGTCCAGATGGTTGTTTTAGTAGTCCTCACTATTCTGTTAAATAGTATGATAATAAATATAATGAGGACTCTATTTAAGAGTGGATATTGTCTAGAAGGCAATATTCTTATTTAAACTCTCAGCTATATTTTTGTAGTATTTTACATGACAGTTGTATAATTAAGTTGTATTTGAATTTTGTAGTGTGTATCTGGAGACTCAAGATGGGTGATGTATACATGTTTTAGAGGCGTCACAGTTGGTATCAAAGCTTAGGGATATGATCCCTGGCTGAGATGTGAGACTAGAACTAGGAAGGGAGAGACGGGTTAATCTTTCGCTAGTATGACATACCTAAGCTTATGTGTTATTTCATTGGTTGGTCAGAATATAGGGATAATATGTGGCATATCAATTAACCTTTGTTTTGAAGATGTATTCTAGAATGATATCTGAAATACAGGAGATAAGCAATGGGAAAATTATGATACAGAGGAAATAACCGTGAAGGTATAATCCGAATAGAAAGCAAGGTATTCTCATCTCTTCGAACTACTAGGTACGTAAATTTCGAGAGCGAAATTTCATAAGGAGGGGAAATTGTGAGACCCCAAATTTTATGAAATGAAAGTATTCAATTTTCTTATAATTATTCTATTTAGTAAATGGTTAAATTCATAAAAGGTTAAAGTTAAAGGTGATATGTGAAACTTTTTTTAAAGTAAGAAAATTGTCATAAAATAATCGGTGATAAAAATACAGTAATACGCGTGGTTGCATAGTAGCACACGGTATTGATTATTGATGCTTACGTAAGAAGTCATTCAGTTATACTCAATTATTGCTACAGTAATTGCTGCATCATATCTCTCATATTATTGATTCAATTATTGTCACAGTATCATCTGCATAATATGTTATATTATTAAATCAATAATTGAGACGACAAAGTTATTCATATTATTATTTGCAATATTGACGATGTCTAGAAAGTTCTGTCGAGGAGAGGTTTGGTCACCTAATTGTATGTCAATAGGGAGAAATCCTTATCGGAAAGCCTCCTCTTTCCTGGGAACGACCTATTTGTTAAATATTATGAATTATAATATTAATGATGCATAAGTTCGTGCTGATTAAAGATGAAATTAATAGTTCCATTGTGTTAGAATTATTAGTGTTAGTGAAAATCGACATTTATTTCGATAATAATTGATGTCCGGAAATTATCGGGTAATTAACCGGATAAATGAGTAATTAATTACTATTAATTCACATGCATATAACTATGCGTTCACATATGTGTACTATTGATTCACATGGTTTACTATTAGGGGAATTGGTGCAAGATTGATAATACTTACATGACTAAGTTAAAACTGGAGGTATAGATGGAGGTACTATACTGTAATTAGTTTTTTCACATGATTATACTATTGAGTTACATGATTTTACTATTGATTCACATGATTTACTATTAGGGGAGGTGGTGCAAGTTTGATAATATTTATGGGACTAAATTAAAAATAAAGAAAAAGTGGAAGGTATTATACGGTAATATTTCGAGCCCCAAAATGTGCAATTATTGAAACTATATTTTCTTATAAATAGAAGCTCATTGTTCTTTTATTTCTCACCAATTCACAAAAGCTATAGAGCAATTATTATAGAAAGAAATTATAGAGAGAAAGAAGAAGAGAAGTCTGCTACCTCACTATTCTAGTATCCAGTCTTCTTCTGAGGTAAGGGGTATTATTTCTTTCGTATTCATGAAGAGAGCTTATGTTATTCTATTTTTTATTATTATGTTGGAATAACCTGTCTATGCGAAGTACCGTTTACATGGTGAAATTCTTCTGTTATTCCATTCTTTATTATTATGTTAAAATAACCCGTCTATGCGAAGTACCGCATACATGGTGAAATTCTTCTGTTATTCCATTCTTTATTATTTTGTTGGAATATTCTGTCTGTGCGGATTACGCATGACCTGGTTCCATTCTTTATTATTCTGTTGGAATATCCTGTCTGTGCGTATTACGCATGTGACACCCCCAAATCCGGTACTTCCCTTTTCCACAGGATTTGGTGTTCACTGTATAAACATCATCCATCTATCTACCCATAAATGCAAACCATGCAATAGATAGAAAATAATAATAAATCTCTCCCCTTATGGGGTTACATCAACTTCATAATAAATAAATCTCAGGTTACTCTAACCTTAAATCATCTGTGCGAAAACATAAATAAATAAGTCTTAAGTAACATCAATTCTAATTATCATTACATAACCACGTAAATAATCAATCTTCATTACTTGCTAAGCTTGCCCTTGCCTTTACTAGTGGAAGGTTCGTCTGCTCTTTCGTTCTTATCTGCAATGTTATTATTACGCAAGAGTGAGCACGATTGCCCACAAGTATAACAATATAACAATGAATAATAACATGCGAGAGAAATAATAACTTCGAATATAAAAGCTCTACTTTTGAATCAAGAATGAATAACAAGAATCAAAAGAAATTCTGAGGGTCATAAGACCTTGAACTATGTCCTAGGTTATCAAGGGTTATACTTGAAACCTTTAACAATCATAAGACTATGGACTCTTCTTCTCATACTTAGGGGGATCAACCCTTAGTACCACACTGTGCACAATATCTTAATGCTAAAGCGTACAAAATCCCCTATTAAAGGGTTGTTCATCTCGGTTTGACATCGGAGTCCGCACCAAAGGAAGTTTGATTTGGATAATTCATCAAGGGTTCTGAAATTTAGAACGCTCGTCAACTATGGACTGGTCAAATCAATAAGGGTTCGCTAGTCTAATAAGGTTCAACAATAATTGATAACTTAAGTTGAATAACAATCTCAGGAGGTATACAATAGAACATATATTGTATAACAGAATCATACTTTGAAAAGATAGATAATCTTTAATATAACAATGAACTTGATTTATAAACTTCAATAATGGTAACAAGTAGGGTTAGGAAACTTGCCTCGTGCGTAGATTACACTTTAACTAAACTCGCTCTTTGAATTTAATCCTACATATCATTTACATTCACAATACCCGTCAATTATAACGTAACTAATCATAGTAACTTCATTCTTTTTGTCTAACTTTGGTTATGACTATACTTAGTCAATTTATCACATTCATTGCCACATAATTTACACTTCACAAATAACAGACTAATTATGTATTCAATAATTCAATCCACATAAAATTATGTTATTTACATGTTAAACATTTATTTTATCACCTCATTATAATTTTAACATTTTTACATGTTCATTAATTAAGTTACTAACACATTGTTAGACTTAATTATTTAAAAAAATTCCATTCCTGCACATTCTGGAGAGTGGCGTTGCAGCGTCACTTTTATACTAGGTCTTGGCGCTGCGGCTGGATACATGGCACTGCGGCGCAGGAAATAGGCAGATAGCCGGCGTTACGGCGCGACGTACCAGACGCAGAAATGACAGTTCGCGAAAAATCGCAGAACATGCCAATTTCTACCAATTTCTTAAATTTTTACTCGAATTTAGACATACCCACAAGATATAATTCACACATAATCATTACCCAACATTTATATAATGAGTTTAACCAATTTAAACACTTAATTACACAATTAAAGCATGCAACTTTCACTGTTCTTGAAGGTTTGAAAACAAAACATAAAAATTGACACTACGGATTCGTTATAACACCGAATCCGTTCATTTAAACTTTGGTCTCTTCGTATCGACATGCATAATAATATACGAGTGTAAATTTTACGAAAACATTTATGTTTGACACACTAAAATTACGTATAAGGGCCATAAGGCCAAAACCCAAACTCTGAAATTTTGAAATAACAAGTCATTGTATTATGAAAGTTATGATATGGAATCATGCAATATACATATATAAAACATGTTATGTTACTCGTATTATTACATATATCCATATAATAACACAATTTCCCAATTACAGAGACTTTACAGGATGAATGAAAACCATTTTCATAAAACTCAAACAACGTAAAATAGAATTTGGTTTGAAAAATTTACCCAGAGTATAATTTAGAAGAGATGATCATAGATGACTCTTTCACAACAACTTGTTGATTACACACTCCCAATTTCTCTAAATCTCACAATTTTATCTGACAATTTCTCAAACTCTTTCTCCCTCTCTGTTTTCAGACTTAGAAAATGAATAGAAAAAGAGTACGTATAATAAAGGAAAAGAGAACTAACGCGCATAATAGTCAGTTAACCCAGTCATGGGTAACTGCTAGTAACTCCCACTAAGGCCATGTTTGGCTAGGCTTAATAGATTTTAAAATCATTTAATTTAGTAAAGCTTTATCATATAGTTTAATTAATGTCACACTCCTTTATAAAATAAATTAATATTTTATTTAATTTACTTTAAATAAAATATAATAAATTCTCATAAATTCACATAATTAAATTTATCATTAATAAAGAATGTCAAATTATTAACTCTCTAATTAATAATTAATTTAATTAAAATACCAATAGGCCTATTAAATATTTTTTTAATACAATAAGCTCCCATAATGACATACTTCGAATCACAAAAATTCTCCACATTAATTTAATAAATATAGCATATATAATTAAATTAATCTACCACAATTTCATCAATTAATTATTTAATCTAATAATTAATTCATCAAAAAATAATATTTATTCAATCCAATAAATATTAAAATTAATTTACAAAATCTCGGTTGTCACATCTTTCCCCTCTTAAAAGGATTCTGTCCTCAGAATCACAACTCAAACAATTCGTCCCATTACATTCTCCCCTCATACAAAGATTCTGTCCCCAGAATCGCTTACACATAAATTAAGTAAATAAATGAGGGTAATTCTTTATCATATTCTCTTCGAGTTTCCACGTAGCTTCTTCAGCGTTGTGGTTCCTCCAAGTTACCTTAACAGAAGGTGTTACTTTATTTCTCTGAACTTGTTCTTTTCGATCGACAATTTGAGCAGGAATTTCTTCGTAAGATAAGTCTTTGTCGAAATGTAGGGGTTCATATTCAATGACGTGCTTGTAATCGGGTTTGTATGGTTGTAGGACTGAAACATGGAAAACGTTGTGGATATTCTCTAGTGCTGGAGGTAAGGCTACCTCATAACTAACTTCTCAGACCCTCCTCAAAACTTCAAAGGGTCCAATGAATCTTGGGCTTAATTTTCCTTTCTTTTCGAACCTGATCTTTCCCTTCTAGGGAGAGACCTTTAAGAATACATAACTACCTGGCTCAAACTCAACATTTTTAAGTTGTGGATCGGCGTATTTCTTCTGTCTATCTTGAGCTGTTGTCAATCTTGTTCGGATCACTTTGACTATTTATGCTGTTTGTTGTACCAATTCCGGCCCTAGTAATTGTCTTTCGCCAACTTTATCCCAGTATAGCGGAGTTCTGCACTTTCTGCCGTATAACGCTTCATAAGACGACATGTCAATACTAGTGTGGTAACTGTTATTATAGCCGAACTCTACGAGCGGTAGATGATCATCTCAATTTCCTTTAAAGTCCATTATACAAGCTCTTAACATATCTTTCAATGTCTGAATTGTTCTTTCACTCTGTCCATCTGTCTGAGGGTGATATGCTGTACTCATTCGTAATTGTGTACCTATGCATTCCTGTAAACGATTCTAGAAGTTCGATGTAAAGCGCGGATCTCTATCAGAAACAATTTACACCGGAACTCCGTGTCTTGAAATAATCTCTTCCACATATAACCTTGCCAACTGATCTAAGTTGAATCTGATTTTGATTGGAAGGAAGTGTGCGAATTTCGTTAGTAGGTCAACGATAATCCATACTGCGTCGTAGCCTTTCTGAGTTGTCGGTAGGCCAACCACGAAATCCATCGTAATATGTTTCCATTTCCATTCTGGGATCTCTAAAGGTTGTAGCAACCCACTCGGCCTCTGATGTCCTAGTTTCACTTTCTGACATGTCAGGCACTTGGCAACACATTCTGTAACCTCTCGTTTCAAATGTGGCCACCAAAAGTGTTGTCGAATATCTTGGTACATCTTGGTACTACTAGGGTGAATCGAATATCGTGAGTTATGAGCTTCGCTCAAAATTTCTTCCTTAATCTCTGGTACTGGTGGTGCCCAAATTCTGTTATCGAATCTCAGTATTCCTTCCTTATGCATCTTAAATCTTGGTTCAGTTCCTTCAGATATCTTTATTATCACATTTTTGTATTCATCGTCCTGTAGTTGAGCTTCCTTAACTTTATCCAGTAGGGTTGTACCAGATTGCATCTGAAATAATTTCTCATCAATTTTCATAGGATACTTCACTTCTCACTCCAACTTCTCCATTGCTAAAATCAATTCCTTCTGTGCGGTCAACATCATCAATTTCTCCCGACCTTTTCTACTTAAAGCGTCGGCAACCACGTTTTCCTTACCCGGATGGTATAAAATCTCACAATTGTAGTCTTAATTAATTCCAACCACCTTCTTTGGCGCATATTCAATTCTTTCTGTGTGAAAATATATTTCAGACTCGTGTGATCTGTATATATTTCACACTTCTCCCCTTAGAGAAAGTGCCTCCAGATTTTCAAAGCAAAAACCACTGCAGCTAACTCCAAGTCATGGGTCGGATACCCCTTCTCATAATCTTTCAGTTATCGTGACGCATACGCAATGACTCTACCGTTCTGCATAAGCACACAGCCAAGTCCCTTATGCGACGCATCACTATAAACTACAAAATTTCCTGTATCGTCTGGAAGAGACAACACAGGTGCTATACTCAACCTCTTCTTTAATTCTTGGAAGCTTTCCTTACACTTCTCCGTCCAAACAAATTTCACCGATTTCCTAATCAAATTCGTCAACGGAGTTGCGATCTTGAAAAAATTCTGAATGAACCTTCTATAATAACCTGCCAATCCAAGAAAACTTCTTACTTTCGACGGCGTCTTCGGCTGATCCTAGTTAATCACAGCTTCAACCTTGGAGGGATCCACCGAAATTCCGTCCCTATCGATCACATGTCTAAGAAATTGTACTCTTGCAATCCAGAATTCACATTTTGAAAACTTAGCATACAACTTCTCTTTTCTCAACACTTCCAACGTTACTCTCAAATGCTCTTCATGTTCTTCCTTGGTTTTTGAATATACCAAAATATCATGTATAAATACCACTACGAACTTGTCCAAAAACGGCTTGAACGCACCATTCATTAGTCCCATAAATGCTGCAGGAGCATTCGTTAAACCAAACGACATTACTAAAAATTTATAGTGACCATATCGTGTTCTGAACGCTGTCTTCGGTACATCCTCTGGTCTCACCTTCTATTGATGTTAACCACTCCTCAAATCTATCTTGAAAAAGTATTTCGCTCCCTTAAATTGATCAAACAGATCATCAATCCTCGATAATAGATATCTATTCTTAATCGTGACCTTATTCAGTTCTCTGTAATCAATGTAGAGTCGCATCGATCTGTTTTTCTTTTTCACAAACAACACCGACGCTCCCCACGGCGATACGCTCGGTTGAATATACTTCTTGTCCAGTAATTCTTGTAGTTGGACCATCAGTTCTTTCATTTCTACCAGTGCCATTCGGTACGGTGCCTTCGATATTGGAGTCGTTCCTGGAGCCAAATCGATCACAAAATTGACCTCTTTATTTGGCGGAAGTCCTGGTAAATCGTCTGGAAATACGTCGACGAAATCCCTCACTACTGGTATCTCCTCTACTTTCGGATTCTCTTTACGACTGTCGACTATGTAGGCTAAATATCCTACACATCCTTGTCGTAACAACTTCCTAGCCTGCATCATCGTCAAATAACTCGCTTGTCTAGGCGACTTGCTACCATAAAACACAACCTTTGACGGAGTCATAAGGTTAATACGCTTCTTTTGGCAATCAATTACCGCCTCCTAATTGAATAACCAGTCCATTTCTAAGATAACGTCAAATTCCCCAAGTCGAATAGGGATAAGATCTACGTTCATGATATTACCCTTAATATCCACTCTACAGTTCTTATGCACATGCTTAACAGGGATTATTTCTCTATTCGCGATTTCTATATTCATGGGGTATTCTAACTCATCCTTAGGCAATTCTAAATTCTTAGCAAAGTCATCGGATATAAATGAGCAAGTAGCACCCGAATCAAATAACACATAAGAATTAACTTTATTGATCGGAATGATACCTGACACCACATCGCGAGACTGCACTGCGTCCTGCACTATCATGTTGAATGTTCTGGCAGTCGGTCGGTTGGTTGCGGTTGGTGCTGCGATAGTCAGAGTGCTTCCACCGGTATTTCCTTTATTTCCTCCTGAACTCGTTCCCCCAGATCCCTTCTTAGGACAATCTCCTGCCAAATGATCATTTGAACCACAAGTGAAGCAGGCACCCTTCTTTCGGTTAGGACAGTTAGGTGCTATGTGGCCTTCCTGACCACAATTATAGCACACACGCTTCCCTTTCATGCAAACTCCCAAATGAGCTTTTCCGCAGCTTGAGCACGCTTTGATCTTCTTCTTCTGCCCTCCTTGTTGACTTCCAGCTGACGAGTTATCCGTCCACTTTCTCTTCTGATTTTGGCTACTCCCAGTGCTACTTCCACCAGTCTTGTTATTACCTTCATTCTCACTCTTCTTCTTCTTTTGCTCCTGATTATACTTCGTTACTGCATCGCTTCCACCCTCAGCGAGTATGACTTTCTCTAATACCCCGGCGAATGTCTTTAACTGAAACATCGACACCTTACTATACAACCATGGCTTCAGTCCTTGTTCGAACCTTTTTGCTTTTCTCTTGTTCGTGTGCACTTGATACGTGGCGAACCTTGCCAATTCGTTGAATCTAGCCACATAACTTGATACAGACATATTCCCTTGCTTCAATTCCATAAACTGAACCTCCAATTAGTTCTGCGAGGTAGTTGGGAAATACATCTCGAAAAATATCTCTTTGAACTTCTCCCAGGTAATCATACCTTCTCCTCCACGTACCTTGTTTGCTTGCCACCAAAAACTGGCTTCAGACTTCAACATAAACGTTGCAAAAGCGGTCTTCTGGTCCTCTCTGACTCTTGCGACCTCAAAAACCTTCTTCATCTCCATTACCCAAGTCTGAGCTTCGATTGGGTTCATGGAACCTTTAAACTCTGGCGGTCCCACCGTCTTGAAATCTTTGAACGTTGTATTCGGTGGAGCTTGAGGTTGATTATTCATTGCTCCAGCTAGTAAGTTCACTAATTATTGGACGGGATTAGCATTGGCGTTATTGTTATTATTCGTTGACTCTTCTTGAGCTGGTTGACGGTTTTGTCTTCTAGGCGGCATGTTTCTGTTAAGAAAATACGCTTATTAGGTCTTTATTCAATCCTTCAAACAATTAAGACTTAACTAGAATATTTAATCATAATTCACTTAACACATTACTTCAAATACACTCTGACATTTCATTTAATTCAAAAGTTTTAACATCATAAGATAGCGTCACTGCTATTTACATCAACTATCCCGAGATAAAGAATCTACAGGATTTAAAACATCAAAATATTCCTTTGTTTATAAACACATCGGAATTTACATCATTAACTACCAAATAGTTTTCACATAATTGAACTAATACTATCACTGTCTGTTAAGGCGCCAAATAGCCTTGCTACGTTCCTCTTCCATGATGCGAGACATCGTTCTGCGATCCAGCATGTACGATGGTAGACCTTTAAACTGGATTGGGTACCTCAAAACTCGATCCTGGGCTTCATCCATTGCATTATTAAGTGTACAGTACGTCTCCTCAAGTTTATCCTTCTTCGCGCGACGATCATCTTCTGTAAGATCAGCACGACGTGACTCTAGTACCCAGCCCTCCTCTGCTATGGCAAGCCTCTCTGAGCTCTCTTTCAGATCCTTTTTTAACTTTTCTATCTCTGCGGACTTGTCCTCGGTTTAACCCTTTTCGTGAACCAGATCCCACTCTATGTTTTCTAAACGTGTGTGAAGAGTCACAATCTCCCTATCCCTCTACTCGATGGTAATCTCCTGACTAACCGCATGCTCAGTCAAATCCTGGACGGTGTCACTTAACTCTACGTTACGGTCATATAGCTCATCGTACATCTCGGCATCGATGGAGTTCGGTGGGAACTCCTCTTCTTCCTCTTTCTCCTCAGGATCCTCCTCTGGATCAGTCTCAGGCTCATGCTCCTAACCAACAACTATGATTAACGGAGATGGGTCCCTCTGGATCAACTGCTCCCTGACAACATGAATGTCTCTGGGCTCCTCCTCAATAGGCACTCGGGGTTTCTCCTCCCCAGCTCGACTAGCTCCTCCAACATCTGACATCTTGACAACAAAATTTTAAGTTTTAGTTACTAATCTGTGCTAGCGAACACATAGATTAACACATAAGCACATAAAGTCTTTTATTATCTTCAATGAATTTAGAAATTCATTTCTTAGAACTCGATAAGAGTTTACCACCATTATGTTCTCGATCTCCTACAAGGCTACTACCTAAGGTTGTTTCCCCACCTAAGGTTCATAACCTACAGCTTTGATACCAACATGTGATACCCCCAAATCCGGTACTTCCCTTTTCCACAGGATTTGGTGTTCACTGTATAAACATCATCCATCTATCTACCCATAAATACAAACCATGCAATAGATAGAAAATAATAATAAATCTCTCCCCTTATGGGGTTACATCAACTTCATAATAAATAAATCTCAGGTTACTCTAACCTTAAATCATCTGTGCGAAAACATAAATAAATAAGTCTTAAGTAACATCAATTCTAATTATCATTACATAACCACGTAAATAATCAATCTTCATTACTTGCTAAGCTTGCCCTTGCCTTTACTAGTGGAAGCTTCGTCTGCTCTTTCGTTCTTAACTGCAATGTTATTATTACGCAAGAGTGAGCACGATTGCTCACAAGTATAACAATATAACAATGAATAATAACATGCGAGAGAAATAATAACTTCAAATATAAAAGCTCAACTTTTGAATCAAGAATGAATAACAAGAATCAAAAGAAATTCTGAGGGTCATAAGACCTTGAACTATGTCCTAGGTTATCAAGGGTTATACTTGAAATCTTTAACAGTTATAAGACTATGGACTCTTCTTCTCGTACTTAGGGGGATCAGCCCTTAGTACCACGCTAAAGCGCACAAAATCCCCTATTAAAGGGTTGTTCATCTCAGTTTGACATCGGAGTCCGCACCAGAGGAAGTTTGGTTTGGATAATTCATCAAGGGTTCTGAAATTTTGAACGCTCGTCAACTATGGACTAGTCGAATCAATAAGGGTTCGCTAGTCTAATAAGGTTCAACAATAATTGATAACTTAACTTGAATAACAATCTCAAGAGGTATACAATAGAACAGATATTGTATAACAGAATCATACTTTGAAAAGATAGATAATCTTTAATATAACAATGAACTTGATTTATAAACTTGAATAATGGTAACAAGTACGGTTAGGAAACTTGCCTCGTGCGTAGATTACACTTTAACTAAACTCGTTCTTTGAATTTAATCCTACAAATCATTTACATTCATAATACTCGTCAATTATAACGTAACTAATCATAGTAACTTCATTCTTTTTGTCTAACTTTGGCTATGACTATACTTAGTCAATTTCTCACATTCATTGCCACATAATTTACACTTCACAAATAACAGACTAATTATGTATTCAATAATTCAATCCATATGAAATTATGTTATTTACATGTTAAACATTTATTTTATCACATCATTATAATTTTAACATTTTTACATGTTCATTAATTAAGTTACTAACACATTGTTAGACTTAATTATTTAAAAAAAATTCCATTCCTTCACATTCTGGAGAGTGGCGCTGCGGCGCCACTTTTATACTAGGTCATGGCGCTGCGGCCGGATACATGGCGCTGCGGTGCGGTGGCGCTGCGACGCGGTGGTGCTGCGGCGCGGGAAATAAGCAGGTAGCCGGCGCTGCGGCGCGACGTACCAGACGCAGAAATGGCAGTTCGCGAAAAATTGCAGAACAAGCCAATTTCTAACAATTTCTTAAATTTTTACTCGAATTTAGACATACCCACAAGATATAATTCACACATAATCATTACCCAACATTTATATAATGAGTTTAACCAATTTAAACACTTAATTATAGAATTAAAGCTTGCAACTTCCACTGTTCTTGATGTTCTTGAACGTTTGAAAACCAAACATAAAAATTGACACTATGGATTCGTTATAACACCGAATCCGTTCATTTAAACTTTGGCCTCTTCATATCGACATGCATAATAATATACGAGTGTAAATTTTACGAAAACATTTATGTTTGACACACTAAATTTATGTATAAGGACCATAAGGCCAAAACCCAAACTCTGAAATTTTGAAATAACAAGTCATCGTATTATGAAAGTTATGATTTAGAATCATGCAATATACATATATAAAACATGTTATGTTACTCGTATTATTACATATATCCATATAATAACATAATTTCCCAATTACAGAGACTTTACAGGATGAATGAAAGCCATTTTCATAAAACTCAAACAACGTAAAATAGAATTTGATTTGGAATTTATCCAGAGTATAATTTAGAAGAGATGATCACAGATGACTCTTTCACAACAACTTGTTGATTACACACTCCCAATTTCTCTAAATCTCACAATTTTATCTGACAATTTCTCAAACTCTTTCTCCCTCTCTGTTTTCAGACTTAGAAAATGAATAGAAAAAGAGTACTTATAATAAAGGAAAAGAGACCTGACGCGTATAATGGTCAGTTAACCCAGTCATGGGTAACTGCTAGTAACTCCCACTAAGGCCATGTTTGGCTAGGCTTAATAGATTTTAAAATCATTTAATTTAGTAAAGCTTTATCATATAGTTTAATTAATGTCACACTCCTTTATAAAATAAATTAATATTTTATTTAATTTACTTTAAATAAAATATAATAAATTCTCATAAATTCACATAATTAAATTTATCATTAATAAAGAATGTCAAATTATTAACTCTCTAATTAATAATTAATTTAATTAAAATACCAATAGGCCTATTAAATATTTTTTTAATACAATAAGCTCCCATAATGATATACTTCGAATCACAAAAATTCTCTACATTAATTTAATAAATATAGCACATATAATTAAATTAATCTACCACAATTTCATCAATTAATTATTTAATCTAATAATTAATTCATCGAAAAACAATATTTATTCAATCCAATAAATATTAAAATTAATTTACAAAATCTCGGTTGTCACAACGCATGACCTGGTTCTATTATTTGTTATTCTGTTAAAATAACATGTCTGTGCAGTCTATCGCATGCCTAGTGAATTTTTTTGTTATTCTATTCTTTATTATTCTGTTGTGAATAACCTCTCTGTGATGTCTATTGCATGCCTGATGAATTCTTTTGTTTTTTCATTCTTTATTATTTTGTTGGAAATGATCTGTCTACGTGGATTACCGCATGGCGGATGAAAATCCATTTGAAGTTTCGTATATTCTATTATACTCGTTTGAGATATCATTTTTTTTGTACTCGTCATGGAATATCATTTTCTTTGATATTTTTCTTTTACGAGTTACTATTCACGGGTTACTATTCACTCTAGTATCATTCACTCGGGTATTCGGGGCACTTTTCGTGTCGAATTACTATTCACGAGCTACTATTTACCCAAATTACTATTCACCTGAATATTATTCACTCGAGTATTTAGGATACTTTTCATGTTGGGGTACTATTTACGAAGTACTATTCCCGAAGTACAATTCACGGGATACTATTCACGGGGAACTATTTATTCGAAAAATATATTTTTTTTCTGTCCAAATTATTTTAGGTACATGAATATTATTCTTGAATTTTACTCCTCAAAGCAGTATCATGTTGATAATTTGGACGTTATTGATTTCTGAATAAATTAAATTATAAATCATTAAAATTTATCCTTGAACTTGTTTTATTGAATTATTATGTCATTGTCATCATCCTCATGCTTATATTATGATAAAAGTCATCTTTGGCTTACGTGCATAGATGAACTTGGTATGATTATGACCAAGGATTCTTCGGTATAATCATAACCGTAATGTGACGAATGATGTGGTAAAAGTCCTCATTGGCCTGTAGTTCATTGATGGATAGTTGTTGGTATAATTATGACCAGGGATTATTCGGTATAATCATGACCATTGATGATTATATGAATATCTTTGGCCGTGGTGCAGGGATGATTCGATGATGTGGTTTATTTATTAAGCTGAGTCTTAGCGATAAAGTTGATGAAAAACTTTTTAAATCATAGAAGATAGTAGATTTTATACTCTACTTGACTCTTCTAATGGATTGCTTATTCCGCTGCAGTTGTTGATCTAAAACTTGTTGTCTATTATATTTTATCAGTTATTATACTGTTGAAGGCTAAGGATAATTTATTCTGCATTATCTTAGTCATAATATTTCTTACTGGGCTAATTGAGCTCACCCTTTCTTTCACTGTTCTCTTCAGGAAATGAGAATATAGCTGGGACGAGTCAGGGAACGGATTGACGGTCTAGATGGTTGTTTTAGTAGTCCTCACTATTTTGTTAAATAGTGTGACAATAAATGTAATGAGGACTCTATTTGAGAGTGAATATTGTCTAGAAGGCAATATTCTTATTTAAACTCTCAGCTATATTTTTGTAGTATTTTACACGACAGTTGTATAATTAAGTTGTATTTGAATTTTGTAGTGTGAATCTGGCGACTCAAGATGGATGATGTATACTTGTTTTGAGGGCGTCACAGTTGGTATCAAAGCTTAGGGATATGATCTCTGGCTGAGATGTGAGACTAGAACTAGGAGGGGAGAGACGGGTTAATCTTTCGCTAGTATAACCTACCTAAGCTTATGTGTTATTTAATTGGTCGGTCAGAATATAGGGATAATATGTGACATGTTAATTAACCTTTGTTTTGAAGATGTATTCTAGAATGATATCTGAAATACAGGAGATGAGCAATGGAAAAATCATGATACAGAGGAAATAACCGTGAAGGTATAATTCGAATAGAAAGTAAGGTGTTCTCATCTCTTCGAACTACCAGGTACGTAAATTTTGAGGGCAAAATTTCATAAGGAGGGGAGATTGTGAGACCCCAAATTTTATAAAATGAAAGTATTCAATTTTCTTATAATTATTCTATTTAGTAAATGGTTAAATTGATAAAAGGTTAAAGTTAAGGTTGATATGTGAAACTTTTTTTAAAGTAAGCAAGTTGTCATAAAATAATCGGTGTTAAAAGTACAGTAATATGCGTGATTGCATAGTAACACACAGTATTGATTATTGATACTTACGTAAGAAGTCACTCAGTTATACTCAATTATTGCTACAGTAATTGCAGCATCATATCTCTCATATTATTGATTCAATTATTGTCACAGTATCATCTGTATAATATGTTATATTATTAAATCAGTAATTGAGACGACAAAGTTATTCATATTATTATTTGCAATAAGGACGATGTCTAGAAAGTTCTGTCGAGGAGAGGTTTGGTCACCTAATTGCGCGCCAATAGGGGGAAATCCTTATCAAAAATCCTCCTCTTTCCTGGCAACGACCTGATTGTTAAATATTATGAATTATAATATTAATGATGAATAATTTCGTGTTGATTAAAGATGAAATTGATAGTTTTATTGTGTTGGAATTATTAGTGTTAGTGAAAATTGACATTTATTTCGATAATAATTGATGTCTAGAAGTTATCGGGTAATTAACCGGATAAATGAGCAATTAATTGCTATTGATTCACATGCTTATAACTATGTGTTCACATGTGTGTACTATTGATTCACATGATTTACTATTAGGAAAATTGGTGCAAGATTGATAATACTTGCATGACTAAGTTAAAACTGGAGGTATAGATAGAGGTACTATACTGTAATTAGTTTTTTCACATGATTATACTTTTGAGTCATATGATTTTACTATTGATTCACATGATTTACTATTAGGGGAGGTGGTGTAAGTTTGATAATACTTACAGGACTAAATTAAAAAAGAAGAGGAAGGTATTATACTATAATATTTCGAGCACCAAAATGTGCAATTATTAAAATTATATTTTCCTATAAATAGAAGCTCATTCTTCTTTCATTTCTCATCAATTCACAAAAGGTATAGAGCAATTATTATAGAGATAAATTATAGAGAGAAAGAAGAAGAGAAGTCTGCTACCTCACTATTCTAGTATCTAGTCTTCTTCTGAGGTAAGGGGTATTATTTCTTTTGTATTCATGAAGAGAGCTTCTGTTATTCCATTCTTTATTATTATGTTGAAATAATTTTCCATGCGAAGTACCGCATACATGGTAAAATTCTTATGTTATTCTATTCTTTATTATTATGTTGGAATAACTTGTCTATGCGAAGTACAACATACATGGTGAAATTCTTCTGTAATTCCATTCTTTATTATTCTGTTGAAATATCCTGTTTGTGCGAATTACGCATGACCTGGTTCCATTCTTTATTATTCTGTTAGAATATCCTGTCTGTGTGTATTACGCATGACCTAGTTCCATTATTTATTATTCTGTTGGAATAACCTGTCAGTGTGGTCTATCGCATGCCTGGTGAATTCTTCTATTATTCTATTCTTTATTATTCTGTTGGGAATAACCTGTCTGTGCGGTCTATCGCATGCCTGGTGAATTCTTTTGTTATTCCATTCTTTATTATTCTGTTGGAAATGATCTGTCTATATGGATTACCGCATGGCGGATGAAAATCCATTTGCAGTTTCGTATATTCTATTATACTCGTATGAGATATCATTTCTTTTGTACTCGTCATGGAATAACATTTTCTTTGATATTTTTATTACGAATTACTATTCACAGGTTACTATTCACCCAATTACTATTCACTCTAGTATCATTCACTCGGGTATTCGGGATACTTTTCGTGTCAGAGTACTATTCACGGGTAACTATTTACCCAAATTACTATTCACCTGAATATTATTCACTCGGATATTTAGGGTACTTTTCATGTCAGAGTACTATTCACGAGGTACTATTCCCAAAGTACTATTCACGGGATACTATTCACGGGATACTATTTATCTGAAAAGTATATTTCTTTTCTGTCCAAATTATTTTTGGTACATGAATATTATTCTTGAATTTTACTCCTCAAAGCAGTATCATGTTGATAATTTGGACGTTAATGATTTCTGGATAAATTAAATTATAAATCATTAAAATTTATCCTTGAACTTGTTTTATTGAATTATTATGTCATTGTCATCATCCTCATGCTTATATTATGATAAAAGTCATCTTTGGCTTACGTGCATAGATGGACTTGGTATGATTATGACCAGGGATTATTCGGTATAATTATGACCGTAATGTGACGAATGATGTGGTAAAAGTCCTCATTGGCCTGTAGTTCATTGATGGACAGTTGTTGGTATGATTATGACCAGGGATTATTCGGTATAATTATGACCATTGATGATTACATAAATATCCTTGGCCGTGGTGCAGGGATGATTCGATGATGTAGTTTATTTATTAAGCTAAGTCTCAGCGATAAAGTTGATGAAAAGCTTTTTAAATCATAGAAGATGGTAGATTTTATACTCTACTTGACTCTTCTAATGGATTGCTTATTCCGCTGCAGTTATTGATCTAAAACTTGTTATCTATTATATTCTATCAGTTGTTATACTGTTGAAGGCTAAGGATAATTTATTCTACATTATCTTAGTCATAATATTTCTTACTGGGCTAGTTAAGCTCGCCCTTTCTTTCACTGTTATCTTCAGGAAATGAGAATATAGCTGGGACGAGTCGGGGTACGGATTGACGGTCCAGAGGGTTGTTTTAGTAGTCCTCACTATTCTGTTAAATAGTTTTACAATAAATGTAATGAGGACTCTATTTTAGAGTGGATATTGTCTAGAAGGCAATATTCTTATTTAAACTCTCAGCTATATTTTGTCGCATTTTACACGACAGTTGTATAATTAAGTTGTATTTGAATTTTGTAGTGTGTATCTGGCGACTCAAGATGGGTGATGTATACCTATTTTGGGGGCGTCACATGCATGCTCATATAACTTGATAAAAATTATTCAACACAGTAAATGTTAGTATTTTACCTTGCTGAACGTATTGATATGAAAAAAATTGACTTTTGAAACAGTCAATTTGGCACCTTTTTCTGCTTTTTTTTAATTCAATTTGAGGACAAATGAGCAAAGGTTGTGAAGCAAAGTAATCCTGGTAATTAGGCTACCCTTATGGATTATGACTTTGATGTTTTTCTTGCATGTAGGATGTTTATGACTTTAAGTTGGTGTGTTACTGAATGGCCATATAGGCCTACGCGCATGTGGATAGTTCTTTTTACAAAGAAGACTCTGGAGAAATTTTTTAACGAGCCTATGCATTGAATTAACATGCATTTTTAACTCTACTGTAGACGTATGTTAAAGTAATGCATGCATGCATATAGAAATAAAATGTATTTAATGAGCTCCAGGTTAGAATTTACCATACTCTTTTTGAGGTGATTTGGAGACTTTTGTTCAGATATATGGATTCAGACCAACCGAGTAGCTCCCGTAGGACCTCTGCAGGTGTGAGGAGGAGAGCTTTTGATGTGCCTTGGCCTCGCCCAATCTGACAGCCTCATCGGTTGATGGAGTCAGTGATTCTTCTTATCCGGGTTGAGAGATCGGAGCTAAGGACGAGGAGGAGGAAGTACCCGTTGCAGATCCTGCTCCTTCTTCTTC
Source organism: Panax notoginseng (assembly GCA_016801055.1). Lineage (NCBI taxonomy): Eukaryota > Viridiplantae > Streptophyta > Magnoliopsida > Apiales > Araliaceae > Panax > Panax notoginseng. Next base: position 34,859,405 of record CM029014.1, on the reverse strand, counting down.
TATTCCCCGTAGGGAGCTTCCAACTATAAATGTGACGATTACAGAGCTTTTAGATGATTTAAGTCGCCACCCCTCGATCTATCTGCATGCAAACGAGGTAAAAGCCGTGTTGATCTTCTTTTTCCTATTTGTAAGGTCAAGGGTTCTGATGTTGATTTGCATTGTGATGTAGGTTCCCATCTTTACGCAGCCTCGAGGTAACTGGTTCAGCATATATTCTTTGTGCCAGACTCTTTATCCAGAGTACCGATAGATTGTGCATGCTTGGGGCTTTGAGGCTTTCTTTTCCATCATTCCCCGTCATTGTCCCTGGGGTTACCTCTGGTCTTTCTCTAAGCGCTGGTTTCACCAGACTCAGTCCCTCCATTTAGTGGATTACAAGGTGATGATGACACTGATGGATTGGCGGTTCATCGCGGGGATGGAGTTTTTCGGGGCGCCAGTGCCTTGTGTGGCTGACATTTCCCCGACTGTCGTCAGATCCTTGTTAGGAGTCCTCACTATGGCACTCAAGGGCAGTACAGTCCGTACTGGTCCTTTGAGTGTAGATGCCGTGAGTGGGGCTTTGACTAAGTTATTGCCCGATGATCGGAGGGTTAGGGATCACATCATTCGGCGATTGTTCCTGATCATTCTCAGGGGTTATTTCCTTGCAGATAACTCTTCCACGATGTCGTTCGCTTTAGTCAGCGCCACACGGGAGGTGGACCTTATTGGAGAGTTTAATTGGGGTTCCTACACCTTTGCCTACTTCCTCAAGGGAATGCGCCTATGCTCAGATCTCGTAACGGAGACTTGGCTAGGATTCTACCCATTCCTGTTGGTGAGTATTTTCTCTTTGGATTTCCCTTGTTTGGGTTGAGAGTTTCGACTGACCATATATATTTGATCTTGTATTGGCAGTTTTGGCCCTATGAGAGGCTCCCATATCTTTGTCCCGTTAGCTTGCTAGGTTTAGACACCTATTTAGTAAATGGTTAAATTGATAAAGGTTAAAGTTATGGGTGACATTTGAAAATTTAACAAAGTAAGGAAGTTGATATAAAATATTCGTTGTGTCGGGAAATATTCGATTGGTCGGGGAATATTCGTTTTAACAGGGAATATTCGTACGACGACACAATCATTGGTGGACCCCACAACGGAGGTACTGTCGAAGTTAGAAAATGACTGAAATATTTTTAAACTGTTGAACTACCCGATAATAAAAGAACAATAATACGCGTGGTTGCATAGTAGCACACGTTATTGATTATTGATTGTGACAACCCCAAAACAGGTCCATTCCATCCAACCTATTCTGAGTCGCCAAATACATGGTACAGAAAATAACTACAACTTTATTACAACAATTGTCGTGCAAAATACAACAACATATATGCTGTATGTTTGGATACAAATATATACCAAATGTGACACATGTCCCAACCGTGGACAGCACGTCACAATGACACCTTACATAAAGGTATACTCAAAAACTGTTTTAGAAATTAGAATCTTTAGGAAGTGCTCAAGGAAACCTTCGTACATGGGAGGCCAAGCGTCTAGGTTATGATAGATATCATATGGCCAAAGAATTATCTTTGGTTGACCCAATAGACCCCAAAGAAAAACGAGAAGATTACTATCATATTCTTCCCAATGGTGAGTCTTCTCTTGACATATAATTATCTCCACTGTCTCTAAATGAGAATTATACTTCAAACAAACACCAAGATTATATAGGTAGTGCTCGTAAATATACTCAGTAAGTGGATGAGTACAACCCTGTCTTATGATGACACGAGGTTGTATGTCAGTAGACATCTTGTATGATAGTGGCAAAACACCCTTCCAACATTGGGTTCGCCTCACCATATTTGATTAACCAAATATAACTACTAAATGATGACCACCGTTCTATTCCCCTGTTACCCCCGCTCGACCCAGCTACACTCTTATTACCTGAAAGGAATTGTGAAACAGAAGGGTGAGCACAACTAGCCCAGTAAATAATATCATGACTAAAGATAAATAAATTATCAATAGCCTTCATCAATAATAAATCAGAGATTTAGAACATATGGTAGATGATAAAAATTTCAACCATAGTTGCAGCGGAACGAGCAAACCATTAGAAGAGTCAAATAGACTATAAAGTCTATTATCTTCTCCATGTTAAAAATCCACCAACAATGTTTTATCCCTGTAACATCAATCAACAATTCTGGTCCACAATCATATGAATAACTCATAATCATAACTGTAGTTCTAAATTCCTCTTCTCATCCAGGACGAAGATAATTTTCATCACCTATCTTTACCTGAAACATCAAAGATCATGGTTACACCAAATCACATTTCATGTTCATAATCATACTAATAACTTCATCTTTGCATTATGGCCAAAGTTATTCATTTGTATCACCAGTTGGTCATGTTCATCTCAACACATGTTCATCTCTGCACTACTGGCCAAAGATATTCAACAACATGTCATCTTTGCACTACGGGCCAAAGATATTCATCAACAATTCATCTTTGCACTACAGGCCAAAGATATTCCTCAACAGTTCATATTTACACTACAGGCCTGTGATAACCCGAGATTTCGAATAATCAAAAATTTGCGAATAAATTTTTTATTTATTTAATATTAATATTAATTATCATTTTGTGACAAGTATATGTGATACGAGTCTCGAGAAAGTCAATTTGTGTATTGACTAATAAAATTAGAGTAGAGTTGTGCTTAACAGCTTTAGAAATCCTAACCCTAATTTCTGGATAGCGATTCGATAGAAAATATAATTAAAATAATTATTTTAATGAGTTTGTGTTTGTACCAAAGAAATTTATTGATCAATGATTGATCGAATAGGGTTTGAAATTAATAAAACCTAATAAGGGATTAGAAACCCTAATCTCAGGATCAGAAACTCTAATGTACCGTTGGAAACCCTAATCGAAAGTCGGGAAACCCTAATTTTAAATTCGAGAATCCTAGACCCTAAATTAGGAAACCCTAATCCTAATTGGCAAGCCTAATGTGTGTATTAAACTTAAATATGATTAGAAAACCCTAATTATATTTTAGTTATATTAATTTCTATCTTTCAAACCCTAATTGTAATTTAGAAAAATTATTTTTCTAATTAAAACCATAATTCGTGGGTTGTAAACCCTAATGACTATTTTGACCCTAATTGCTAAATTAAGCAATTTTAATTAGGAATATTAATCCTAATTAGCAAGATTGAATTTATGATTACGAAATATTAATATAATTATCGAATCCTAATTGTAATTTGGAATTATTAATTTTCTATTTTGGAAACCGAAATTTGAAAATTTTGGAAATTAATTTGCAAACCTAAAGTGTTTAAACCCTAAACCCTAAAGGGTCTAAACCCTAAACCCAAACCCAAACCCTAAACCCTAAGAGTTTGTACATTTATCAAGATTGTCCTTAAAATTATTTTGTAAATGACCAAAATACCCTTTTTATATTCTTTAAATGGTAACTTGCAAAAATGCTAGCCCCTTTAGTTGTTGAACAACTATGTTGACTTGGTGACACAACATATCAGCCAAATTAGCCAAAAATCTCAGCCTAGCAACAATATAAGCAACATATATAGAATTAAAGAGAGAGAAAAATCATAAAACTAAGCCGTTTTGCTCCATGCTCTCATCAACTCTCTCTCTTCTAAACCCACGAAAATCATATGTGAACCAGTCACAATATCAGTCCATAGATCAACCAATAACATATTGGAGAGCTTAGATCAAGAATTGAAAGAAAGAAGGTATAACCCATTTTTATTTTGATCTTGTATACTTTAAAAAATTTTGTGTTTATGTGTTTTGAATCTTGCTAATGGATGTTTTATGTTGATCTATGATGATCAAACATATATCCATAGCATCAAAGTGCCTTAAAATAGAGTTTTTCAAAATCTGTTCTTGAGTATGAACTATGGTCTGACAATAAATGTCAGTGGCCGTAGATCTTGGTACGTTTGTGTTTTCTGATGTTTTATGTTTTGGATCTATAGTCTGACTTGAGGTCTTGGATCTGGAAGTGGTATAACAGCCATTCAATGTCCAGATTGTAAGATATTGATGGTCAAAACCCGTTGACCGGGCATGACCAGGACGAATCTGGGTAACCCAGAAGGCCATTACCAGCGTCTGACAACGATTTTAATCTTCCAGATATGTCCGTGTTTTTGTGTTATTATGTTGTTGTTGTATCATAAATATAGCTGGTTATATGGACAATAGATCTATCCTTTAATATCGCTTATATCATAAACATATGGAAAGTAATTAGTGGTCAAACATGGCCATTTGATCACGCTTTGCATTTCTGGGATTTTCCAGAAACTGTAAGAGCCTTGATTCTGACAGCCTTTGACCGTGATATAAGGTGTGATGTGGTTTTTGTTTATTTGATCTTTTGATGTAGTGTTGTTCATTGATGCAAGGAGTATACATTTGGACCATTAGATTACCTGAATAATGAACAGAACTCATAGATAATTGAGCATCAAAGTGAGTACTCAAAACTGTCTGGGTTTCTGGGCAACCTAGAAAACCCAGGAATATGTTGTCAGTACTTTTGGAGATTCAGATCTCCTTGATGAGAAGTAGTATGACCAAATTGATAGCATGATCTTGTAGTATTACGTACATGCTATAACATCGAAGTCTTAAATTGACCATAGCAGATCCGAGAAGCGAATTAAGGCCGGTCAAACCTTGCACCATGAACACTGACTTTGTCAGTGTTTTTGAGGCCAAAGAACACCTAAGGCTACAGAATGTGTCGCTAAAGGCTTTTAGCAACGGTTTTCATTTGTTTTAAATTTCTGATTTTCAGAAAATGATTAAAAATTAGAAATAAATTATAAAAATTATTAAAAATTGTTTTAAAATTTATTTTAAATTATGAAAAATAATTTTTGATCAATTAGAATATTTATCTTTAATATTTATAATTATTTAAATATTAAAGGTATTTAATTTATTTAATTAGTGTATTAAATAAATTAGAGAAAAATGATTTAATATTATGAAAAATCATTTTAAATAAGAATAATGTATTTAAAAATATTTTGAGTTATAAAATGTGACTTTTAATATTTTTAGAGAATTTTTATTAATAATTTAATATTAATGATATTAGATTTATTTAATTACTAAATTAAATAAATAAGTTAAAAATGATTTTAATGATTTAAAAATTATTTTAAATAAGAATAAAGTGTTAGAAAATATTTGGAGTTATAAAATATTATTTTTAATATTTTTGGAGAATTCTCATTAATAAATTAATATTAATGATATTAGATTTATTTAATTATGATATTAAATAAATGAATTAAAGATAATTTCATTGATTTAAAAATTATTTAAAGATGAGAAAAATGTTTTAAAAATATTTTAAGTTATAATTAATGACTTTTAATATTTGGATAATAATTTCATTAATATTTAAATATTAATGGTGATGATTTAAAAATAATTTTACTTATTTTAAAAATTATTTAAGTAGAATATTGATGATTTAAAAATATTTTAAGTTATTAACAATAACTTTAATATTTTGACAAATATAACATTAATATTTTTATATTATTAAATATTAATGATAATAAGATTATTTGATAATTAAATCATTTAAAAATGATTTAAGCGTTTGAAAATTTATTATAAATTATAATAATTGTTTATAAATTATTAAAAGCTTCCGAAACATATTATAAATGATATTTTACTTATCTAAAATAATATTGAAGCTTAGAGACCAAGTTTAATTGACAATCAATGTGTTAATTGTCGGATAGAGTGACCAGAACACCGAGAATAGACCGAGATCCAACCAGACCGAAATAGTTAGACTGGATAAGTGTTTATATAGGTTATAAACACTAATGTAGCTATGTGGTAATGTGTCTAGGAGAAGTTTAACTGTAGAATACAGTGTTACGTGTTATAAATGATTATGCTAATTGTGAGACCGACATTATTGATTATAGGTCTTACGAACGCAGTTAATTATATTGTGTAGCTGTAATCAACGCGAAATGCAAGTTTCCTAAGTCAACCTTGAGTTATATTAATTCAATTATTTTAATGGTTAATTATTGATAATTATATCATGTCCAGGAAATTTATTGTTGATTATTCGCAGTTAGTGCATGATTAATAATTCAAACTGAATTACTTATTGGAGAATATATCTTTGTAGAATAAATATTGTTGGATATTCATATTCGTAGAAGATAGAATTCACAATACAGATAATTTCTGTCTATTGTCAAATTATGTTGAGAAATATCTTAGCTAATTATTCTGGCTAGACGAACATTTGTTAGAACTTGATAAAATCGAGAAGAGAAGATAATTTAATTATTATTGATAGATCAATGCCAGTTGTATAGGCATGATCGAAAACTTGAATAGGTTAGAGAAGAAAAGTGATTAGATATTGAAATCATTGCATTTCGTTGTTAAATCAAATTCTGATTCAAAGACTGAGAAGAACTGTAAGACCCCGAATTTTATGAAATAAAAGTATTCAATTTTTCTTATAATTACAATTCAGTAAATGGTTAAATTGATAAAAAGTTAAAGTTATGGGTGAAATGTGAAAACTTTTCAAAATACACAAGTGGTTATAAAATATTCATTGTTGTCGGGAAATATTCATTTGGTCGTGGAATATTCTTTCTATCGGGGAATATTCGTACGACGGCGCAGACATTTGTGGGCCCCATAACAGAATAACTGTCGGATGAAGAAAACGACAAAAATTGAGTTTTTATAAATAACGGCGTAGTTGTTACCGTTAACACTGTTAGAATACCCGGTGGTTAAAATACAGTAATACGCGTGGTTGCATAGTAGCACACGGTTTTGCACAGTATTTTTAGAATTATTGATCCTTACGTAAGAAGGCACTACTCAATAATTGTTACAGTAGTTACTGTTTAATATTTTATTTTATTGATTCAATAATTGCTGGTTGATATTTTATATTATTGTTGTTTCAATAATTATTGCTGCACAGTATTTTCCATTATCAGATCAATAATTCATATTATTTGAATAATATTATTAGATATCATTATTGGCAATGTCTAGAAAGTTCTGTCTAAGGAGAGGTTTGGTCATCTAATTGCGCGCCAATAAGGAGAAATCCTTATTGGAAAGCCCCCTCTTTCCTGGGAACGGCCCGGTTGTCATAAATATGATTCTGTAATATTATTTGTGAATAATTAATTATTGATTCATATGATAAGGAAATATTTATTTTATGTGGATATAAATGAGGGATATATTTTTGTGGTTAAAAATAAAGGAGTTAATGTTGAGGTGTTTTATCTGTATTTTTGTCGGAACGGAGGTATTGAAAATTAAATTAGGGTTTTGGAGATATTTTGCGAGGGTTATAATTTTTAATCCGACCGTTGGATCGTGGTAATATTTGGATATGTTATACATGTATAAGTTGAGTATATGTCCACAAATTTTGAACCGTTAAAAATGAACGTATGATTTGTTATGAATTTTACGAGATGACTGGTTCAGAAATTGTTGAATTTTTAGAGTTAATCATTTTGGTAGAAAATTCTAGAATTGGTGGGCCCCACTCTTAGTTGGTAAAGAAATGTGCTGAGATTTTTATTCAAATATGGTGGGTGGGAATAGTAGCAGGTAAAGCCATCAGGTTGCAGGTTAAGTCTGCTTTGGCGTGCTAACATTTTCCTATAAATAGAGGGCTAAGTTAGAATTAAAAATCACACCAGAAACATAAACTTTCTCTCTTTCTCTCTCTATATTATGAAGCATATTTTGTGAGTATTTAGATACTTTGAGAGTTACTATTCAGTGCAAGTTTCCTTCGGCTTTGCATTCTAGTCAGAAGTACTGCTCTTTTGAGGTAAGGGATTTTAAGGGTTGTTATGTTTTTTAGTTTCGTAATTTTTTTGACATTCAGAAAAATCTGAAAAAAAATTAAAATGATATTTTGATGAGTTTTATTGATTGTGTCCAAAAATGGTGATTTTTGGATGTATGGATTAAGAGTTATGAATTTTACGGGAAAAGACTATTTTAAAAGTAACCGCTTATAACTCCTTGTGGTTAACTCCAAAATTGATAAAATTTTTATTGGGAGTACATCTATATAATATCAGTGTACTCTGTGAATTTTGGAATTTTTGGATAAAAGTACAATTTATGATAAATGTCTAAATATTCGGCGGTTTTGGCCATATGAAAAATAGTAAATGAGTTTTAAAAATTCTGAGAAAAATATATGTTCAATATGGGACTATATTCTGCTAAAACCCAGAAAAGAAATATTTTTGGAACTGATTTATATTTTTCATGAAAATAGACTAGTTATGAGAAAATGAATTAAATATGTTATGTGAAGTAAAAAAATTGGAAAATAGGATTTTATGGCTTAAGAATCCTATATGAGGTATATGCAGATTTTTGATGAGGGTTTTGGTTATTGATGATGAAATCTTAAGAGTTGGCATTTTATGATGATTAAATGCATTAATTAGTAAAGTGTAAATAATTTAAATAAATTATTTATAAGCTTAAGAAATTTTATTCTTTCAATATCATTATACCGAAATATTGGTATGTATATTATTGTGGAATTTCTACCTTTTTCGTGTCGGAATTACTATTCATGAGTTACTATTCATGAGTTACTATTCACGAGTTACTATTCATGAGTTACTATTCACGAGTTACTATTCATGAGTTACTATTCACGAAAAAATTGGTTTCTTTTTTTAACCATATTATAGTTGAGTTCTGAATATTACTCTTGAGATTAATCTATATGTTGATCATATTATTTTTATTATCATATATAACATTTTTATAACCCTAATGATGATATTTCTCTTTGACTTGAGTGTAAAGATGGGTAAATTTCTGGTATGATCATGACTATGGGTTCTCTTTGGCCGGTAGTGCAAAGTTGAAATGTTGACTGGTATGATCATGACCATTGAATTTATAAGTGAATATCTTTAGCTTAAGTGCAAAGGTGAATTGATCAACATGGTTATAATTATTGTTTATATAAATTCTGAAATGATTATATATTTCTTTAAGATATTAATATATTTGGCCTGTAGTACAAATATGAACTGTTGATGAATATATTTGGCCGTAGTGCAAATATGAACTGTTGAGGAATATCTTTGGCCTGTAGTGTAAAGATGAATTGTTGATAAATATCTTTGGCCCGTAGTGCAAAGATGACATGTTGTTGAATATCTTTGGCCAGTAGTGCAAAGATGAACAGATGTTGAGATAAACATGACCAACTGGTGATACAAATGAATATCTTTGGCCGTAGTGTAAAGATGAAGCTATTAGTATGATTATGAACATGAAATGTGATTTGGTGTAACCATGATCTTTGATGTTTCAGGTAAAGATAGGTGATGAAAATTATCTTCGTCCTGGATGAGAAGAGGAATTTAGAACTACAGTTATGATTATGAGTTATTCATATGATTGTGGACCAGAATTGTTGATTGATGTTACAGGGATAAAACATTGTTGGTGGATTTTTAACATGGAGAAGATAATAGACTTTATAGTCTATTTGACTCTTCTAATGGTTTGCTCGTTCCGCTGCAACTATGGTTGAAAATTTTTATCATCTACCATATGTTCTAAATCTCTGATTTATTACTGTTGAAGGCTATTGATAATTTATTTATCTTTAGTCATGATATTCTTTACTGGGCTAGTTGTGCTCACCCTTTTGTTTCACAATTCCTTTCAGGTAATAAGAGTGTAGCTAGGTCGAGCGGGGGTAACAAGGGAATAGAACGGTGGTCATCATTTAGTAGTTATATTTGGTGAAGAAAATAGGGTGAGGCGAACCCAACGTTGGAAGGGTGTTTCGTCACTATCATACAAGATGTCTAATGACATATAACCTCGTGTCATCATAAGACAGGATTATGCTCATCCACTTGCTGAGTATATCTATGAGCACTACCTATATAATCTTGGTGTTTGTTTGAAGTATAATTCTCAATTAGAGACAGTGGAGATAATGATAAGTCAAGAGAAGACTCACCATTGGGAAGAATATGATAGTAATCTTCTCGTTTTTCTTTGGGGTATATTGGGTCAACCAAGGATAATTCGGTGGCCATATGATATCTATCATAACCTAGAAGCATGGCCTCCCATGTACGAAGGTTTCCTTGAGCACTTCCCAAAGATTCTAGTTTCTAAAATAGTTTTTGACTGTACCTTTATGTAAGGTGCCTTTGTGAGGTGCTGACACATGATGGTGTCCAATGTCACATTTGGTATATATTTATATCCAAACTCACGGCATATGTGTTGTTATATTTTGCACGACAATTATTGTAATAAAATTGTTGTTATTTTCTGTACCATGTATTTGGCGACTCAAAATGGGTTGGATGGAATGGACTTGTTTTGGGGTTGTCACAAGAACAACCTTTTATATAAAGGAAATATTTTAGGTCGTATATTCAATCGTTGCGCGCTGTTAAGTATTATGCATAATATAGGGTACAAGGAGTTGGTCGGCTCTAAGTACTTGCAGAGGGGTATGATTTAATATTTATGGCTATCTGATACACCTGGGTATATCAAAGTCCAATCTTTGATAGTTACTCGAGAAGATAAGTTCTAGATCTAGTGTGATCACTCAGCATAAATCTGGAAAACATTCCACTTTGCTATTGCGTAGAATTAATTCTTGATTATTCAATAGAATATCGTAGAAACTTTGAAAGCGTTGTACTCTTTCATTATTAGATTATTGCGTTGCCTAGAATATGAGAAGACTTGTTATTGAATAACGATTTGTTCAGCTATTTCAAAGTTTACCGAACTTTGGTTTCATTCTATCAAAATAGATACTCTGTTCTTATTGATTCGTATACATTTATTGTATGTCTTAACTTGCGAGGCAATCTTGTTGCTCACCCTTGCTATAAATAAAACTTTTCAGCTAGGGACGAAGTTGTAGAATGTGCTGCTAAGAAGAACAAAGGAAAAGGCATAGTTATAAATTAGTTATGATGAACAATATTATTATGTTGAATTGTATTGTAAACCCTTTTTGTATATCTAAGGGGGTATTTCTGTAATGTTAAGGTTAGTGGACCTGGGACTTATGTATTAACAACTTATGTTAATGACTTATGTATTCCTATTTATATATGAATGGGCAGTTAAATGATATTATATTGTGGATCGTGAACACAAACTCGGGAGTCAGGTAACCCGGATTTGGGGGTGTCACAGGCCAAATATATTCATCAACAATTCATGTTTGCACTACATGCCAAATATATTATTAAATCAAAGAAATATATAATCATTTCAGAATTTATATAAACAATAATTATAACCATGTTGATCAATTCACCTTTGCACCTAAGCTAAAAATATTCAATTATAAATTCAATAGTCATGATCATACCAGTCAACAATTCAAGTTTGCATTACTGGCCAAAGAGAACCTATAGTCATGATCATACCAAAAATCTACCCATCTTTACACTCAAGTCAAGGAGAAATATCATCACTAGGGTTATAAAAATGTTATATATGATAATAAAATTAATATAATCAACATATAGATTTAATCTCAAGAGTAATATTGAATTTTACTCCACAAAGCAGTATCATGTTGACAATTTGGACGTTGTTAATTCTTGGATAAATTAATTCTTGAACTTGTTTTATTGAATTCTTATATCATTGTCATCGTCCTCATGTTTATAAAATGTTAAAAGTCATCCGTGGCATGTAGTGCATGGATGGACTTTGTATGATTATGACCAGGGATTATTCGGTATAATCATGACCGTAATGTTATAAATGATGTGGTAAAATTCCTCATTGGCCCGTAGTGCATTGATGGACAGTTGTTGCCATGATCATAACCATTAATGAGTACACAAATATTCTTGGCCTGTAGTGCATGGATAATTGTGGTCGTGATACTAAAGAATATCCTTGGCCGTAGTGCATGGGTGATTCGATGATGTGAATTATTTTATTAAGTTGAGTCCCAGCGATAACAGTGTTGAAAAACCTTTCAAATCATAAAAGATAGTAGATTTTATTCACTATTTGACTCTTTTAATGGATTGCTTGTTTCGCTGCAGTTAAACTTGATGTTCGTTATATTTTATCAGTTTAACACTGTTGAAGGCTAATGATAATTTATTCTGCATTATCTTAGTCATAATATTTCTTACTGGGCTAGTTGAGCTCACCCTTTCTTTCACTGTTCTCTTCAGGAAATGAGAATATAGCTGGGACGAGTCGGGGAACGGAGTGATGGACCAGATGATAGTATTAGTAGTCCTAACTATTCTATTAAATAGTGTGACAATAATTTTAATGAGGACTCCTTTTGAGTTTGTATAGTCTCTAGTAGACAATAATTGTATTCAAACTCACAGTTATGTTTTGTCGTATTGTACACAACAGTTGTATTAGTAAGTTGTATTTATTTTATGTACCATGTATCTGACGACCCAAGATGGGTGATGTATACCTAATTTTGGGGGCATCACAGATATTATTTTTCTTCAACATTCGTAGGAAATAGTATTTTCTTCCATACTTTGTAGTATGTGAGTAATATTATTTCGTTTCGTATTCCTACTTCTACACTCATTTTGTTGAAGTATTGCTTCTATACTCCGTGAAATTAGTAGAATATCCTTGATATTTGCACTTCATCCATTATCTTTTTATGAAAATATTATTCTGAGCTTTCTTCATAATTATTGATCATTTCATGCGAGAATACTATTCACGAGTTACTATTCATGAGTTACTATTTATGAGTTACTATTCACTCGAGTATTTGGGACACTTTTCGTGCCGAAGTACTATTCACGAGTTACTATTCACCCGATTACTATTTACTCAAATATTATTCACTCGAGTATTTGGGGCACTTTTCATGCCGGGGTACTATTCACGAGGTACTATTCTCGAAGTACTATTCATAGGGTACTATTCACCCGAAAAATATTTTTTTTTCTGACCAAATTATTTTTGATACATGAATATTATTCTTGAATTTTACTCCACAAAGCAATATCATGTTGACAATTTAGATATTTTTTAACTCTGGATAAATTTAAAGTCTTTAATATTTATCCTTGATTTCGTTTGATTAATGTTTATATCATTGTCACCATCCTCATGCTTAAAGTCATCTTTGGCTTACGCGCAAAGATGGACTGTTGATTATTAGTTTTACAGTTGTATATCTTTGGCTTACGTGCAAAGATGGACTGTTGATTATTGATTTTACAGTTGTATATCTTTGGCTTGCGTGCAAAGATGGAGTGTTGATTATTGATTTTACAGTTGTATATCTTTGGCTTACGTGCAAAGACGAACTGTTGATTGATAGCTTTGGCCCGTAGTGCAAAGATGGACAGGTGTATGACATGATCATGACCACTGGTGATAATAACGAATATCCTTGGCCCATAGTGCATGGATAATTCGATGATGTGATTAGCAGGATCATGACCATTAGTTAACAGTTGAATGTCTTTGGCCATAGTGCATTGATAGACAATTGATTGGTATCATCATGACCATTGGTTTTATAGTTGAATATCTTTGGCCCGTAGTGCAAAGGTAGACAACTGATTTGTATGATCATTGTTATTAAATTTGAATATCTTTACCCTTTGGGGTAAGGATATTGAGTAAAAGTTCTATTAAGCCTTTGTGGCAGGAGAAACTGTTGATTTACATGATTATAAATATGAATTATGGATTTAACTATAATCTTTGGTGGTTCAGGTGAAGTCAGGTGATGAGAGTTCTTTTTGTCTTGGGTATAACAAAGAACTGTTAATGGGTATTACATCGATAAAATTGATGATAAACTTTTAAATCATAGAAGATAGTAGATATCATGCTCTACTTGACTCTTCTAATGGATTGCTTATTCCGCTGCAGTTAAACTTGATGTTTATTGTATTTTATCAGTTTAACACTGTTGAAGCCTAACGATAATTTATTCTGCATTATCTTAGTCATAATATTTCTTACTGGGCTAGTTGAGCTCACCCTTTTCTTCCATTGTTCTCTTCAGGAAATGAGAATATAGCTGGGACTAGTCGAGGAATGGATTGACAGTTCAGATGTTATTTTATTAGTCACTATTCTGTGAAATAGTGTGATAATAAATGTAATGAGATTGAATTTGAGTGTGGATATTGTCTAGAAGACAATATCCGTGTTAAAACTCTCAGCTATGTTTTGTCGTATTTTACACGACAATTGTATATTTAAGTTTGTATTTATATTCTGTACCGTATATTTGGCGACTCAAGATGGGTGATGCATACCTATTTTGGGGGCGTCACAGCATCACTCCACTTTGACGGAGGTTCTTATAGCTGAGGGTTTCACCCATTCCCGCTTACAGTTGGAGTTATTGACAGCCGATGTCATTACATGGGTTCTTTACTCTGAGGACCACTTGATAGTGGGCTTCGAGGGTGGTTTCCCAACTGGTGTCGAGTATGTGATGTCCACCCGTTGGATTCCTCTCTTCATAGACGAAGGTTGGGAGCTCTATTTAGGAGAGCGTGCTATTATGAGCATCACATGAGAGATTCGTATTTCGATCTATCCTCCTGCCAGAAGTTGTTGGCCTTTGTTGCAGCCGATCATTGATGTCTCGTTAGTGGGTGTTAATGGCTTTACTTGGTCAGAGGACCGTTCAATCAAGAGGCTTTTTACCGCTGGTGGCTCCCTCACACCATTGAAGCCCAGACCCGCGCCACACAGTTTATTGGGGATATAGTTCCTAGCTCTATCATGATGGCAGATTGGATTACCTGCATTTGAGAGCCTACTTATCTAACGCAGATTGATAGTTTGACCCAGCAGTTGGACCAGACACATTTCTTTATCCGATATTTGGGCAGAGATCCTTCCGAGGCGGATACTTTTGATCCTTCTAGCTCATGGGCTGGTCCTTTAGGTGGCCCATATTCAGATGGGTTTGCCGATGCAGATCCTCCATTGTATCGACCTGATATCCCTTCTGGCAGAGATTCAGTTACTCAGGAGGTGTTACATCAGATGGATAGGTTGGATGATGTGGAAATCAACACTATTAACTTCTTTTGATGTATTTCTCGTTATATCTTTTGATAGGCCTCTGTTAGTTGTTGGGCAGCTGTGCCCCATTTCCTTGTATTTTTTAGTTGTATACAGAGATGATGTATTTAGATGATGATGTACTTAGGAATGTATGTATACTTTTTTCCATTCCTTACATCATATTGTCATCTGTTGTTTATCATGCATGTATTATGTTATGCATATGCATTTCCAGAGATGACTTTATCATTGACCCCAGGATGGTCTCATGACATGGCCTTACAGATGT
Organism: Panax notoginseng; assembly: GCA_016801055.1. Taxonomy (NCBI): domain Eukaryota; kingdom Viridiplantae; phylum Streptophyta; class Magnoliopsida; order Apiales; family Araliaceae; genus Panax; species Panax notoginseng. The sequence goes on along the minus strand of CM029014.1, from coordinate 34,843,945 downwards.
CTTCATCCATAGTTAGCCGGATTGAGTATACCCTACCAGTATTGGTGGCCTCCTCCTTGAGATTGTGGTATAATAGTTTGTCCTCCCTAGATCGGGTGACAGTTGGTCAGCTGATGCGTCACTCTATGGCCCTCTTGACATTTTAGATTCCATTGGGCTTTACAGAGGACATGTTGGAGCAGTGGGTACTAGATAGGCAGGAATTCATATTTGTTACCTAGGAGTTGACTCCTACTTTAGAGGAGTATGAACGCCTTATAGACTTGCCTCTAGATAGGCCTTGTGATTCGATGGCTGTCGGTGACATGAGCCTGCAGTTTATGACCTTTACAGGATTGAGGCGCAGAGTTTCCCTGTACGAGATTTCCTCGAGGCATGTAGTGTCCATGAGTTTTCTGATTGACAGATTTGGGTCATTGGACAGTTATCTGCAGTGCTCCGGAGATTTCACCATTTCAGAGGATGATTGGCGTATCACCTGAGTAGATATACTCTTGATGTGTATAGTGGCTTATCTGTACATGCCTTTGTACATGGACCACCTGGATATCGGCGTGATTATGGGTAGTCTGGGGTCTCCGGGAGGGACATACTATCTTACTGATGATTCTGGCAGAGACCTTGAGGTCGGCCACATATTGCCATACCCATTCTGTGGGGGTGTTTTTAGGCAGCTCGGTCTTGTTGTACGTGTGGTTTATGACACACTTAAGATCAATTGGCATTTCCAGACGCCATGAGTATTGTTTTTCCCATAAGATAGCCATGTCATACTTCTTTTAGCCGGCAGAGTGTATAGATGCAGCTTCTTGGTCGGCTTTCTTGTCAGGGATCGAGGACACGTTTGATATTTTGTCGTGTTCAATGCTTAGCTCTCCCTATAGCTTTATCACTCATGCAGCTGGCATGGACTATCTTTTCCTGGCCGATTTGAGGGGTGTGACCACTTATCATCCACTGGCTGTTATGGCATAATTTTACCAGTTTTAGGATGTTCATCCCTTTGACGGGGCATTGGGTTAGCTTTTGTCATCTCAATTTCTATCAACAGAGGATTTGTCTAGGATTTATACCAGTTGGACCCAGCGTGAGAGAACTGACTTTTTAGCTAGTCATCCAAGTCGTTCTACAAAGTATTATGTATGGTTGAAGGCAGAGATAGCATCAGCTAGGGTTGTATTGATTTTGATAGTGGGGAGCCTATAGAGCACCTTGATTCTCCCATTGAGGATGAGTTGTTCACTAGTTTATCAGTAGCTCAGGTTGATTCCCCCAGTATTCCTACTGCTGTGACTCCACATGCTGCAGAGTATTTAGAGCAGAGTTTACATCCGATGATGTTTGAGAGGGATCAGGCTAGGGCCTTGATGTTGGCAGGTCTTTCTGATAGAGATGCCACTCAGGTTGAGAGAGGTGATGCTCTAACTCACAAGGATACCGCTGTTGTTGAGCGAGATGAGGCTCGATCATCTAGGGATGCAGCTGTTGTTGAGCGGGATGATGCTCTAGCTACCCGAGATGCTGCCACTACAGATAGTACTGCATTAAGATCTCATATTACTGACATCATTGTAAAGATGAGTGTATTCATTAATGAGCACGGTAGCACCCTGCAGATGGTCGTAGATCTCCTGGCTCGTGTGGATACTCTAGGGTAGAAGCTCATAGATTTACCTCCATCTTCTAAGAGAGATGCCATGTTAGACTTGATGGCTCAGTTATCCACTGGTTTGTAGATTAGCTTTGATTTTCCTACATAAACTAGGTTAGCCATTTTTGTCGTGTACATGATACATTGTATATATCAAACAGTATTATATGGCAAGGAAATATGTTTTGATTCACTTCCCTTTTAGATATGCCTTGTTACTTGCTTAATAGTTTCCTGTTCTCCAAGGCTTGTGATCTTAATTTATTCTGAACTCCTCCTTGATAGATGGACATTGAGATGTCTCAGGATCTTTCAGAATGGATTGTTGATCTTTGTATCCCCCTACCATTTGGTGTCTTGGGACTGGTTTCTGAAAATGGTTATAGAGAGGATTGTGGCTTTCCTCTCTGAGGTTGACCGCACTACAGATGGTCGCCGGTACTCCTTTGTATTGGGGAGCCCAGGTAGTTCCATCTCTTATGCATTGGTGTTTCTCTTTGAGGATTCAACCGTAGCTTAGATAGTCGCCAGTTTTTTTTCTCCCATTTGTATAGGGAGACCAAGTAGTTCCATCCCTGTGGTCTAAGCCGATGAGGTGTGGTTTAACCGCCCCACATATGGTCGCCGATGTATTCCCGTGTATTGGGGAAATCAAGTAGTTCCATCTCTTATGGTTTGGTTTAAAATTTTGAAGGATGATCCTAGTACTATTGACAGAGTTTTGTTTTTTTGGTAGGGGTGAGACCGCACCGTGAATTGTTGCCTACGTACTCTCATTGATGAGGGGGAGATCAGGTCTGCATAGTTCCAACCTAGTGTGAAAAGGTTGAAAGTTGTATGTGGTAAAGAGTTGAGAGAGATTTATTTTTTCTGTAGTTAGACCGAACCATAAAATGGCTGCCTATGAACTCCCGTGTATTGGGGAGATCAGGTCTACGTAGTTTGTCCCTGATGGGACAAACTAAAGTTGTGAAGGGTGTAGATTTTTTTGGTTTTTTGTAAAGGTTAGACCGGACCATAAAAATGGCTGCCTACGTACTCCCGTGTATTAGTGAGATCAGGTTCGCGTAGTTTGTCCATGATGGGACAAACTGAAGTTGTGAAGGTTGTATGTAGTGAGAAAGGTTTTGAAAACCTGAATTGACTGATGGATCTGATGATCCAGAATCAAGATGCTAGTTTGCAGGTAACTTCAGACATAGTACCGTTTCACGGTGTCCGTGTTGATGAGTTAGGGAAATTCCTCGCCATCCATCTCCTGTAATTTGAGGGTTCCTCCCGTCAATACCTCCTTAACAACAAACGGGCCTTCCCAATTTGGGGTGAATTTTCCTTTAGATTGATCTTGGTTGTTAAAGATCTTCTTCAAGACCAATTCAAGTTCTTTGAATTTCCGTAGCCGGACTTTCTTGTTGTAGGATCGAGCGATCCTCTATTGATATAATTGACCATGGAAGATGGTTGTGGTCCGCCTTTCATCTATTAGAGACAATTGGTGGTATCGATCTTGTAACCATTGGTCTTCATTCAGCTGAGCATCTATCATCACTCTCAAGGATTCCATTTCCACCTCTATGGGGAGCACTGTTTCCATGCCATAGCTTAATGAGTAAGGGGTTGCCCCAGTGGAAGTGTGCATTGATGTTCTGTAGGCTAATAGAGTCAGAGGCAACAGGTCAGGCCATCCTTTGTGATTGGCGGACATCTTTTGTATGATCTTTTTGATATTCTTATTAGCCGCTTCAACAGCACCATTCATCTTTGGACGATAGATGACGGAGTTAAGATGTTTGATATGGAATTTACTGTATAACTCCTCCATCATTTGGTTGTTAAGGTTTTTGGCATTGTCTGATACAATCACCTCTGGTTGTCCGTATCGACAAATGACATTGTTTCTGATGAAACCAATGAACACCTCTTTAGTAACCCTGGGGGAAGAGGCTACTTTTACCCACTTAGTGAAGAAGTCGATCATGGTAAAGATAAACCGATGACCATTGTTGGCTTTGGGCTCGATGGGCCCGATCACGTCCACGTGATCATCACAGTCAGCTTTTAGAGAGAGCCAGTAATGCCATGTTCTTAGAATCTTCTTGACAAGTAGAGGGCCGCTCATGTGTGGGCCGCATACTCCACCATGGATTTCATCCATGAACCTCTGAGCTTGGTCTTTGTCTAGGCATCTTAGAAGGCCTAGTCCCGCATCTCTTTTGTAGACTCGCCCCAGTGGGCGTAGATCCATCTCGTAGATACTCCTTGATAGATTGATACCAAGGACGTTCACTGAAAGAAAAATGTCTATCTGCGACCGCCTATCAGCAACCGTAGTCGATCGCTAATAATCATCTACAATCAGGACTGGTCGCAAATAGGCGTCGCATAAAATCTGGTCGCTGGAATGCACATCAGCGACCACTATTAGCGACCGAAGTATCTGCAACCGATATTAGTGATCGAAATAGTTGCTAAGCTGAGTCAGAAAGGTTCAGGGCCAAAAACTGACGTGGGCCACGTGGCAGTGACCGCCATCAGCGACCGCACGCAGTCGCTAATACCCTTATGTGATTAGTTGTCGCTAATAACTATCAGCGACCACAAGGTTAGTGAATTGGATTTCATTTTAGAAGAAATTGGTGGCCTATTGAAAAGTATATAAATTAAGAAACATTGTAATTTGTAAGTTTTTCAATAAAATTTTTAATATTTGTTTTGTTAATGTTATCCTCTTAGAGGAAATTTATATGTTAACTGTAGATATGGATTCATACTATTTCGAAAAAGAAAAAAACAAAGTATAGATTCATATTATAGACATGTTTCTCTAACAACAAACATTTCCCAAGCTCCATTAGCACCATTTATTGATTTTTCAAATCACAAAAATGGAGAAAACTTAATTCAAGCTCTAATTCCCTCCCTTGAAGATCTTGTATTCTGCTTTTTAGGTAATTGAAGGCTATGACCTCTTTTTGTCATTCCACCAAACATATAATGTGCAAAAAGGACATTGGACATTATGAATCATATTATTATTACCATTAATACTCTTCCTTTTAGTTTTTTTCAAAAACCAAACAGAAAACATGATGCAAATCATTTCAAGCTCCCCATACAATCTGAGAGAGTATTGGTGCTACATTAGGAGTTCCCTTCAATATAATGTTGCTATAGCCAAACCCTACACCCAACACTAATCCTAGAAGCACTGCACAAGTAGTTTCCAGCCTTTCTATCTTTTCTTTTTCCTAATCTTCCCTCCTCACGTTTTGTTTCAGTGGCTAACAGTACCACAACTACCCACAATAATTGCATACCCTAGATCTTCAATAGAAAAGACTTTAGCAGATAGGATAAACAAAAACTTAACTATGTAAATAATTAAGATGACTTATATATTTCAAGTCAATAACCAAAAACGCTCAAGTCAATTGCAGAGTAATAACGTACGCTAACCAGAAAACATTAATATCCATACTAACTAATTATTTAATTACAATTTTGAGGAACTATATAAAATTTATTGAGTTTAACAATTTTTCGAGAGCCAGTCCATTACAATCATTCTTTAGATGCATCTCCAGTTTCTTTTCCACAACACAAAGGCTTAACTAACTAAAAATTACACCCAATTCAGAAATCTATATAACACCCAATTCAGAAATCTATATACCACATTCAAAATTAACCTTCAAATTTAGAAAACTATAAAAATTATTACATAGTTAGGGTTACCTGTGCGGTGGTGGTAGCGATAATAGTAGTGGCGGCGGCGATGACAGTGGTGGTGGCGGCGGGTGGCTATCTATATAAACAAAACCCAAAAGTTACAAAAAATTACTAAAATTAAGCTACTCACATATTCCTAATTAAGCACAACCTAGTATACAACAATTCATTCAATCAAACATTTGAACCACATAAATTAACAAAAAATGGAATTGAATCGAAACCCACATGCTACAGAAGAGGAAAAGAAGAAGAAAAACCACATGTCAAATATTCAAATATAACATAATACACACACACACACACACACACACACACACACACACACATATATATATATATATATATATATATATATCAAATATTTGTTATAGGGTTTGGAACCTAACACCAATTGAAGGAGTAGTAGCAACCACCAATCGTGCGAGGACTAGCACCAACCACCAGTACATTCTCCCACTTCTCCCTTTTTGGTCTTCCTTTTTTTCCCTTCTGCTTCTGCTACTATCGAGCGAAAGACTGATAGATTAAAAAGATCAGCGACCGGCATCAGTGACTGCATGCGGTTGTTGAATTTTAACGATGTGGAAGTATCAACGACCGAAGGCGGTCAATGATTGTGGGAGGCCACAAAAACCTAGCGCGCCAACATTTACTGCCAATTTTTTTGGTAGTAAAATTGAACCAGCGACAAATTAGCGATCGGGTGCGGTCGCTAACATAAGCTAGCGACTATATTCAAGGGCGGTCTCCACTATCGATCGCTAATAATCCTATCTTCGACCGTAAGTGCGGTCGCTGATATTGTTGGTCGCTATTAGAGCATTTTCTTATAGTGGTTGGATGGGAGGCAGTTCATCTGATACTTCTCCGATGTAATTCCCGTAGGCTGGAGCCTGTTGACTAGAAACTGTGATATTTTGAATGCTTACCTTCTCAGGTATGTTGATCAAGGAGGCTACAGTTGCTAGTGCGTCAGTAAAGTCATTCCTGTTCCGAAGAATGTGGAGGAAGGATATATCTTCAAACTCCAAAGCCATCTAGATAACTTGCTGATGGTAAGGCAACAGATGTAATTCTTTGGTGTGATAGAGCCTAGTGGTTTGTCTGATTACCAGTTTGGAATCTCCAAAGACAGTTAACCGTTTGACGCCCATGGAATGGGTAAGCCTTAACCCCATTATACAGCCTTCATACTCATCTATGTTGTTAGTGTTGACAATCTGCAACTTGATGGCAATGGGATACTGCTCTCCCTAAATGGACACTAGAACTATCCCAGCTCCAACACCTTCAATATTTACAGCTCCATCAAAATACATCCTCCATGATTGGGTTGTATTGTCATGATGGTGTTGCTGAATTGTCATTACCTCTTCATCGAGGAAATATGTTTCCAAGGGTTTGAAATCCCCGGCTGGTGTGGCAGCCAGTTGATCCTCAATTCCTTGACCTTTGATAGAATTTTGAGTCACAAAGATGATGTCAAATTGTTGGAGGATCAACTGCCATTTGGACAGTCGACAATTCAACATAGGTTTACTGAACACGTACATGAGAGGATCCATGCGGGATATGAGATGGGTTGTGTGACAATGGAGATAATGTTGTAATCTCATGGAAGCCAATGCTAAAGCACAACAAGTCTTCTCAATCAAGGTATACTTGTGCTCACTGATGCTGAATCTTTTGCTGAGGTAATAGATAGCTCTTTCTTAGCCTCTATTATCTTTCTGTCCCAGCATACAGCCCATGGCATTGTCATTGATTGACAAGTACATATACATGTGAACGTCATCCCTGGGAGGTACCAAGACAAGAGTTTTGTGACGCCCCCAAAATTAGGTATACATCACCCACCTTGGATCGTCAGATACATGGTACAGAAAACAAATACAACTTACTAATACAACTATCGTGTACAATACGACAAAACATAACTGTGAGTTTGAATACAATTATTGCCTACTGGAGACTATACAAACTCAAAAGGAGTCCTCATTACAATTATTGTCACACTATTTAATAGAATAGTGAGGACTACTAATACTATCATCTGGTCCATCACTCCGTTCCCCGACTCGTTCCAGCTATATTCTCATTTCCTGAAGAGAACAGTGAAAGAAAGGGTGGGCTCAACTAGCCCAGTAAGAAATATTATGACTAAGATAATGCAGAATAAATTATCATTAGCCTTCAACAATGTTAAACTGATAAAATATAACGAACATCAAGTTTAACTGCAGCGGAAAAAGCAATCTATTAAAAGAGTGAAGTAGAAAGTAAAATCTACTATCTTCTATGATTTAAAAGGTTTTTCAACACTGTTATCGCTGGGACTCAGCTTAATAAAATAATCCACATCATCGAATCACCCCTGCACTATGGCCAAGGATATTCGTGTATTTATTAATGGTCATGATCATGCCAACAACTGTCCATCAATACACTACGGGCCACTAATGACTTTTACCACATCATTTGTAACTTTACGGTCATGATTATACCGAATAATCCCTGGTCATAATCATACCAAGTCTATCTATGCACTACAAGCCACAGATGACTTTCAACATTTTATAAACATGAGGATGATGACAATGATATAAGAATTCAATAAAACAAGTTCAAGAATTAATTTATCCAAGAATTAACAACGGCCAAATTGTCAACATGATACTGCTTTGTGGAGTAAAATCCAAGAATACTTAGAAGAATATTTTTATGAAAAGATACTGGATGAAACACAATTATCAAGGATATTCCACAAATTTCATGGAGTATAGAAGTCAAAACTTAACCAACTAAGTATAATAAAGAATGGAATAACAAAAGAAATCACCATGCATGCGATAGACCGCATAGACAGGTTATTCCAACAGAATAATAAATAATGGAACCAGGTCCGGCGTAAAACGCACAGACAGGATATTCCAACAGAATAATAATAAAGGCGGAACCAGGTCCTGTGTAAAACACACAGACAGGATGTTCCAACAGAATTATAATAAAGATGGAACCAAGTCTGGTGTAAAACACACAGACAAGATGTTCCAACAAAATAATAATAAAGAAGGAACCAGGTTCGGTGTAAAACACACAGACAAGATGTTCCAACAGAATAATAATAAAGACGGAACCAGGTCCGGTGTAAAACACACAGACAGGATGTTCCAACAGAATAATAATAAAGACGGAACCAGGTCCGGTGTAAAACACACAGACAGGATGTTCCAACAGAATAATAGAAGAATGTCACCAAGTATAGGGTAGACCGCGTATACAGGTTATTCCAACAGAATAATAAGAAATGGAATAACAACAGTTCTCTCTATGAATAAGAAAGAATAACACCCCTTACCGTTTTAAATAAGAACTGAAATAAGAAAGTAGTTAAGTAGCAAAATACTTTTCTTCTCTCTCTCTATAGTTTCTCTCTATAGTTTCTCTCTCTTGAGTTCAGTGAATTCGTAAGAAATAATGAAGGAATGAGCTGCTATTTATAGAAAAATGAAATGCATAGTAACTAATCCATAAACGGTCCAGATTGATTACTTTAATCTGACGGTCCATATTTAAAGAAAAATCTTTTAAATAAAATATAATATATTCTATTTATAGAATAACTTTCATAAAGTACTATGTTTTATATAAAAAGATATTTCTGTTTTATTACGTTAATAATACGAATAAAACAAAACTTCATTATCGCTAAATAATTCATATTATTAACTGACAATAATTGAATCAAACTGAGTGACTTCTCACATAAGCATTAATAATCAATACTGTGTGCTACTATGCAACCACACGTATTACTGTACTTTTACTACCGAGTAGTTCAACAGTATCAATGGTAAAACTTCTGCCGTTATTTTTAATAAAATATTTTTGTCGTTTTCTCAATCCGACAATAATTCTGTTGTGGGGTCCACCAATGATTGTGCCATTGTACGAATATTCCCTGTTAAAACGAATATTCCCCGACCAATCGAATATTATATAACAACTTGCGTACTTTGCAAAATTTATAAATATTACCTACAACTTTAACATTATATCAAATTAACTCCATAATATTCAAAAATGATATTTATAGAAAATTCATATTTATTTATAAAAGTTGGGGTCTTACAACCTCCCCTTCTTATGAAATTTCGCCCTCGAAATTAGGGTACGTACCTGGTATGTCGAAGAGGTAAGGATACCTTGACTTCATTTCAAATTCTAACTCCCAAGTCATTTCCTCAACATCGTGGTTTCTCCACAAAACTTTGACTTGAGGTATAACCTTGGAGCGTAGAATATGTTCCTTCTTATCCAAGATTTGAACAGGAACTTCTTCATACGACAAATCATCCCCTATTTCATTCGGTTCTAACTCAATAATGTGGTTCGGATCTTCCACATATTTACGTAACATGGATATGTGAAAAACGTTATGAACACGAGACATACTTGGCGGTAAAGCGAGTCTATAAGCCACAGTTCCTACTCGATCGAGGATTAAAAATGGACCGACGAATCGAGGATTGAGCTTTTCTCTCTTTTCAAATCTCGTAACTCCTTTCCATGGAGCAACACGTAAAAACACATGATCTCCTATATTAAATTCCACGTCCTTTCGATGAAGATCAACATAACTCTTTTGTCGATCTTGTGAGGTTTTTATACGTTGTCGGATCGTTTGAATCTTTTCTGTAATCATACGTACCAACTCCGGTCCCAACAACGTTGCTTCACCCACCTCATCCCAGCATACTGGAGAACGACACTTTCTTCCATACAACGCTTCGAATGGAGCCATGCCAATACTTGCTTGATAACTGTTGTTGTAGGAAAACTCTACCAATGATAAGAATTTATCCCAACTTCCCTTGAAGTCAAGGACACAGAGTCTTAATAAACCTTCCAGAGTTTGAATAGTCCTCTCTGATTGTCCGTCCGTCTGAGGATGATATGCCTAACTAAATCGTAAATCCGTGCTCATAGCTTTTTGTAAGCTAACCCAAAATCGTGAAGTGAATCTTGGGTGTCGGTCAGAAACTATGGATATTGGCATACCATGCAGTCTTACAATCTCGTTTATGTACATACGAGTAAGACGTTCAAGTGTATAAATTTTTCGTATCGATAAAAACAGAGCAGACTTGGTCAATCTATCAACAATGACCCAAATCGCATCAATACCTTAAGAAACCTTAGGAAGACCGGTAACGAAATCCATGGTAATGTGCTCCCACTTCCATTTTGGAATTTCAAGTGGTTGCAATGGACCTTTTGGTACTTGATGCTCCGCTTTGACTCGTTGACAAGTTAGACACCTTGAGATAAACAGCGCTATCTCTCTCTTCATATTGCTCCACCAAAATGTATGACGAAGATCATGATACATTTTGGTACTTCCAGGATGGATTGCAAACGGTGTGTTGTGCGCCTCCATCATGATTTTATACTTTAAATCAGGGTCATTAGGAACACAAAGTCTGGAGTTAACTCGAAGAATTCCTTCTTCATTGATTCTTGCTTCCGGCATAGCACCTTCTTGCACTTTCTTCCTCATACGCATCAGCTTCAGGTCTGTAGCTTGAGCAGCTTTAACTTTATCGATTAAAGTCGGTTCTACTCGTATATTCGCCATCATCACATGGGTTCCTGGAGTCTTTAACTCTATCTCTATCCTTTGCAAGTCACACAAAATGGGCATTTGTGTTGACAATATCGCACTCGTACTTGCATATGATCTTCTACTCAATGCGTCAGCTACCACGTTCACTTTTCCAGGATGGTATTAAATGGTATGATCATAATCTTTAAATAGTTCAAGCCAACGTCGTTGTCGCATGTTGAGTTCCTTTTGAGTGAAAAAATATTTGAGACTTTTATGATCCGTAAAGATCTCCACCTTCTCCCCATACAAGTAATGCCTCCAAATTTTAAGTGCAAAGACAACAGCTGCCAACTCTAGATCATGAGTAGGATAATTCCTCTCATATTCCTTAAGTTGTCTAGATGCATAGGCTATGACTTTTCCATGTTGCATAAGAACTCATCCCAACCCTTTGCTCGAAGCATCACTGTAGATGACAAACCCCTCCGAGCCAGATGGTATTGTTAGAACAGGTGTTGAAATGAGTCTCCTCTTGAGTTCTTAAAAACTCATCTCACATTCTTCGCTCCAACCGAACTTTGTATCTTTCCGAGTCAGCTGAGTTAATGGAGTAGCGATTTGAGAAAATCCTTCCACGAATCTCCGATAATAACCAACTAAACCAAGAAAGCTACGTACTTCAGTCACTGATTTAGGTTGCTCCCAGCTTTGAATAGCTTCAATCTTTGCCGGGTCAACAGATATTCCACGACTTGATACTACGTGCCCAAGGAATACTACCTCCTCCAGCCAGAACTCCCACTTCTTCAACTTGGCATAAAATTTATATTCACGAAGCTTTTGGAGTACCAGCCTCAAGTGTTGCTCATGATCTTCACGGCTTTTGGAATAAATAAGGATGTCATCAATAAAGACGACCACAAAGTGATCCGAATATTCCTTGAATACCTGGTTCATCATATCCATGAAGGCAGCAGGAGCATTAGTCAATCCAAAGGACATGACTAGGAATTCATAATGCCCGTACCGAGTTCTGAAAGCCATCTTTGGAATATCCGCAGTTCTAACCTTCAGCTGATGATATCCAGAACGAAGATCGATCTTCGAAAAGAATTGTGCTCCTTGCAACTGGTCAAATAGGTCATCAATACGTGGTAATGGGTACCTATTTTTGATGGTGACATAATTCAACTCTCGACAATCAATACAAAGTCGCATACTTCCATCTTTCTTCTTCACGAATAGAATAGGAGCACCCCAAGGAGAAGTACTAGGACGAATAAAGCCAATGTCTAACAATTCCTGCAGTTGGATCTTTAACTCCTGAAGTTCAATAGGAGCCATTCGATATGGGGCTTTGGAAATGGGTTTTGTACCGGGTTCAAGGTCGATACAAAATTCAATTTCACGCTCTAGGGGTAGGCCAGAAAGTTCTTTAGGGAATACGTCAGGGAATTTATTAACAATAGAAATGTCATTCAAAACTGACGTATTTTTGTTTAGATCCGTGACATGAGCTAAGAAAGCTTGACATCCATTTTTCAATAAACGAATAGCTTTATGGCTTGAGATGACAGCGATTGATTTTAATGGTTTGGTTGCTTGAATTCACATAATAGGTCGATTAGGAATATGAAAGCTAACAACCTTACAAAAATAATCAATTTTTGCATGATGAGTAGTTAACCAATCAATCCCTAGAATCACGTCAAATGCAAGTATTTTTAATGAAATAAGATCGACAGGTAATGTGTGGGTACCAACTTGAACCAAACAGGACTTATAAACCGTGGATGTAATGAAGGTTTCTCCTATTGGAGTTTCAACAGATAAGTCAAAGTTTAATTTCTCCGGAGTCAAATTTAATCGATGAGCGCAAGTAGGAGAAATAAAAGAATTTGTAGAACCGGTATCAAATAAAGTATAGACTTCGTTAGAGTTTATGATAAGCTTACCCGTGATGACCTCATTCGGGTTCCTTGCTTTCTGGGAGGTCACAACAAACGCTCTCCCTTGCACTACCGGTTTTGACTTTTCTAGGACGGCCTTTGGTGCCTCCATCCTGGCTGAACTAATTTTTGGTAAACGACAAAATCGAGCTAAATGACCTTCTCTTCCACAATTATAACATGCTTTAGACGACATCACGCAGTTTGGACTGATGTGCCCCTCCCCTCCGCATTTAAAACATATGATAGGTGGTCGTTCTCCTTCCTTAACAATGGGTGCTGGTGCTGACGTCTTTCCATCATTGTTGAATCTCCTCTTCTTGAAATGATCATTCTTATTATTTTGGCCCTGATTACCACCGAAGTGGTTACCATTTCTGGCATGTTGATTCCCACCATGCTTGTTGTCACCGCTTCGATGACTGCTCTCACTAGTATTATCATTTTACCGTCTGCTCTCTTTTGGTTGCCTTGACTCGTTATCGCGCTCCACTAACTGAGCCCTATTCACAACATCTGAATACAAACACAGTTTATGAGAAATAAGATATTGACGTATCTCAGGTTTCAAACCTCGCAAAAACATTCGCGTCATTCGCACTTCATTATCCACCAAGTGGGACGCAAACCGGGATAACTCAGCAAATTTAGCCTCATACTGCGACACGGTCATATTATTCTGCTCTAATTTGATTAACTCCACCTCTTTCATGTGACGAACACTTTCAGGAAAGTATTTGTCATTGAACAGCTCTTAGAACTTCTCCCAAGACATCTTCAGTGCGGCAGGTTGAGTACGCTTAATCGATTCCCACCAATAATCTGCCTCTACTCGCAACATAAAGGCGGCAAAGGGAACCTTTTGGTCCTCTCCATGTTTTCGCTATAAGTGGTTTTGGCTCTCCCTTAAACTCCAGTGGTCCCAGCTCCTTGAACTGTTTAGCGGTGACCGACCGAGAGTTTTCAGTGTTTCCACCTACATTTTGGATAGGAGCCACTCTCGCCTGCTGTTGCATGAACTGCATAAAGCTTCTAAACATTCCATCGTTCATCATCTGGTCAGTGTTATTGTTTGCATGAGGATTGTCACCTTCCTAATACACATTATCCTGATTATTGATATGTGGTGAATCAACAGTCGCCTGTACTCCATTGCTATTCTCAACATTCTCAGATGCCATTTTCAGATACTGCCACAAAACAAAAGTTAATTGATATGTCATATATTATTCTTATATTCTGACCGACCAATTAAATACCATGCAAATAAACTTAGGTAGGTCATACTGGCGAAGGAATTCCCCGTCTCTCCCCTCCTAGTTCTATTCTCACATCTTAGCCAGGGATCATATCCCTAAGCTCTCTGATACCAACTATGACGCCCCCAAAATTAGGTATACATCACCCATCTTGGGTCGTCAGATACATGGTACAGAAAACAAATACAACTGTCGTGTACAATACGACAAAATATAACTGTGAGTTTGAATACAATTATTGCCTACTAGAGACTATACAAACTCAAAAGGAGTCCTCATTACAATTATTGTCACACTATTTAATAGAATAGTGAGGACTACTAATACTATCATCTGGTCCATCACTCCGTTCCCCGACTCGTTCCAGCTATATTCTCATTTCCTGAAGAGAACAGTGAAAGAAAAGGTGAGCTCAACTAGCCTAGTAAGAAATATTATGACTAAGATAATGCAGAATAAATTATCATTAGCCTTCAACAGTGTTAAACTGATAAAATATAACGAACATCAAGTTTAACTGCAGCGGAACAAGCAATCCATTAAAAGAGTCAAGTAGAAAATAAAATCTACTATCTTCTATGATTTAAAAGATTTTTCAACACTGTTATCGCTGGGACGCAGCTTAATAAAATAATTCACATCATCGAATCACCCTGCACTACGGCCAAGGATATTCGTGTATTTATTAATGGTCATGATCATGCCAACAACTGTCCATCAATACACTACTGGCCAATGAGGACTTTTACCACATCATTTGTAACATTACGGTCATGATTATGTCGAATAATCCCTGGTCATAATCATACCAAATCTATATATGCACTACAGGCCACAAATGACTTTCAACATTTTATAAACATGAGGATGATGACAATGATATAAGAATTCAATAAAACAAATTCAAGAATTAATTTATCCAAGAATTAACAACGTCCAAATTGTCAACATGATATTACTTTGTGGAGTAAAATTCAACAATACTTAGAAGAATATTTTCATGAAAAGATACTGGATGAAACGTAATTATCAAGGATATTTCACAAATTTCGAGTATAGAAGTCAAAACTTAACCAACTGAGTATAAAAAAGAATGGAATAACAAAAGAAATCACCATGCATGTTATAGATCGCACAGACAGGTTATTCCAACAGAATAATATATAATGGAACCAGGTCCGGCGTAAAACGCACAGACAGGATATTCCAACAGAATAATAATAAAGACGGAACCAGATCCGGTGTAAAACACACAGACAGGATGTTCCAACAGAATAATAATAAAGACGGAACCAGGTCTGGTGTAAAACACACAGACATGATGTTCCAACAGAATAATAATAAAGACGGAACCAGGTCCGGTGTAAAACACACAGACAGGATGTTCCAGCAGAATAATAGAAGAATGTCACCAAGTATAGGGTAGACTGCGTATACAGGTTATTCCAACAGAATAATAAGAAATGGAATAACAACAGTTCTCTTCATGAATAAGAAAGAATAACACCATTTACCGTTTTAAAGAAGAACTGAAATAAGGAAGTAGTTAAGTAGCAGAATACTTTTCTTCTCTCTCTCTCTATAGTTTCTCTCTCTAGAGTTCAGTGAATTCGTAAGAAATAATGAAGGAATGAGCTGCTATTTATAGAAAAATAGAATACATAGTAACTAATCCATGAACGGTCCAGATTGATTACTTTAATCTGACGGTCCATATTTAAAGAAAAATCTTTTAAATAAAATATAATATATTCTATTTATAGAATAACTTTAATAAAGTATTTTATTTTATATAAAAAGATATTTCTGTTTTGTTACGTTAATAATACGAATAAAACAAAACTTCATTATCGCTAAATAATTCATATTATTAACTGACAATAATTGAATCAAACTGAGTGACTTCTCACATAAGCATCAAAAATCAATACCGTGTGCTACTATGCAACCACACGTATTACTGTACTTTTACTACCGAGTAGTTCAACAGTATCAATGGTAAAACTTCCGCCGTTATTTTTAATAAAATATTTTTGTCGTTTTCTCAATTCGACAATAATTCCGTTGTGGGGCCACCAATGATTGTGCCATTGTACGAATATTCCCTGTTAAAACGAATATTCCCCGACCAATCGAATATTATATAACAACTTGCGTACTTTATAAAATTTATAAATGTTACCCACAACTTTAACATTATATCAAATTAACTCCATAATATTCAAAAATGATATTTATAGAAAATTCATTTTTATTTATAAACGTTGGGGTCTTACAACATCCCTTTCTTATGAAATTTTGCCGTCGAAATTAGGGTACGTACCTGGTATGTCGAAGAGGTAAGGATACCTTGACTTCATTTCAGATTCTAAGTCCCAAGTTATTTCCTCAACATCGTGGTTTCTCCACAAAACTTTGACTTGAGGTATAACCTTGGAGCGTAGAATATGTTCCTTCTTATCCAAGATTTGAATATGAACTTCTTCATACGTCAAATCATCCGCTATTTCGTTCGGTTCTAACTCAATAATGTGGTTCGGATCTTCCACATATTTACGTAACATGGATATGTGAAAAACGTTATGAACACGAGACATACTTGGCGGTAAAGCGAGTCTATAAGCCACAGTTCCTACTCGATCGAGGATTAAAAATGGACTGATGAATCGAGGATTGAGCTTTCCTCTCTTTCCAAATCTCGTAACTCCTTTCCATAGAGCAACACGTAAGAACACATGATCTCCTATATCAAATTTCACGTCCTTTCGATGAAGATCAGCATAACTCTTTTGTCGATCTTGTGAGATTTTTATACATTGTCGGATCGTTTGAATCTTTTCTGTAGTCATACGTACCAACTCCGGTCCCAACAACGTTGCTTCACCCACCTCATCCCAGCATACTGGAGAACGACACTTTCTTCCATACAACGCTTCGAATGGAGCCATGCCAATACTTGCTTGATAACTGTTGTTGTAGGAAAACTGTACCAATGATAAGATCCTGTCCCAACTTCCCTTGAAGTCATGGACACAGAGTCTTAATAAATCTTCCAGAGTTTGAATAGTCCTCTCTGATTGTCCGTCCGTCTGAGGATGATATGCCTAACTAAATCGTAAATCCGTGCCCATAGTTTTTTGTAAGATAACCCAAAATCGTGAAGTGAATCTTGGGTCTTGGTCAGAAACTATGGATACTGGCATACCATGTAGTCTTATAATCTCGTTTATGTACATGCGAGCAAGACGTTCAAGTGTATAAGTTTCTCGTATCGGTAAAAAATGAGCAGATTTGGTCAATCTATCAACAATGACCCAAATCGCATCAATACCTTGAGAAACCTTAGGAAGACCGGTAACGAAATCCATGGTAATGTGCTCCCACTTCCATTTTGGAATTTCAAGTGGTTGCAATGGACCTATTGGTACTTGATGCTCCGCTTTGACTCGTTGACAAGTTAGACACCTTGAGATAAACAGCGCTATCTCTCTCTTCATATTGCTCCACCAAAATGTATGACAAAGATCATGATACATTTTGGTACTTCCAGGATGGATTGCAAACGGTGTGTTGTGCGCCTCCATCATGATTTCATACTTTAAATTAGGGTCGTTAGGAACACAAAGTCTGGAGTTGACTCGAAGTATTCCTTCTTCATCGATTCTTGCTTCCGGCATAGCACCTTCTTGCACTTTCTTCCTCATACGCATAAGCTCCAGGTCTGTAGCTTGAGCAGCTTTAACTTTATCGATTAAAGTCGGTTCTACTCGTATATTCGCCATCATCACATGGGTTCCTGGAGTCTTTAACTCTATCTCCATCCTTTGCAAGTCACACAAAATGGGCCTTTGTGTGGACAATATCGCACTCGTACTTGCATATGATCTTCTACTCAATGCGTCGGCTACCACGTTCGCTTTTCTAAGATGGTATTGAATGGTATGATCATAATCTTTCAACAGTTCAAGCCAACGTCGTTGTCGCATGTTGAGTTCCTTTTGAGTGAAAAAATATTTGAGGCTTTTATGATCCGTAAAGATCTCCACCTTCTCCCCATACAAGTAATGCCTCCAAATTTCAAGTGCAAAGACAACAGCTGCCAACTCTAGATCATGAGTAGGACAATTCCTCTCATATTCCTTAAGTTGTCTTGATACATAGGCTATGACTTTTCCATGTTGCATGAGAACTCATCCCAACCCTTTGCTCGAAGCATCACTGTAAATGACAAACCCCTCTGAGCCAGATGGTATTGTTAGAACAGGTGCTGAAATGAGTCTCCTCTTGAGTTCTTAAAAACTCATCTCACATTCTTCGCTCCAACCGAACTTTGTATCTTTCCGCGTAAGCTGAGTTAATGGAGTAGCGATTCGAGAAAATCTTTCCACGAATCTCCGATAATAACCAGCTAAACTAAGAAAGTTACGTACTTCGGTCACTGATTTAGGTTGCTCCCAGCTTTGAATAGCTTCAATCTTTGCCGGGTCAACAGATATTCCACTACTTGATACTACGTGCCCAAAGAATGCTACCTCCTCCAGCCAGAACTTGCACTTCTTTAACTTGGCATAAAGCTTGTATTCACGAAGCTTTTGGACTACCAGCCTCAAGTGTTGCTCATGATCTTCACGGCTTTTGGAATAAATAAGGATGTCATCAATAAAGACGACCACAAAGTGATCCAAATATTCCTTGAATACCCGGTTCATCATATCCATGAAGGCAGCAGGAGTATTAGTCAATCCAAAGGACATGATTAGGAATTCATAATGCCCGTACCGAGTTCTGAAAGCCGTCTTTGGAATATCCTCAGTTCTAAGCTTCAACTGATGATATCCAGAACGAAGATCGATCTTTAAAAAGAATTGTGCTCCTTGTAACTGGTCAAACAGGTCATCAATACGTGGCAATGGGTACCTATTTTTGATGGTGACATAATTCAACTCTCGATAATCAATACAAAGTCGCATACTTCCATCTTTCTTCTTCACGAATAGAACAGGAACACCCCAAGGAGAAGTACTGGGACGAATAAAGTAAATGTCTAACAATTCCTGCAGTTGGATCTTTAACTCCTGAAGTTCAATAGGAGCCATTCGTTATGGGGCTTTGGAAATGGGTTTTGTACCGGGTTCAAGGTCGATACAAAATTTAATTTCACGCTCTGGGGGTAGGCCAGGAAGTTCTTCAGGGAATACGTCAGGGAATTTATTAACAATAGAAATATCATTCAAAACTGACGTATTTTTGTTTAGATCCGTGACATGAGCTAAGAAAGCTTGACATCCGTTTTTCAATAAACGAATAGCTTTATGGCTTGAGATGACAGCGATTGATTTTAATGGTTTGGTTGCTTGAATTCGCATAATAGGTCGATTAGGAATATGAAAGCTAATAACCTTACGAAAATAATCAATTTTTGCATGATGAGTAGTTAACCAATCAATCCCTAGAATCACGTCAAATGCAAGTATTTTTAATGAAATAAGATCGACAGGTAATGTGTGGGTACCAACTTGAACCAAACAGGACTTATAAACCGTGGATGTAATGAAGGTTTCTCCTATTGGAGTTTCAACAGATAAGTCAAAGTTTAATTTCTCCGGAGTCAAATTTAATCGATGAGCGCAAGTAGGAGAAATAAAAGAATTTGTAGAACCGGTATCAAATAAAGTATAGACTTCGTTAGAGTTTATGATAAGCTTACCCGTGATGACCTCATTCGGGTTCCTTGCTTTCTGGGAGGTCACAACAAACGCTCTCCCTTGCACTACCGGTTTTGACTTTTCTAGGACGGCCTTTGGTGCCTCCATCCTGGCTGAACTAATTTTTGGTAAACGACAAAATCGAGCTAAATGACCTTCTCTTCCACAATTATAACATGCTTTAGACGGCATCACGCAGTTTGGACTGATGTGCCCCTCCCCTCTGCATTTGAAACATATGATAGGTGGTCGTTCTCTTTCCATAACAACGGGTGCTGGTGCTGACGTCTTTCCATCATTGTTGAATCTCCTCTTCTTGAAATGACCATTCTTATTGTTTTAGCCCTGATTATCACCGAAGTGGTTACCATTTCTGGCCTATTGATTCCCACCGCGCTTGTTATCACCGCTTCGATGACTGCTCTCACTGGTATTATTATTTTGCCGACTGCTCTCTTTTGGTTGCGTTGACTCGTTATCGTTCTCCACTAACTGAGCCCTATTCACAACATCTGAATACAAACACAGTTTATGAGAAATAAGATGTTGACGTATCTCAGGTTTCAAACCTCGCAAAAACATTCGCGTCATTCGCTCTTCATTAACCACCATGTGGGACGCAAACCGGGACAACTCAGTAAATTTAGCCTCATACTGCGATACGGTCATATTATTCTGCTCCAATTTGATGAACTCCACCTCCTTCATGTGACGAACACTTTCGGGAAAGTATTTGTCATTGAACAGTTCTTGGAACTTCTCCCAAGACATCTTCAGTGCAGCAGGTTGAGTACTCTTAATCGATTCCCACCAGTAATCTGCCTCTCCTCGCAACATAAAGGTGGCAAAGGGAACCTTTTGGTCCTCGGAGCATCCCAAGACATCAAATATCTTGGTGATCTGCTTTATCCATGTTTCCGCTATATGTGGTTTTGGCTCTCCTTTAAACTCCGGTGGTCCCAGCTCCTTGAACTGTTTAGCGGTGACCGACCGAGAGTTTTTAGTGTTTCTACCTACATTTTGGACAGGAGCCGCTCTCGCCTGCTGTTGCATGAACTGTATAAAGCTTCTGAACATTCCATCATTCATCATCTGGTCAGTGTTGTTGTTTGCATGAGGATTGTCACCTTCCTGATGCACATTATCCTGATTATTGATATGTGGTGAATCAACAGTCGCATGTGCTCTATTGCTACTCTCAACATTCTCAGATGTCATTTTCAGATACTGCCACAAAACAAAAGTTAATTGATATGGCATATATTATCCTTATATTCTGACAGACCAATTAAATACCATGCAAATAAACTTAGGTAGGTCATAATGGCGAAGGAATTCCCCGTCTCTCCCCTCCTAGTTCTATTCTCACATCTTAGCCAGGGATCATATCCCTAAGCTCTGATACCAACTATGACTCCCCCAAAATTAGGTATACATCACCCATCTTGGGTCGTCAGATACATGGTACAGAAAACAAATACAACTTACTAATACAACTGTCGTGTACAATACGACAAAACATAACTGTGAGTTTGAAAACAATTATTGCCTACTAGAGACTATACAAACTCAAAAGAATTCCTCATTACAATTATTGTCACACTATTTAATAGAATAGTGAGGACTACTAATACTATCATCTGGTCCATCACTCCGTTCCCCGACTCATTCCAGCTATATTCTCATTTCCTGAAGAGAACAGTGAAAGAAAGGGTGAGCTCAACTAGCCCAGTAAGAATTATTATGACTAAGATAATGCAGAATAAATTATCATTAACCTTCAACAGTGTTAAACTGATAAAATATAACGAACATTAAGTTTAACTGCAGCGGAACAAGCAATCCATTAAAAGAGTCAAGTAGAAAACAAAATCTACTATCTTCTATGATTTAAAAGGTTTTTCAACACTGTTATCGCTGGGACTCAGCTTAATAAAATAATTCACATCATCGAATCACCCCTGCACTACGGCCAAGAATATTCGTGTATTCATTAATGGTCATGATCATGCAAACAACTGTCCATCAATACACTACGGGCCAATGAGGACTTTTACCACATCATTTGTAACATTACGGTCATGATTATACCGAATAATCCCTGGTCATAATCATATCAAGTCCATCTATGCACTACAGGCCACAGATGACTTTCAACATTTTGTAAACATGAGGATGATGACAATGATATAAGAATTCAATAAAACAAGTTCAAGAATTAATTTATCCAAGAATTAACAATGTCCAAATTGTCAACATGATACTGCTTTGTGGAGTAAAATCCAAGAATACGTAGAAGAATATTTTCATGAAAAGATACTGGATGAAACGCAATTATCAAGGATATTCCACAAATTTCATGGAGTATAAAAGTTAAAACTTAACCAACTGAGTATAATAAAGAATGGAATAACAAAAGAAATCACCATGCATGCGATAGACCGCACAGACAGGTTATTCCAATAGAATAATAAATAATGGAACCAGGTCCGGCGTAAAACGCACAGACAGGATATTCCAACAGAATAATAATAAAGACGGAACCAGGTCCGGTGTAAAATACACAGACAGGATGTTCCAACAGAATAATAATAAAGACGGAACCAGGTCTGGTGTAAAACACACAGACAGAATGTTCCAACAGAATAATAATAAAGAATGAACCAGGTCCGGTGCAAAACACACAGACAGGATGTTCCAACAGAATAATAATAAAGACGGAACCAGGTCCGGTGTAAAACACACAGACAGGATGTTCCAACAGAATAATAGAAGAATGTCACCAAGTATAGGGTAGACCACGTATACAGGTTATTCCAACAGAATAATAAGAAATGGAATAACAACAGTTCTCTTCATGAATAAGAAAGAATAACACCCCTTACCGTTTTAAAGAAGAACTGAAATAAGGAAGTTGTTAAGTAGCAGAATACTTTTCTTCTCTCTCTCTATAGTTTCTCTCTATAGTTTCTCTCTCTAGAGTTCAGTGAATTCGTAAGAAATAATGAAGGAATGAGCTGTTATTTATAGAAAAATGGAATGCATAGTAACTAATCCATGAACGGTCCAGATTAATTACTTTAATCTGACGGTCCATATTTAAAGAAAAATATTTTAAATAAAATATAATATATTCTATTTATAGAATAATTTTAATAAAGTATTTTGTTTTATAACGTTAATAATACGAATAAAACAAAACTTCATTATCGCTAAACAATTCATATTATTAACCGACAATAATTGATTCAAAATGTGTAACTTCTCACATAAGTATCAATAATCAATACCGTGTGCTACTATGCAACCACACGTATTACTGTACTTTTACTACCGAGTAGTTCAACAGTATCAATGGTAAAACTTCCGCCGTTATTTTTAATAAAATATTTTTGTCGTTTTCTCAATTCGAAAATAGTTCTGTTGTGGGGTCCACCAATGATTGTGCTGTTGTACGAATATTCCCTGTTAAAACGAATATTCTCCGACAAATCGAATATTATATAACAACTTGTGTACTTTGTAAAATTTATAAATATTACCAACAACTTTAACATTATATCAAATTAACTCCATAATATTCAAAAATGATATTTATAGAAAATTCATCTTTATTTATAAAAGTTGTGGTCTTACAACCTCCCCTTCTTATGAAATTTTGCCGTCAAAATTAGGGTACGTACCTGGTATGTCGAAGAGGTAAGGATACCTTGACTTCATTTCAGATTCTAACTCCCAAGTCATTTCCTCAACATCGTGGTTTCTCCACAAAACTTTGACTTGAGGTATAACCTTGCAGCGTAGAATATGTTCCTTCTTATCCAAGATTTGAACAGGAACTGCTTCATACGTCAAATCCTCCGCTATTTCGTTCGGTTCTAACTCAATAATGTGGTTCGGATCTTCCACATATTTACGTAACATGGATATGTGAAAAACGTTATGAACACGAGACATACTTAGCGGTAAAGCGAGTCTATAAGCCACAGTTCCTACTCGATCGAGGATTAAAAATGGACCGACGAATCGAGGATTGAGCTTTCCTCTCTTTCCAAATCTCGTAACTCCTTTCCATGGAGCAACACGTAAAAACACATGATCTCCTATATTAAATTCCACGTCCTTTCGATGAAGATCAACATAACTCTTTTGTCGATCTTGTGAGGTTTTTATACGTTGTCGGATCGTTTGAATCTTTTCTGTAGTCATACGTACCAACTCCGGTCCCAACAACGTTGCTTCACCCACCTCATCCCAACATACTGGAGAACGACACTTTCTTCCATACAACGCTTCGAATGGAGCCATGCCAATACTTGCTTGATAACTGTTGTTGTAGGAAAACTCTACCAATGATAAGAACTTATCCCAACTTCCCTTGAAATCAAGGACACAGAGTCTTAATAAACCTTCCAGAGTTTGAATAGTCCTCTCTGATTGTCCATCCGTCTGAGGATGATATGCCTAACTAAATCGTAAATCCGTGCTCATAGCTTTTTGTAAGCTAACCCAAAATCGTGAAGTGAATCTTGGGTCTCGGTCAGAAACTATGGATACTGGCATACCATGCAGACTTACAATCTCGTTTATGTACATACGAGCAAGACGTTCAAGTGTATAAGTTTCTCATATCAGTAAAAAATGAGCAGATTTGGTCAATCTATCAACAATGACCCAAATCGCATCAATACCTTGAGAAACCTTAGGAAGACCGGTAACGAAATCCATGGTAAATCCATGGTAATGTGCTCCCACTTCCATTTTGGAATTTCAAGTGGTTGCAATAGACCTTTTGGTACTTGATGCTCCGCTTTGACTCGTTGACAAGTTAGACACCTTGAAATAAACAGCGCTATCTCTCTCTTCATATTGCTCCACCAAAATGTATGACAAAGATCACGATATATTTTGGTACTTCCAGGATGGATTGCAAACGGTGTGTTGTGCGCCTCCATCATGATTTCATACTTTAAATTAGGGTCGTTAGGAACACAAAGTCTGGAGTTGACTTGAAGTATTCCTTCTTCATCGATTCTTGCTTCCGGCATAGCACCTTCTTGCACTTTCTTCCTCATACGCATAAGCTCCAGGTCTGTAGCTTGAGCAGCTTTAACTTTATCGATTAAAGTCGGTTCTACTCGTATATTCGCCATCATCACATGGGTTCCTGGAGTCTTTAACTCTATCTCCATCCTTTGCAAGTCACACAAAATGGGCCTTTGTGTTGACAATATCGCACTCGTACTTGCATATGATCTTCTACTCAATGCGTCGGCTACCACGTTCGCTTTTCCAAGATGGTATTGAATGGTATGATCATAATCTTTCAACAGTTCAAGCCAACGTCGTTGTCACATGTTGAGTTCCTTTTGAGTGAAAAAATATTTGAGGCTTTTATGATCCGTAAAGATCTCCACCTTCTCCCCATACAAGTAATGCCTCCAAATTTCAAGTGCAAAGACAACAGCTGCCAACTCTAGATCATGAGTAGGATAATTCCTCTCATATTCCTTGAGTTGTCTTGATGCATAGGCTATGACTTTTTCATGTTGCATGAGAACTCATCCCAACCCTTTGCTCGAAGCATCACTGTAAATGACAAACCCCTCTGAGCCAGATGGTATTGTTAGAACAGGTGCTGAAATGAGTCTCCTCTTGAGTTCTTAAAAACTCATCTCACATTCTTCTCTCCAACCGAACTTTGTATCTTTCCGCGTAAGCTGAGTTAATGGAGTAGCGATTCGAGAAAATCTTTCCACGAATCTCCGATAATAACCAGCTAAACTAAGAAAGTTACGTACTTCGGTCACTGATTTAGGTTGCTCCCAGCTTTGAATAGCTTCAATCTTTGCCGGGTCAACAGATATTCCACGACTTGATACTACGTGCCCAAAGAATGCTACCTCCTCCAGCCAGAACTTGTACTTCTTTAACTTGGCATAAAGCTTGTATTCACGAAGCTTTTAGACTACCAGCCTCAAGTGTTGCTCATGATCTTCACGGCTTTTGGAACAAATAAGGATGTCATCAATAAAGACGACCACAAAGTGATCCAAATATTCCTTGAATACCCGGTTCATCATATCCATGAAGGCAGCAGGAGCATTAGTCAATCCAAAGGACATGATTAGGAATTCATAATGCCCGTACCGAGTTCTGAAAGCCGTCCTTGGAATATCCTCAGTTCTAAGCTTCAGCTGATGATATCCAGAACGAAGATCGATCTTTAAAAAGAATTGTGCTCCTTGCAACTGGTCAAACAGGTCATCAATACGTGGCAATGGGTACCTATTTTTGATGGTGACATAATTCAACTTTCGATAATCAATACAAAGTCGCATACTTCCATCTTTCTTCTTCACGAATAGAATAGGAACACCCCAAGGAGAAGTACTAGGACGAATAAAGTCAATGTTTAACAATTCCTGCAGTTGGATCTTTAACTCCTGAAGTTCAATAGGAGCCATTCGATATGGGGCTTTGGAAATGGGTTTTGTACCGGGTTCAAGGTCGATACAAAATTCAATTTCACGCTCTGGGGGTAGGCCAGGAAGTTCTTCAGGGAATACGTCAGGGAATTTATTAACAATAGAAATATCATTCAAAACTGACGTATTTTTGTTTAGATCCGTGACATGAGCTAAGAAAGCTTGACATCCGTTTTTCAATAAACGAATAGCTTTATGGCTTGAGATGACAGCGATTGATTTTAATGGTTTGGTTGCTTGAATTCGCATAATAGGTCGATTAGGAATATGAAAGCTAACAACCTTACGAAAATAATTAATTTTTGCATGATGAGTAGTTAACCAATCAATCCCTAGAATCACGTCAAATGCAAGTATTTTTAATGAAATAAGATCGACAGGTAATGTGTGGGTACCAACTTGAACCAAACAGGACTTATAAACCGTGGATGTAATGAAGGTTTCTCCCGATGGAGTTTCAACAGATAAGTCAAAGTCTAATTTCTCCGGAGTCAAATTTAATCAATGAGCACAAGTAGGAGAAATAAAAGAATGGGTAGAACTGGTATCAAATAAAGTATAGACTTCGTTAGAGTTTATGATAAGCCTACCCGTGATGACCTCATTCGGTTTTCTTGCTTTCTGGGAGGTCACAACAAACGCTCTCCCTTGCACTACCGGTTTTGACTTTTCTGGGACGGCCTTTGGTGCCTCCATCCTGGATGAACTTATTTTTGGTAAACGACAAAATCGAGCTAAATGACCTTCTCTTCCACAATTATAACATGCTTTAGACTACATCACGCAGTTTGGACTGATGTGCCCCACCCCTCCGCATTTGAAACATTTGATAGGTGGTCGTTCTCCTTCCTTAACAATGGGTGCTGGTGCTGACGTCTTTCCATCATTGTTGAATCTCCTCTTCTTGAAATGACCATTCTTATTGTTTTGGCCATGATTACCACCGAAGTGGTTACCATTTCTGGCCTGTTGATTCCCACCACGCTTGTTGTCACCGCTTCGATGACTGCTCTCACTAGTATTATCATTTTGCCGTCTGCTCTCTTTTGGTTGCGTTGGCTCATTATCGCGCTCCACTAACTGAGCCCTATTCACAACATCTGAATACAAACACAGTTTATGAGAAATAAGATATTGACGTATCTCAGGTTTCAAACCTCGCAAAAACATTCGCGTCATTCGCACTTCATTATCCACCAAGTGGGACGCAAACCGGGATAACTCAGCAAATTTAGCCTCATACTGCGACACGGTCATATTATTCTGCTCCAATTTGATGAACTCCACCTCTTTCATGTGACGAACACTTTCAGGAAAGTATTTGTCATTGAACAGCTCTTGGAACTTCTCCCAAGACATCTTCAGTGCGGCAGGTTAAGTACGCTATCGATTCCTGTGACGCCCCCAAAATTAGGTATACATCACCCATCTTGGGTCGTCAGATACATAGTACAGAATAAAAATACAACTTACTAATACAACTGTCGTGTACAATACGACAAAACATAAACTGTGAGTTTGAATACAAATATTATCTTCTAGAGAGTATTCATACTCAAAAGGAGTCCTCATTACATTTATTAACACACCATTACATAGAATAGTGAGGACTACTAACTAATACTATCATTCGGACCATCACTCCGTTCCCCGACTTGCCCCAGCTACGTTCTCATTTCCTGAAAAGAACAGTGAAAGAAAGGGTGAGCTCAACTAGCCTAGTAAGAAATATTCTGACTAAGATAATGCAGAATAAATTATCATTAGCCTTCAACAATGTTAAACTGATAAAATATAATAGACATCAAGTTTAACTGCATCGGAACAAGCAATCCATTAAAAGAGTCAAGTAGAAAATAAACTCTACTATCTTTTATGATTTAAAAGATTTTCCAACACTGTGATCGATGAGACTCAGCTTAATAAAATAATCCACATCATCGAATCACCCCTGCACTACGGCCAAGGATATTCGTATATTCATTAATGGTCATGATCATGCCAACAACTGTCCATCAATGCACTATGGGCCAATGAGAACTTTTACCACATCATTTGTAACATTACGGTCATGATTATACCGAATAATCCCTGGTCATAATCATAC
This sequence comes from Panax notoginseng, assembly GCA_016801055.1. NCBI lineage: Eukaryota > Viridiplantae > Streptophyta > Magnoliopsida > Apiales > Araliaceae > Panax > Panax notoginseng. The sequence goes on along the minus strand of CM029014.1, from coordinate 34,815,446 downwards.
CAAGTCCATCTATGCACTACAGGCCACAGATGACTTTCAACATTTTATAAACATGAGGATGATGACAAGGATATAAGAATTCAATAAAACAAGTTCAAGAATTAATTTATCCAATAATTAACAACGTCCAAATTGTCAACATGATACTGCTTTGTGGAGTAAAATTCAAGAATACTTAGAAGAATATTTTCATGAAAAGATACTGCATGAACCGCGATTATCAAGGATATTTCACTAATTTCATGGAGTATAGAAGTCAAAACTTAACCAATTGAGTATAATAAAGAATGGAATAACAAAAGAAATCACCATGCATGCGATAGACCGCACAGACAGGTTATTCCAACAGAATAATAAATAATGGAACCAGGTCCGGCGTAAACGCACAGAAAGGATATTCCGACAGAATAATAAATAATGGAACCAGGTCCGGCGTAAACACACAGATAGGATATTCCGACAGAATAATAAATAATGGAACCAGGTCCGGTGTAAAACACACAGACAGGATGTTCCAACAGAATAATAATAAAAATGGAACCAGGTCTGGTGTAAAACACACAGACAGGATGTTCCAACAGAATAATAGAAGAATGTCACCAAGTATAGGGTAGACCGCGTATACAGGTTATTCCAACAGAATAATAAAAAATGGAATAACAACAGTTCTCTTCATGAATAAGAAAGAATAACACCCCTTACCGTTTTAAAGAAGAGCTGAAATAAGGAAGTAGTTAAGTAGCAGAATACTCTTCTTCTCTCTCTCTATAGTTTCTCTCTATAGTTTCTCTCTCTAGAGTTCAGTGAATTCGTAAGAAATAATGAAGGAATGAGCTGCTATTTATAGAAAAATAGAATGCATAGTAACTAATCTATGAACGGTCCAGATTGATTACTTTAATCTGACGGTCCATATTTAAAGAAAAATCTTTTAAATAAAATATAATATATTCTATTTATAGAATAACTTTAATAAAGTATTCTATTTTATATAAAAAGATGTTTCTGTTTTATTACGTTAATAATACGAATAAAACAAAACGTCATTATCGCTAAATAATTCATATTATTAACTGACAATAATTGAATCAAACTGAGTGACTTCTCACATAAGCATTAATAATCAATACCGTGTGCTACTATGCAACCACACGTATTACTGTACTTTTACTACCGAGTAGTTCAACAGTAACAATGGTAAAATTTTCGCCATTATTTTTAATAAAATATTTTTGTCATTTTTTCAATCCGACAATAATTCCGTTGTAGGGTCCACTAATGATTGTGTCGTTGTACGAATATTCCCTGTTAAAACGAATATTCTCCGACCAATCGAATATTATATAACAACTTGCGTACTTTGCAAAATTTATAAATATTACCCACAACTATAACATTATATCAAATTAACTCCATAATATTCAAAAATGATATTTATAGAAAATTCATCTTTATTTATAAAAGTTGGGGTCTTACAATTCCCACCAGTAATCTGCCTCTCCTCGCAACATAAAGGCGGCAAAGGGAACCTTTTGGTCCTCGGAGCATCCCAAGACATCAAATATATTGGTGATCTGCTTTATCTATGTTTTCGCTATAAGTGGTTGTGGCTCTCCCTTAAACTCCGGTGGTCCCAGCTCCTTGAACTGTTTAGCGGAGGCCGACCAAGAGTTTTCAGTGTTTCCACCTACATTTTGGACAGGAGCCGCTCTCGCCTGCTGTTGCATGAACTGCGTAAAGCTTCTGAACATTCCATCATTCATCATCTGGTCAGTGTTGTTTGCATAAGGATTGTCACCTTCCTGATGCACATTATCCTGATTATTGATATGTGGTGAATCAACAGTCGCCTGTGCTTCATTGCTTTTCTCAACATTCTCAGATGCCATTTTCAGATACTGCCACAAAATAAAAGTTAATTGATATGTAATATATTATCCTTATATTCTGACCGACCAATTAAATACCATGCAAATAAACTTAGGTAGGTCATACTGGCTAAGGAATTCCCCGTCTCTCCCCTCCTAGTTCTATTCTCACATCTTAGCCAGGGGTCATATCCCTAAGCTCTGATACCAACTATGACGCCCCTAAAATTAGGTATACATCACCCATCTTGGGTCGTCAGATACATGGTACAGAAAACAAATACAACTTACTAATACAACTGTCGTGTACAATACGACAAAACATAACTGTGAGTTTGAATACAATTATTGCCTACTAGAGACTATACAAACTCAAAACGAGTCATCATTACAATTATTGTCACACTATTTAATAGAATGGTGAGGACTACTAATACTATCATCTGGTCCATCACTCCGTTCCCCGACTCGTTCCAGCTATATTCTCATTTCCTGAAGAGAAAAGTGAAAGAAAGGGTGAGCTCAACTAGCCCAGTAAGAAATATTATGACTAAGATAATGCAGAATAAATTATCATTAGCCTTCAACAGTGTTAAACTGATAAAATATAACGAACATCAAGTTTAACTGCAGCGGAACAAGCAATCCATTAAAAGAGTCAAGTAGAAAATAAAATCTACTATCTTCTATGATTTAAAAGGTTTTTTAACACTGTTATCGCTGGGACTCAACTTAATAAAATAATCAACATCATCGAATCACCCCTGCACTATGGCCAAGGATACTCGTGTATTCATTAATGGTCATGATCATACCAACAACTGTCCATCAATACACTACGGGCCAATGAGGACTTTTACCACATCATTTGTAACATTACGGTCATGATTATACCGAATAATTCCTGGTCATAATCATACCAAGTCCATCTATGCACTTCAGGCCACAGATAACTTTCAACATTTCATAAACATGAGGATGATGACAATGATATAAGAATTCAATAAAACAAGTTCAAGAATTAATTTATCCAAGAATTAACAACGTCCAAATTGTCAACATGATACTGCTTTGTGGAGTAAAATTCAAGAATGCTTAGAAGAATATTTTCATGAAAAGATACTGGATGAAACGCAATTATCAAGGATATTCCATAAATTTCATGGAGTATAGAAGTTAAAACTTAACCAACTGAGTATAATAAATAATGGAATAACAAAAGAAATCACCATGCATGCGATAGACCGCACAGACAGGTTATTCCAACAAAATAATAAATAATAGAACTAGGTCCGGCGTAAAACGCACAGACAGGATACTCCAACAGAATAATAATAAAAATAGAACCAGGTCCGGTGTAAAACACACAGACAGGATATTCCAACAGAATAATAATTAAGACGGAACCAGGTCTGGTGTAAAACACACAGACAGGATGTTCCAACAGAATAATAATAAAGAAGGAACCAGGTCTGGTGTAAAATACACAGACAGGATGTTCCAACAGAATAATAATAAAGACGGAACCAGGTCCGGTGTAAAACACACAGACAGGATGTTCCAACAGAATAATAGAAGAATGTCACCAAGTATAAGGTAGACCGCGTATACAGGTTATTCCAACAGAATAATAAGAAATGGAATAACAACAGTTCTCTTCATGAATAAGAAAGAATAACACCCCTTACCGTTTTAAAGAAGAACTGAAATATGGAAGTAGTTAAGTAGCAGAATACTTTTCTTCTCTCTCTCTATAGTTTCTCTCTATAGTTTCTCACTCTAGAGTTCAGTGAATTCGTAAGAAATAATGAAGGAATGAGCTGCTATTTATAGAAAAATAGAATGCATAGTAACTAATCCATGAACAGTCCAGATTGATTACTTTAATCTGACGGTCCATATTTAAAGAAAAATCTTTTAAATAAAATATAATATATTCTACTTATAGAATAAATTTAATAAAGTATTATGTTTTATATAAAAAGATGTTTCTGTTTTATTACGTTAATAATACAAATAAAACAAAACTTCATTATCGCTAAATAATTCATATTATTAACTGACAATAATTGAATCAAACTGAATGACTTCTCACATAAGTATTAATAATCAATACCGTGTGCTACTATGCAACCACACGTATTACTATACTTTTACTACTGAGTAGTTCAACAGTATCAATGGTAAAACTTCCGCCGTTATTTTTAATAAAATATTTTTGTCGTTTTCTCAATCCGACAATAATTCTGTTGTGGGGTCCACCAATGATTGTACCGTTGTACGAGTATTCCCTGTTAAAACGAATATTCCCCAACCAATCAAATATTATATAACAACTTGCGTATTTTGTAAAATTTATAAATATTACCCACAACTTTAACATTATATCTAATTAACTCCATAATATTCAAAAATGATATTTATAGAAAATTCATCTTTATTTATAAAAGTTGGGGTCTTACAAGTTTTGACTACTTGCTCTTTGATGGAAAGGAAGGCTTTTTGACACTCTTCATTCCATTTATTGGAGGAGTTCTTCCTTAATAACTTGAAGATGGGTTCACAAGTTGTTGTGAGTTGGGATATGAATCGGCAGATGAAGTTGATTCATCTCAGAAATCCTCGTATTTCCCTCTCTGTCTGGGGTATGGGCATTTCAGTAATGGCTTGAATTTTGGCAGGATCTAGCTCAATACATTTGTAGCTTATTAGGAATCCCAGCAACTTGCCTAACTTGACACCGAAGGCATACTTGGCCGGATTTAGCTTCAAGTTGTACTTGTGCAATCGGTTGAAGAGCTTTTTGAGATGGTCTACGTGGTCTTCTTCCCTTCGGGACTTGACAATAATGTCATCAACATAGACTTCTATCTCTTTGTGCATTAGATCGTGGAAAATAGCCATCATGACTCGCTGATAGGTAGCTCCAGCATTCATGAGGCCGAATGACAACCATCTAAAGCAAAAGGTTTCCCAAGGAGTGATGAATGTTGTCTTCTCACGATCCTCTTCAGTAACCATGATTTGGTGATACCCAGCAAAGAAGTCAACAAAGGAGTACATGCCATACTGAGCTGTATTGTCAATGAGTATGTGGATGAATGGTACGGGAAAGTTGTCTTTGAGACAAGCCTTGTTAAGATCCTTGTAATCCACGCATACTCGCACCTTCCCTCCGGGTTTAGGTACGAAAACTATGTTGGATAACCACTCAGGGTATGTTGATACCATGATGATACCGACTTAAAATTGTTTCATAATTTCTTCCTTGACTTTCAAATTCCACTCAGGTTTTAATCGCCTGAGTTTTTGTTTAATTGGCTTGAATCCCTCTTTGATGGGTAGGCAATGAATGACGATATAAGTTGACAAACCGATCATGTCTTCATGAGACCATGCAAACACATCCTGAAATTGGGTCAATAGAGTAACCATGTCATTCCTTTGGCTAGGGGTAAGGTCCATGCCAATATGGATTTGTTTGGGATTTTCTGAGTTTCTGAGGTTAAAAGAGGTGGTTTGATCAAGATTTAACTTGGGTTTGTCTTCGACCCATTCTTTGATCATCTTAGGCACCTCATAGTCCTCTTGTTCATTCTCCATTAAGTCAGAGTCCAACTTTACATCAAAGTTGCAGTCCTTGTGAAGAATGGGCACTCCATCAGCAAGTTTAGGCAAATTTAACTTTAGAGTCCTGAAACAAAATGATTTCACTTAATATATGAAACTGTTTGATCATACAAAGTGTTAGCATGGCATGACAAAAATAACTGCTAATGCTATGTAACAAAAGTAAGCAGTTATTGCTATCTACAAGGCAGAGGGATTTTCTTCCCTTTTTACCCTTTTTAGCAAATTCAAAGAGTGCTGCTCCAATTGCCTAGGGCCAGGTCCTGGAGGACAGCTGTGATGAAGGGGTGGTTATTGTCCTCCTCCTCTTGAATGATAACCATGACATCTAAGCAGTCGTCATCTAAGATATCCTTGTTCATACCCTCGGTATGCGCCAGGAAGTACATCTTTGATAACCATCTCTTAATTTCTTGTTTGCGCTTTTGATTCCTTTCCTCCATGTCTGGTATGGAATCAAGACTTCTTTTCCATTAACCGGTATCGGCTTAGAAAATAACATACTTGCTACAAAGATAGGAATTATCCTTAGAGGCCATACAAAATCAACATCTTTAGGTTTAGGCAACAACCTTATAGATGAAGGAACCAGTGTATGCTTGTGCGGGTTCCTGTGAATGGACCCAGAAGAGTAGCCTAGTCCGGCCTTCCCTGTCTGGCTGAGAACTTGAATTGGGCATTTGATTCCTTATTAATTCTTTCCTAACCCTTGTCCTAGTTGGAAACCCAAGGATATCATCTCTTGACTAGCCGACATTACCTCGGCAGAAACTCTGGATTTCAGAGCTGGAGCCCCAATGGGTTGGTAATGAATGTTGCTCACCTCAAGGGCTTGAAAGCTGGCAGGCTCAACTTCTTCATTGAAACTGATGAGAGGTATATCACTTTGGACAAGATATTTTGGTTCCGCGTTGACAATTACCAGATTACTGTTGATGATATACTTGAGTTGTTTATGAAGAGTGGATGGGATGGCTCCCACCATATGGATCCAAGGTCTTCCTAACATTAAATTATATCATGTAGTGATTTTGAGCACTTGAAAGGATATGTAGAATGTATGTGGACTAATTTTCACTGGTAATTCAATCTCTCTGACAACATTTTGTTGAGATCCATCAAAGGCTTTGATGATTGTGTGGCTGCTTTGTATCCGGTTAAGATTGATCTTTATTCTTTCCAATGTGGCATAGGGGCAGATGTTTAGGGATGATCCTCCATCTATTAGCACTCCTCCGACCACATATCCGGAAGACATCACTGCTATGTGCAGTGGCTTGCAATGACCCATCCCTTCGGGAGGTATGGCATCATCGGTGAAGGATATCACATTGCTGTTAAAGATGTAATCTATCAGTTGATGAAACTTTTCTACATCCACTATCTTTAGCAAGTATGCTTCTTCCAATGTCTTCAGTAAGACCTTCATGTGATCTTTTGAAGAGAAAACCAAGTCCAAAATAGATATATGTTGAGGTGCTTCTTTCAAGCTTTGCACCACCTTGGCTTCATTGTGTCCCATCTGGCGGAGGAGTTCTTCAATTTTCTCCTTGAGCACTTTCCCCTTAGATCTGATGAATGGCTTTATCACTCGTTGAGGGAGATATAACGGATTTTCCTTAGATACCGTAGTAGTTGTGTTTAATGTTGATCCTTCAACCTCTCCATAGTTCCATGGGACTTTTTTAAGGCTGATGATAGGATGTTGTGGCATGAATGGCAATATGAGTGGTGATGATGCAGCCACCTTCAAAGGGTTTTCAACTCCTTTGAGCTTGATAAGTTGAATGATGTGGCAGCCAAATCTCCCTCAGAGGATATAACTGCTATGATTTTCTTCCATCTTTGTGACCTTAGAGGAAATGTATGTCCACTCTCAAGTGATACGGCGTCATCGTCTGCTATTTACAGGTTACCACTGTCAATTATATTTTGTATAAGATAGTGGAGTGCCCAGCATTCTTCACTATTGTGACCGCGAGAATGGGAGTGATATTGACATACTCTAGTAGCATCAAATATTTTTGAGCGTAGGTTGACTGGAGGTAGCACTGCAGTGATCTTTCCTTCATTGATCAGCATCTATAATATTTCTTCCATCGGTTGGCCTAAATAGGTGAATTCCCTTTTGTTGGCAAAGTCCCGACGGGCTTGAGCTCTTGCTTTTCTTACAAGCTTTTCTTCCAAGGTTTCACTTTCTTGGGTGAGTGGTGGAGTCTTTGTGATAAGAGAGAGGAGACTTGCATGGTCCTGACTGAACAACTGTCGTGTGACTTGGTGTTAATGTATCACCAGTTCTGCCAATTGATTGACCTATACGTCAAGAGACTTTAACTCCCTTTCCATCATGAATTGGAACTGTGAATAATCCCACTTGTCTGAATTATCCTCACTGGTTTAGGGAGAACCACCCATATATTTGAGGTACTTGGATCTCTCTCCACTACCTCTATTGATCATGTTAACATCCACTTCCTTGTATTGAGAAAGAGGGTTATCTTGAACGTGTGTTTTTTTAAGTTTGGTTACCACGATCTCACCATTGTCTATTTAGTCCTGGATCTTATGCTTGAGGGCCCAACAATCCTGAGGGTCGTGGCCTGGAGCTCCAGAATGGTAAGTACACTTCTTGCTTGTATTGAAGCCCTTTCCACTTGGATTGGCTGGTGGAAGGAGATGAGTGATTTTCTTCTGAGCTGTCAGAAGTTTGAAAATGTTTTCGAGTGAGTCCCATAAGGGTGTGAACACTTTTGAACATCTGACTTCTCCACTCTTTGGCAAGGGAGGATTTGAGGATTGTGCTTGAAAAGGGGAATAATCTCTCCTTTGAATAGGCAAGCTTTGATTTTCTTTTTATGTTTGCCCTTGTAGTGTCAAGGAGACATCCTCTTCTTTCTTCTTATAGACCCTCCTAGGGTTGTTCCCATAACTTCCAGATTGGATATGCTCAACTACGGCTTTTAAAGCGACGAGGTCTTGAATCTTCCCAAACTTCAATCCCATTTCTGCCATTTTTTCGTGTTTAATCATTTCTGAGAATGGTTTTCCTATTCTAGCTAGGACCCTCTCATAAAATGGAGCTTCTTGAATATCTATGAAGGTCATCATCATCTCAGTCTCTGTCATGGATGGGATTAGTTGAGCAGCCAGACGCCACCATCTTTGGGCATACTCTCTGAATGACTTATTAACTTGCTTCTTAACTTTGGTAATTTGATACCTGTCTGGAGCCATCTGAGTTTGAAAGATGTATTGACTGAGGAAAGCATGGGCTAACTCCTCCCAGCTATGAATTTTGGAGTTATCCAATCTAGTGTACCATGCTCTGGCTTCTCTAGTCAGACTTTTCTAAAATAGCTGCATTCTCAGGTTTTCATTCCCGGCGTAGGATCCGAGCTCTCCAATGAACACTTCTAAGTGCGTGTAAGGATCTCCCAATCCATCATACTTCTCGAAGTCAGGAGCCTTAAATTTTTTCGGTTAATGAACCCCGGGGAAGATTCAAAGGTCTGAATAGGAAACACTTTTATGCATTCCAATCCCTTTGATGGACTGAATGGTCTCTTCCATTTGTAGAACCTTTTTTTGAATATCACTGGTGTCTTGATCTTCTTTAAGATGGGTGATTTTAGGGGTTTTGTTGGACTTCTCATTGTGAGACTCAGGTGCTGGGACTTCTTTGTCTGTACATTGTATTCCTCCTTATGTAGAGGATTCTGTTTGGAGGGGTATTTATGGACCCTGAGTTGATTTATTTAGTTCTTTTAGGAGAACAACCAACTCTATTATTTGATTACTTAATCCTTCGAACTCCTCGCGAGAGACAGGAGTAAGATTAGGCTGAGCACTTGTAGCCATGTCTAACGCTGAGCTTAGTGCCTTTTTGGACTTTGAACGGGTAACGGGACCAATCGTTTCCCTACAAAAAGACAATGTAGTTTAGTCTAGGAAAACGAGAAAATATTACATGTTATGTAATGTGTCCGTTTTTTAGGAGTGTTTTAAGGTTTTTCTGCAAAATAGATGTCAGTCGTTTTGATAACAGGATAGCATGACAGGTATTGATATGAAAAGGAATCCATGTTCACATACTCCTTTATATTTTCCATTACATTGAGATTGACATGGAAATGAAATTACAAGTAATTGAAATTGGAAGGTATGAAAAGACTTCCCTACGCGTTTGGTTTATCAGAGGCTGACCTATCTTAGGATACTCTTGTGGCTTTTCAGCATGAAGGTCCCCAGATCATCGCAATTTACTTAATGGGAAGTTAATCCGATCTTTCAACTGGAGTGAATCTGGGTGGTGCCTTTCCTGAGGCTCGTGGAATTAGTCTTCCGACGAGTCCAGTAATCAAACACCAACGGGTTAGCCTTCTGGTGGAGGAATCACACAACATATATTAACATACATCGTGTCTCACCGTATGGAAATGATGACATATGCGAAGCACTAATATCACAGGCAGATATGGTGTAAAGCACTAAAGTGCAGTAAATAAAGCATTAGTATACATCCATTCAATGTAAATGCAGTATTCACACATAAGTAGATAAAGGTTTTTGAAAAGCTTGAATAGCGACTTAAGCCCACTTACTGGAGTCCCCAGCAGAGTCAACACCTATTGACGTCGAAATTTTTATTTGTCCCTTTTTATTCTTGTCTTTTGGTGTTCTCATTTTTTAGTGTGATTTCTTTGAAAAAACAAGTTTGAAAAGGTCTGACATATATATGTTGATGATTTGACTGTAGGAGTCGCCAGTTGGTATTTTTAAATGGTTGCACCAATTCAACCGAGAAATGATTTGCACAAAGACCCGTGTATTTGACACTGTTTAACTGGTCTAAGAAACCGAAATTCGTTAGGGTCCAGGGGCTTGATTAAGCGGAGGGAAGGTGTTAGGCACCCCCCGACTTCCATGATAACACGGTTACCGCCACTTTTTATTAACTTTTATCTGCGTATGTGTGTGTGTGTAGGGTCTATGTGCAGTTGTCTGGAAGTAGTGCTATGCCTCGTTTGCACCTATATACAAAGGTTTTGACTTTTGTATAAAAATTCAATTTTAACAAGATATAGCAGTGAAGTTTTGTAAAATAGATTTTTCAAACCATTGTGCTCAATAGTAATTGAGGCCTTTGATACTTACATTTTATTAATGTGTTCGGCTTGATTGCTTTTATTTTCGAAATGCGAGGCATCTTCGAGAAAATAAGATACATAGCAGTGTCGAACTCCTTGTGGGCATGAGAGCAATCTAAGGATATTCAGACACCGTAGATAATTTACAAGCTGGCTGCAACTACAAAATGTCTATCACAGGAACCGAATCTAGATTTAGAAGCTGAATATGTGATCACATGATTCTTAGGCTCACATAAGAAAGTAATATGTACAAAAGCTAGAAAAAAGAACTAGATTTGAGTAAATCTAAACCATTCTTGCTTCAACGGTTCTAGTTTAGTTACCATGAACTAGTTAAAACTAGAAATAGCCAGATTTAAGCAAATCTAGCCCGCAGATTGAAAGATTAAATATCTACATTATAAAAGCAGTAAAGTAGATATTTATATAAAAGCGATAAATATATATATATATATATATATATATATAAGTTTATATATATGTAAAAGAAATAAAAAGCCACGAATCAACGATCCGGGCATACCCACACAACGCGACTCTCAACGTTAGTAAATATAAATATATAGAAGTAATAAAAAGCTTAAAAACCTGAAAAATCTTACAGTGGGCTACCAAGAAGACTTAAGATAGCTTTTGACAAATGAAAACTCAGTTTCCACTGGTTAAACTTCAGTATGAAACAAAACACGAGCTTACAAGTGTTTAGAAAAAAGAATCACTCAGTTTAGAGCACTCTAGTAGTGTTTACAGGCTAAAATGGACAGAGTTTTCTCTCCTTTTCTCTTTTTTTTCAAATAAGCTGCCAAGAGTTCATATTTAAAGACTCGATTGTCGCGGGTCTACCTACGGCTGCCCGGGGTTCCCCGGGCCATGCGGGTCCCGTCGTCTCGAAGTATGTGCACTTTGGCTATGCGTTGTCCGCTCGAACCTTCATAACTTTCAATTCGGGCAACCGATAAAGGAATAATGTACCTTTTCGGAATGATGTTGTTGAGGGCTACACAATGACATGGGATTAGAGGTTGAACGAAGCTGGGAAGATGGGTACGTGACTAGATCTTCAAGTCTTCAAATTTTATCCGGCGTGCTGTCTTATGTAGTAGTCCCTCGGGATTTGAGCTATGGTTCTTATGGGATACCTTTGTATGCAGTGTGGATTAAAATATGTTGAGATGACGTGAATGTAGCATTGAGGTGGAAAAATGATGTTTTTGCCCCCACCGAGGTTATCTCCGGCTTTTGCGCAGATGTAACAGTCGTTGCTCAGGGTTACCTCTGAGATTGGGCTGCTGTGAATGATGAATGTCCTCAGGGTTGTCTCTGAGGTTGACTTGACCTCCCAAGGTTGTCTCTGGGGTTGGAACTGAGTGTCCTGGGATTATCTCTGGGTTGGAACTAACTTTTCTGGGGTTATCTTCGAAACTTGGGCTGCTTCCCTCAGGGTTTTCTCCGAGGTTGGAACTAAATCCCCCGGGGTTATCTTTGGGGTTGAAATTGAGTATCTCGGGGTTGTCTCCTAGATTAAGAACTGGATCTCCTGGGGTTATCTCCGAGGTTAAAACTATTTTGACTTCCAGGGTTATCTCTGGAAGACGATTCTGCCCTCCTACAGGGTTAGCAATAGGAATGCAAAATTTCAATTGTCTACAGAAGTTATGGCAGAATTTCTAGTAAAGTATGTAAAAAGATAGGAAAAACATTTTGTGCACTGACTTTGGAGTCAGTTTTCTGTGTTGTTAGAGCTTTTGGAAATTGGTTATTTTCTAGAGGTTCTGTATTTTGTAGTATAAGGAAGTTGTAGGCTCAAGAACGGACTCATTCTGACTTGGAATGAGCGAGTTATGACGTTGCAAAGTAGGTGTGGCGTTAAAGAAAAAACTTCCTATTACTGCTTCAAGTGCAGTATGTTTTATTCTGTAGCGAACACCCTAAAACAGACATTTTATACTATCTGGATTATATAAAGAAAAACTTAGGCTAAAGCAGACACCATAAAGCAGACGGGTCAGACTGTCTGCTTTACCCCTATAACAGAAAATGATAAAGTTAATCGCGTTGATTAAAACGTGAACATCGGGGGACTTCCAAATTGAATTCTAAATTATGAATGAAGTTAAGAGAGAAGTAAACCGAGGTGAATAGGGTTATGTTGCGTTGTTTTGAGTTGTAAAACCCGAACATTGTGAACTATGAAATAAGCTAAAATAAACCAATTTAAGCATCATTATGTGACTAATGGGTATGTTCGACCTTAATGATATATATAGGTCATTTGAAGAGCGATTGGTAGCATTCTGGTAAGTCGCATAGCAGGCAAGTATCTTAACTCCATTCAATTTTCATATTGAATACAAGTTTCCTAATGTTGTACAATTAATTATTGTGTGCAATTATGTTGATGTTGTGTAAACTTTTTATGTTATACAAGTATTGTATCTTGTACATATTATTATTCTGTGTAAGACATTCGTTTAAACTGTAGAATTTCATTTGATATATGAAATTCATTGGATTATATGAGATGAGCTATAAAAAAGGATTATTGCTATTTGATTAGGCTTAACTCGATTTGTTGAGCTATTGCAATCGAAATATTTATTCTTGAGATATGAATTGTAATGATTCTGGAATTGTGATAAGTTTATAATGTCAAATCAAATAATTTGGACAAGTATTCTTATGTATTGCACCCCGTGCAATAATGTGTTATGTGAATAAATGTTGTGTCATAGTAGTGAAGTTGACACATTAGATGTCAAATCTAAGAAAGAATAGAGAAGAAAGGTTAAGTTCTTGATGATTGGTCAATATGTCGTTTCAAAAACGTTATATGAAAGGAAATTGTTGTTCCTATTTATTCGAAACTGCTTCACAACTATTGTTTAGTTGTTGAAATTTTCAAAGAATATGTTGATATTCATTATGTTGTTGATTGTTTATTCAACTATTATACTTACTGAGTAATTAAATGTTCACCCTTGCTTAAAATAAAATGTTTTTAACAAAGCTAGAAAAAAAATAGAGGAATCTGGTGAAGATTAACAAAATGATGAAGTATTGATTAGAAGAATTGCATGTTAAATTATATGTATCTGTTGTGGAGGAGAAAAGTCACAAATGTATTGTTGTAATAGATAAATGATGTAATATTCATTAGTATTATGATTTGAAAATGTAAAGGTCTTAGAATTAACCTGAGATTAGAATATATATATATATATATATATATATATATATATATATATATATATATATATATTGTAATAAAATTTATGTCTTAAGATTATATGGGTGTATATATGTATTAAATGAGTAGCACCGTGACACACCAGACCAGGGTTTGAAGGTAGATCGGGGTAGGTGGGGGCGTTAAAATGGAAATATCATTATGGAACTCAATTTCATCAACTAACGAATTTTTGGACTTGATAACTAACGAATTCAGTGGAAGATAAAAATTAAATGAAAGTTTGAATTGTTTAAACCCACTAAATTTTCTCCAACAAACAAGTCCTTGTTGATTTTCTTTGTTTACCATTCTGCAAAAATCATTATATCAATATGGGTATTAATAACAGAAATTAGGAGAAAATCATGATTAAATTGTGTTAAACCATAAATTTTGATACCTTTTGAAGTACAATGGAGATGAAAATATAGAGAGAAAGAGAAAGCAAAATCTAAAAAAGGAGATGAAGAAAGGGACACGTAGATGAAGAGACTGAGATGATGAGAAACTTTGACTGAAATGGAGAGAGCGGATGAACCCAAGGAGAGAGAGAATTTTTTTAAAAATGATAGAGATATTCCAGGTTACGCAATTTAATACTGCGAATGCTAAGGATTTTTTTTTTATTCTTTTAAGTTCCAGGCTCCGCAGTTTAAAATTATGGACGATGACTTGTATAAGGAGGGGTATTTTGGACATTTTTCTAGTCCGCAGTATAAAACTACGGAATACTGAAAATTAAACTACGGACGGGAGTTATATCAATCGTTCGATATTCGGATGGACGCTCAAGTTTTGTTTTAAAGATAACCTTAATTTGACAATGTTAGTTATGGTTTGGTACTCTCCCTAATTTATAGTTTGTTTTTCTAATGCAAAAGAAAGAAAAGGTTTCCGAAGGCATTTTTCCTAGTGGTATGACCTAACTCATATTTACTATGAGATTGGGAGTTCAATTCTTGGATGTATGTGCGATAGTGTGTGCGTCAAATTAGAAAAAAAAAATGTGTATTTCAAAAACAGATGATGTGACAACCCGAAAAATCGGATTGTCCAGAATTTAAGTTTAAAGAATTAGTTATTAATAAAATGAATTTTTATTAATAATATTATGTGATATGTGTTTATTAATCGTTCTAGATCCTAGGATGATTATAAAATGGGAGGATTCTGGCTACGAGCTAGACTGCACGAATAAGAATTTTTAAGAAGAAAATAAATTTTTTCGAGAACAAAAATATTTCTGAGGAAAAAGACGAAATAGACATTATTCACCTGATGAAACCTAAGGGTTAGGGTTTGAATAACCTAAACCTTTTCGAGAGTTCAGTATGTCAAAATGACATTCCGTGGAAAGATTTGACGATAACATGTTGTGCAAAGTTAAGTTAGCCGATAAAAGTTTTTCTCAAAAAACGTGCAGAAACTAGACGAAATAAAAACGAAGAAAAGTATTGTTATGTATTTTTCATTCGCGTAACTACGTTAGGGGAAAACGTAAAGGAAAACACTTATCATCAAAAAGTGTTTTTCAGTTTTTTGAAGTTCCAAAGAATGCGTAAAAGTTAATCTTTAAAGGAAAGACGAAATATCTAAAAATAGTTGGATTTCGAGAATCTCACACTACAACAAAAAGACTTATTTCTGATGGGATATTCGGTCGAAAATGTAGTCGGATATAAGAGCGTCAAAATTAAGTCCGTCGATTCTTCAGTCGGAGATAGATATCCTCGACTGACTAACCTCGACAGAATATTCGGTCGATATTAACATATGGTCGATTGAATTTCATCCGTCGAGAATAGTCGGTCGATACTAAACATGACATGTGGCAGTCCACAAAAAATCAGAGGTTGCTTAACCTCGACGGAATATTCAGTTGATTTTAACATATGGTCGACTGAATTCATCTGTCGAGAATAGTCGGTCAATACTAAATATCCCACGTGGCATCCCCAAAAAAATAGGAGTGGCTTAATCTCGACGAAATTTCATCGAGGATAGTGCTATTCCGTCGACTTTATCCCTTTTTTTAATATTTTTTCTGTTTTGGCAATATCCAAGGTAATAATATCCACATTTTTTGTACTTGTAAACCTGTTTTTTTTCTAACAGCACATAACACACAAATATAATCCAATGCCAACAATAATGGCCAACATGAATATTATTACCAAGGCCAACTTGAATATGACATTAAACTAAAGTTCTAATCAACTAAAGTATATCAAATATGCATTTAAAAGTCCGTCGATGTGTCAGACTAAAGTAATGATAAATGAAAGCTACAATACGTCAAAAATCAGCTAAACTATTAAAATTTACATCGATCACATTAAGCTAAAAACTAAGTAAATGTGTACAAATCATATACAAAACTATATATGTCACGAGCCGCCGTCATCGTCCAACTGCTCATCAGCATCGTCAGCCCAATCGTCACCCTTTTGAGACAATATAATGTAACTCATTAGTCCATATATATAATACAGTTAAAGATAACTAATTAAATGAAAATTACATAACATGCAGAATAAAATTATATTATGAATAGCATACCTGAGTAGTCGAGGGTTGACTCAGCAATGACCCAAACGCGTCCAGTAGTAAGGTAACCACCATCCGAACAATCTTGTTGTGTAGACCGATGAACTGCTCCGGAGGGATACCCGTACTCTCGATAATGGCACCGGCTGCAATGTCCCGCGCAAGCTGATGGAGGCGAGAACGGTTGGGCAGGTCCCGATGACTGAATAGCGTATCTGTCTCAAACCTCTCCGAGAAGGCAGTCACAACCTGCTGGAACAAAGCATCATCTAAG
This sequence comes from Panax notoginseng, assembly GCA_016801055.1. Taxonomy (NCBI): domain Eukaryota; kingdom Viridiplantae; phylum Streptophyta; class Magnoliopsida; order Apiales; family Araliaceae; genus Panax; species Panax notoginseng. The sequence goes on along the minus strand of CM029014.1, from coordinate 34,798,748 downwards.
CCAGCGCCCATATGTGATGGTCCCACGGGGGCTCTCAAACGCAGACACTGGCTAAAGCCTACAAAAATAAATATAACATGAATAATATTATAATTAAGTTTACTTTATTCATAAATAAGAATTAAACTAAAATATTATACCTCCAGGCAGTGTATAGGCTGGTATCCTCGGCAACCCCAGCACTCGATAATGGTCGATAGTGCTAGTGGGAGTATCCTGAGACGCGACCCAAAGAGTCATCTCCTCATCCTGAGATAAACTAATCTCAGGCGGAGGGACGGTGGGATCAGCCATCTCAGCATTGCCCCTAGCTGCCTGCAACTCTGTTATACATTGGCTGCAGAGCTTCTCAAACCGATCCTGTAATTTAATATATGTACATGTGAGGTAACTTTGTATCATCCTATAAATTACGTACTATGATCCTAAATTATAGAGATTATAGTAAATGTATTACCGGTATAGCAAGTGCTACTGGTGACATCGTCAACCCTGAAGTAGAATCCTTCGGCGTATGGACTCTATCCCAGAACTCCATCATAGTAGGAGGTCGGCCCAAGCTACTCCGCATAGCCTAAATCAAGTACATTAATTATTATTACCTTACTTTACTATAGTTGTAGTTTAATATTAAATTAAACTAAATATAAATACATACCGACTTAACCTCCTGATACGACTGCGAGCCAGAAGTATGTACAACTCGTAGCTGGTCTCGATTCTTCTTCATCTGCTCAAACTTGGTCTTGAAGGCAGCATCATCCCAATATGTACACATGGTAGCCCATGCTGCATCTGATACTGCCGGCGGCTGATGTTGGCGTATAGTAGTCCCTGGCGATTCTTTTACTGCCCGGACTGCCCTCATACGCATCTCGTATAGCCAGTCAGAATAGTTCTTCAAGATGTGCGCAATAATAACGGCGTCACCATCTGCCTAAGTGATGTTGGGATCGTATCTGTAATACCTCTATCAAGCGAACATAATATACGTATAATTAATTATTTGAACAATATGTAAATAACTTGAACCTTGATTTAATATATGTAATTCAGCTTACGTGAAACCCCGCAACACTGTCACCATAAAGCTGGCATCGTAACGAGCGTACTGGGTAAATCGTATACAGCCAGTCGGGAGATGCGCCAGACATATGGCATGTACGGTCTGCTTAGCGACCGAATCCATTATACTAGAAAACAAAATTTGTATGGAATATTTTAATTTATTAATCACATAATAATATCATTCTATAATTGAACATAAATATAGTAAAGTTAAAACCTACCATGATGACCCGACATCAACGGGGTATATGTCAGGAACCGCTGGCGGACGACCTAATAGACCGAGGTTAGGCCCTCGCTAACACCGACGTCTAGCATCTGTATATATGTTTAATATAGTTATGACATTAATATATTATAGTAAATGAATGTTTAATATAGTTATAAAAAAAAGTGTTAACTCACTAGCCGACGAAGACGACCCGCCTTGGGAGCCGTCACCCGATCCATCGCGGCCGCCACTACAGTCGCCTCCACCTCTATGTCAAGGCATAGCTGTACTACTGAAATAACAGACATAAATTTGCATTAGTGAAATTAATTTCATTGCAATTATTCTAATGATTTGTTTTCGTGGGATAATATTTACAAAACACCAAGTTCTAGAGAAGTAGTACGTTGTCAAACCTGTCAGAATCAAATTCATTTTCATTCCTTGATTCTGTCTCTTCCTCTTTTGTATCAATTTCTTCCTCAGTATCATTTTCTACCATCACGTACGGACTCACAACCACATCTTCTTCCACTTCGTAGACATCGGGTACATCAACAACATCATCTACCAACACGTCGCCATCATATTGCAATACGTGGCTGGGATTGCTAACTTCTTCTTGTAACGGGTCATCCGTTTTGGACTGATTAGTACAATCAAATGATCGAGTCTTTGTTGTCACAGTTGTATACTAGGGGCTTCTATAATTTACGACATTAGGGGCGTAGTACACTTGAGTTGCTTAGCTGGCTAACACAAATACGTCATCAGACTGTAACTTGGATTTTATATCTATTGTGACGATTCTATTACAATCAACTTTAACACCCTTTGCAGTATCAAACCAGCGACACTTAAATGTAACGACATTTTTGACCCCTGGATAATTGAGCACAACAACTTCCTCTAATCTTCCATAGTAATTGGACTCAGAATCTCCGTAACAACTTCCTAACATGACAATGCCAGAGTTGACTGATGTCAATTCATTCCCGTTATCAACCTTATATCTATACCCATTCATGATGCAGCCTGTAAATGAACTAATAAGTTTGTACGGGCCTAAAATGACATCTCTAAAATGCTTATACGCGTTGTTCTCTTCCTCGACCCTTCTCTTAAGCCACTGGTGAAAATTTGCATTAGTGAATGCTTCCATCTGTGATGTAGTCAACCCCGAGTTAGAAGCATGTGCTTCCAATTTGAATGAACTGCGTACAATAATATGACAATTGTTTAATTGTTGATTAAGGTTAGATAAATCATTTTTAACTTGTAATAATACATACTTGATATACGATGATACTTCAGGCATATTTAAAAGCACGTATATAGAGACAATCTTTAAATCTTTATCGGTTAGGTAAGTCCTCGTCTCATGTCCAAATGGTTTAGCTGGATAATTAAATACAACCAACTCATCATCAGCACGACCAGACGGATCGGCGACCTCATTCCGACTAAGACGATTGTGCTTCGTTGTGACTACATCGTCAAAGTACAACGAGCAGAAGTTGACAAGCTCTTCTTCCGTATAGCGTTCAGTAGTAGAACCCTCTACGCGAGCTTTGTTTTTAACTTTCTGCTTTAATCGACGCATATACCTGAAATATGAAAGTATGTGATATTACCTGATAAGTTAATTATAAAAACGATGAATATTGCACAATGTATGTGATAGTACCTCTCAAATGGATACATCCATCGATATTGCACCGGTCCTCCAAGCTTAAGTTCATATGGCAGATGAATAGGCAAATGCTCTATGTTGTCAAAGAACCTCAATGGTAAGATCATTTTGAGCTTGCACATTGTCAACACTATATTTTTCTCCATCTGCTCCACATCACTATACCTTATAACAGTTGAGCAAATATCCCGAAAGAAATTTGAAAGTGCGGTAAAAGTATCATTAATATTCCTGGGTAACACCTCACGAAATGCAATTGGCATCAACTTCTGCTTGAATACATGACAGTCGTGACTTTTGAACCCAGTAATTTTTAACTGCTCAACCTTAGTACAACAAGATATGTTAGAAGCATATCCATTTGGGAGCTTCAATACGCTAAGCCACTTGCAAATATTTTCAACATGTTGCTTGGTAAGACAAAATGGAGCTTTTGGTTTTGTGTTGTTAGGTCAGATCCACAATTCCCGCCTGATATTTATTTCCTCCAAGTCTTTACATGTTTTATCATTGTCTTTTGTTTTACCACTCGTATCTAGTACGGTGTAAAACAAGTTCTCGAATACATTCTTTTCTGTATGCATAATATCTATGCAATGCTGAAGTGCTAGTGTGACCCAGTATGGCAACTCAAACCAAATTGGCGAGTGTGTCCAGTTATGACTATTCCCATATCCTATAGCTCTCAACTTACCATGCTCCTTCCCAGGATGTGGAAATGTTAGATCATTTAGCCAGCCCAATATGTCGCTGCCCGACAAGCGACCAACAACCCCCTTCTTCTCTGTCTTTCTGTTGAACTGTGTAGATATCTTTCAATAATTGTGATCAACAGGCAAGAATCTACGAGCAGTTCCAAAGAAAATAGTTTTTCGGCCATGACGTAGTTGAGTGCCTTGCACATCCCCCATACAGACTGTACATGACAACTTACCATTAGTCGACCAACCACTAATCATCCCTAGTGTCAGAAAGTTAGTGATAGTCCACAACAAGGCTGCCTTCATCACAAAATTCTGCCCAATAGATTTATCAAAAGTCTGAACACCTGTTTCCCACAACATCTTAAGTTGATCGACTAATGGCCTCAGGTACACGGTAATGTCTTTTGTAAGACTCTTATCCCCCGGTATAAGTAAAGTTAAGAAAAGATACGGATCCCTCATGTACATTGACGGTAGAAGATTGTAAGCTACCATAATCACTGGCCAAACAGAGTAAGGCTGACTAAAATTATTAAGTGGACAGAAGCCATCTGTAGCCATGCCAAGCCTGACATTCCTAATTTCGTTGGCAAATTGTGGAAAATTGGCATCAAAATTCTTCCATTCATCTTCATCTGCTGGGTGAGTCAGCTGACCAGGCACTACATCCCTTATTTTATGCCAACTCATATGTTGAGCAGTGTGCGCAGACATGAATAGCCGTTGTAACCTCGGCGCAAGAGGAAAGCATCGTAAAATCTTCTTTGGAACATGTTTCTTTTTCCCCCACGTTTTATGATCTTATATCTTGGCGAGTTACAGATATCACACTACACCTTATCTTTGTCCTCCCCATAGTATAACATGCAATCCTGCTCACACGCATCGATCTTCTCATACCCGAGATTCAACCCCTTAACCATCTTTTTCACCTCATAGTAATTCGCGGACAGAGTATTATTCCTAGGTAAGAACTCGCTGAGAATATCAAGCAAATCATTGAATCCTCTCTCATTGTAGTCATGCTCATTCTTGAAATGTAAAAGCTTTGTAACTGTAGAAAGCCTGGTGTGCTTGTCATTTCCAGGATACAATGGAACACCCGATTTAGATAGCAACTTGTAGAAAGCAGCTGCTGAATCATTTGGCTTTTGCTGAGCACTGCTTGACGCATGCTCGTTTTCAGCCCAATCAATATTGGTAGGGCCATACGCATCAACCAACATCTGCACGACGTCATAGTTATCTGATTGTGAATCCCCGTGAACCAATTGGTCTACAGTACTATCTGTCTGTTCTCTAAACTTAGCTGATTCCCCGTGATGAATCCATACTGAATACCCATCCACAAACCCACGAGAATATAAGTCAAATTTAACTTCATCGACAGTCTTCCATATCATGTTCTTACACTTAAAACACGGGCATCTCATCTTTCCGTTCGGATGATCAACATGTTCTATTGCTTTATTCATAAAATTAGACACCCCTTCACAGTACACATCAACTAATTCCCTCCCATCAATTTTAATCCTACGGTACATCCAACTCCGGTCGGCTGACATCTTTAATTGAAGAAAATACCCAATTAGATCAAGAATAATCATGAATGTGGTACATGCATGTCTTTAGTTTACCTAGTACATATCTCCACTCTACATGGGTTAGGCTTCTATCCCGTTCCTGGATGCGTCTCCTCACTAGTGCCATTCATAAGGTGCGTGTTTATAATATTTTTAGAAAATTTCAGCAGCACCTCCCCATGGTCTCCAAGTACACGAAATAGACCAAGACAACTTAGTCTAAGTAGCACTCAAAGAACATATAGAGACACCAGCTGAAAAATCCTCGAAATATTATAAACACGCACCTTGTGAATTGGCACCGACCTAAATGAAAGGCATAACAACCAGTAACAGTCCCAAACTGGGGACTATTCGACATTCACTCCTATTGAGTGAATGTCAAATGGGTTTCTAAGTTCCAAAGTATAGTACTTATATTATTGAGTGTATTGAAGATTAAAGGGAGAGTATTGTTGAGTTTATTGAAAATTATGGCAAACTAAGCAAATGCTACTTAGTTTATTTTGCCAATGATAAACTAAGTAAGTGGTACTTAGTTTATGAGAATTGTTATTTGGAATCTATAGAGACTACTGTTCGACATTCACTCCTACTTGTCAAACGGGTTTCTAAGTTTCATAGCAGTTGCAGCTGTAATGACTAGTAGGAGAAGAGTTAAGGATCTCATTATATGCGGGTTCGACATAGCAGTTGTAGCTAATAGTACTCCAACTGGTTCCTCGGCAGCAATCTGACAAAAAAGGGTCGTAGTTCCTGTTTGTGTCCTATATTAGAATAATAAAGTTAATTGAATTACTACGGACATTCCTCATTGTTTTCCATCATAACAGATGACAACATCCCGAAGGAGTTCCATTAAGTTATTGAACAAAGTTCCAAGTTAAGCAACCCTCTAGATGAACGAATGATCACTTCTCTACTAGGAATGAATCATTGCCTGATATGGGTCCAATCCATGACATAGACAGCTTCTCACCACTCCAAATTCCTTATATGGGTAGTTCTCATAGAAAAAGAGGTGAGACATTCTGTGAGAACTACCCATCTGAGAAATTCGGAGTGGTGAGAAGCTGTCTATGTCATGGATTGGACCTATATCAGGCAATGATTCATTCCTAGTAGAGAAGTGATTGTTCGCTCATCTAGAGGGTTGCTTAACCTAGAACTTTGTTCAACAACTTAATGACACTCCTTCAGTATGTTGTCATCTGTTATGATGGAACAGTGAGGAATGTCCGCAATAATTCAATTAACTTTATTATTCAAGTATAAGACACAAATAGGAACTACGACCCTTTTTTTTTTAATTGTTGCCGAGGAACCGGTTGAAGTACTATTAGCTACAACTTCTATGTCGAACCCTGCATACAAGGAAGTGCTTCATTTAATTTATATGTTGTTATATTATAGTTAATTTAATTTATATGTTATTATATTTGAAAATTGTGGTAAACTAAGCAAATGGTACTTAGTTTATTTTACCAATAAAAAACTAGGTAAATGCTACCCAGTCAACATGTATTTTATTGAATATGTAGACAACTTATTATTCAGCTACTTTTAATTGTAGAAAACTAAGCAAATTCTACTTTAGTTTATTCTTTTATATTATGTAAATTTATTTCAAATATATTATGTTATTTTAATCTATGTTTATTTAATTTATTAGCATTGATTTTATTTAATTCGGGATATTTTTTATGTAATGGAAAACTAAGCAAATGCTACTTAGTTTAATATAATTATTGTATTTTATTTTATTTTACTATATTTTATTTTATTTTATTTTCTATTATATTATATTATTTAAATTACTTAACTTACACTCAATGATATTAAATTAAATTAAATTTTAAAATTTTAATTTATTCTAGTTTATTGTTAAATTTATTTTATTTATTTTAAATTTAATTTATTATTATACTTTTATTTATTTATGTATTTTAATTTATTTTATTCTGTATTATTTTATTTTATTTTATATGTTTTACTTTAATTTAATTTAATTTAGTTAAATTAAATTAAATTTATTTATTTTATTTTATTTTTTATTATATTGTATTAAATAATAAAGTAAATTTATTTTATTGTATTAAATTAAATTTATTTTATTTTATTTTATTTTTAATTATATTATATTAAATAATAAAGTAAATTTATTTAATTTTACTAAATTTATTTTTTGTTATTAAACTTATTTTATTTTAAATTTTATTATATTATATAATTTATTAAAGCTATTTAAATCTCCTACTATTTTTTTGTATTAATTTATTAATTTATTTAATTTTTCTAGTATTACTACTTAGTTTTAGTGGCAAACTAAGTCCTAATTGTCTTTTATATAGTTAATTAAATATTTATTTATTACCATCTATAACTTCCATAGAAATTCTGTCGGAAATTCTGTCGGAATTAATATTTAACACCAAAATAAAAGTAGTCTTCAATTGATTCACAAATAAAAATTCGCAATGCTGGAAAAGGCAGAAATTAGAACACTGCAAATTATAAGTTTATCACACTGCATTTCACTTTATATGGTAGTAAAAGGCATAAAAATGATATGCTATAACCAAATTGAACCAAATTAATATATATAATAACTGAACCAAATTTAGATACATCAAATTAACTGTAACAGAACCCAAATCAGATACAAATTAGACTGCTGACCCCAAATTAGAACCAAATCAGAGGCAATTGTACTGTTGACCCCAAATTATACTACGAAACTTACCAAAATTATGATATATTTTAACCCTATAACTCCAGATTATGATATATATTAATCATATAACCAAATGAGATGCAATTGTAACTTTAAACCAATTCTAGTCAAAATCAGTAGCATATATATTAACCTTAGCTAAAAAAAATTAGGAATTTAAGTATGTACCTTGAATTACAAGAGGAGAAATGAGGAGGGAAAGAGAGAATCGAAGGGCCGGGAAGCTAGCCCCGGTGGTGTGTTGGTCACCGACGGTGTGCTGGTGGTAGTGCAGAGAAGGCTGGTGTGTGGTGGTCTCCAGCGGTGTGCTGGTGGCAGGGCAGAGAAGGTTCGGCTGAAAAGGCGAGAGGGCGGCTGAGAGAGAGAGAGATAGATAGATAAAGAGACAGAGAGCAGCGTCTGAAATGAATCTGCAGATCTATTTTTATTTAACTATTTTTGATGAAATTCCGTCGGAATTATATCTGTCGAGGATACGTTAAATTCGACGAACATTCTTTCGAAAATACTAATATTTCGTCGAGAAAATAATTCGCGTTGGCGGGCTTTTTTAGCGCCTTTGCTCGCACATATTTTCGACCAAATTAGGTTGTGTTTATGTTATTTCTAAGAGAATTAGTTCCAACAGAATATTTCGTCGGGAATACTCTAAGACCGACTGAATTGGTTCCGTTGACAATCGATCCATCGGAATTAGCCGATTTTCTTGTAGTGGCAGTTTTTTGAACCGTCAGACGAATTCCACGAGACAGAACCACAAAGCTTCCAAGAGAAGCTTCGTGAATAGTAAAGAGGTTAGTAAGGAGGTGGGAATAGTAACTTTAGGGGCAAAATGACTATTTTTCCCCTAGCCTTGGTTTTTTATAAAATGAGAGCCTTAGCTCATATGTTGGTGATTTTGAAAATCACCAACACTTGAGAGAGAGAGAATTCGAATGAGGAGAGAAAGGAAGAGGAAAAGCTAGCTCGTGTGCAAACTTTAAAGAAGATTAAAGAAAAAAGGTAATTCAAAACCTAGTTTAGTCTAAATCTTCTTTAAGTTTTCTATGTCAATATACATAACTTAATGAAAATAGGAGGAGAAGATGTTAAGAATGATTTCATATGGTTGAAATCATAAGAAAATGAAGTATGGAGAATTAAAGATTTATTTGTAAAAGCTTTCTTAAAGAAGTATGAATTTCGTAATGAATTTGAATGATCCGAATGAATCATATGAACGATTCAGTGAAATAAGTAAGGAATGGTGTTCTATAACACCAAATTCCAAAAAAAGTGAAATCATAATCAAAGTATCGATTAAAAATGAAGAACGAATGAAGAACGCGAAGAACACGAAGAACGTTGTTGATGGATAAATTTAAAACCATCGTAGTTATAACTTGTTATTGATGGACAAGTTTAAAACCATCGTGTAAAAGTTAGATGCTTATTGTTTGGTTAGGAATGGTAGAAACGTTCATGAAGAACAGATTAAACTTAGCTATAACGAATTATGGCGAAATTTTGTAAAAGACGAACAAAAAGTAAAAAGTAGGTAAATGAACCCGAATGTGTAGTGTTTTCATAAGAATGTAAGAAAACGTGAGTCGTGGACTCAAGAGCGAACGAATTCCGAGTTCGGATGACCAAATTACGAACGAACGAACGAAGAACGTTAATAACGTATAATAAAAGAAAGATGAAATTTAAGCCAATCAAAATGGCATGTTAACGAATTCAGAATGAAATTCTGTCTAAGGGAAGTTGAAGTACGTAATGATAGTAAGAAAATGGCTTTGGAACGACCTCGTTCCGAGTTATAACGAATAAGTTATGAGATTTCAAAGTAGGCGTCTTAAACATGTTCATGACTTAGAAAATTTTTCTAAGTTTTAGAACTGGCACCGCAGCGCCAGTTATACCTTGGGAAGTGGCACTACAGTGCCAGCCCGGGGACTCAGTCACTACTAATATGCGCTACAGTGCCACCAATAACAAAGGGAAGTACAGGAAAAAACCGAGAGAAGAGCTTTTAATTGCTCAACTCCTAGGGGAAGTGCAAGGAAAGATAATGAACATATAGTTCACATAATGTAACACTTAAGAAAGTGATTTAAACCTTTAGTAAAGGTTGAACAGAAAGATTGAACGGGCCGAATTAAAAGATAAAGAATGTAAACGCCACGTAGTTGCGATGAACGATCGGTCTTAGCATACAATGAATCGTATGGCTTCGACATTAAGAAAGAATGATGAACGTGAGGTTCATGTAATGGATAACGAATGAGAGATTAAGAGACGAACAATGTGAACGTTGAATACGTAAACGATCCTCGTGAATCGTATTCGCGTTGTGCGAACGTTCTAAGTATACATTGGTTGTATGACTTAAACGTTGACAAAGGTAGTAAGTAAGATATGAATTTATCAAGAAAGTCGTAACGAACGGTAATAAGATTAATGAAAGTTTGAAGTGAGTCGGGTAGAAAATGTTATAATGAAACGTAAGCGTTAAACACTTTAGCCGATGTGGGGGTTGAGTGTACGCAAATATTAAACGGGCAGAACCTACATCCCGTGTATGGTTTGACCATAAAGTAATGAAAACTAATGATTAAACCTGTGAACGGTGCAGAAACTGAATTAATGACAATGACGTATAACGTTAAAAAGTCGAGTTAATGATTATAACTTGGGTAACGTTCCGAGTCGAATGAACCGAACGTTATAAGATATGAATAAGGTAATGTAAAATGATTAAAGCTAGGTAAGCATAGTATTAACATTGAATGAACGTTCTAGGCATACAAAAGAATGTATGACTTAGACGATAAAGGAATAAATCCTTAGGTATGGCATTTAGTTGCCAGAAAGTCATAAGGAATGGGAAGGTAACTTAACGAACATTATAGCTTTAATGGTTCGGATAAGTTAAGTTAAGTTAAGTTTAGGGTGTGGTACAATCGTAATCTTTAATGGTTGACATATGGGTGTTGGGCTAAACAATTCCTTTAGAGAGCGGAGGTATATACGAAACTAGCAACCGATCTAACTCGCTATGAAAGACAGCGTAGATGAGACGGGAAACTAGTTTGTTGGTTGTTTGTGGGAAACCACTCAAAGTACCATATGGAATATTAGTAGAGATTCGATGTGTACTAAGTCCTAGAAAAGTTATAAGAAAAAGATAAGAATGCAAATCATCAAAGATGATGATCGTTTGAGTTAAGACATCTCCGTATGTCGTAACGCCGTAAAACGATAAAGAAGGATGGTTACGTGAACTTAGGTTATAAACACGAACCATAAGGAATAGAGTTAAGTTTAAACCAATGCGTAAGTCAAGTATATGATTAATTGGTGTATGTGTTATTTTTCTTATGTGTTAAGTAGGAATTGGAATGAACAGTTCAGCGTAAACTGTAAGCGTAAGGCAAGTTTCGTAACTTCATTCATGTTTAGTATGAATGCTAGTTTTTTAAACTTCTCGGATGCTGAACATAAGAAGTTCTATCTATATACAAATGTGTGATATTTGTACAAGGCGGTATAATGTATGAGGCCCTGTACCACAATTTTAACACTTCAGTGTTTCTATGAGATGAATTGATATGTGGTTGAACTATTCAATATGAAAATATTCTGTTTATACATGAACCATTATTGTTAAGTCTGTGCTAATGATTCTAGTTGGACAAGATGTGTATGAAAAAGGTAGAAGAATGAAAGTATTTCAAAGTGAATGTGACTAATGTTTTAAAATAATAGGAATCAGAATTATTTCTATTATTCAAGCTGCTTCATAACCTTTGTTCAGTTATTGAAGTCTTAAAAGAATGTTTAAATTCTTGGGGTTGTTTATTCAACTGTTATGACTTGCTGAGCAATTGAATGCTCACACTTGCTTTAAATGAAAAATATTTTCAGCGTACGAGTAGAAGAACTTAAAGATCCCGTAAAGATCAAGCTGACCGGTATCCAGACGAAGTGTCATTCAGGATATAAATGAGCGTGAAGATCAAGTCAAGACTTGTAATGTAGAATAGTTTAAATGAACTGTTATGTATCCTTGGTGGCGGATGAAAGTCACTCTTATAAGATGTAAAGAATAATGTAAGTATCATTATTTATAATAAAGGAGGTTAGAAGGTATTAGAACATGGGATTTGAGAATGTATATTATTATATTTAACTATATAATGATATATGTTTGGAAGGAGATGTACTCGTGACGTATGAAATTCGGGTGTGAAGATAGACCGGATTTCGGGGCGTTACAGATGCCCGCAATTTGGTCTCAAAATGAACATGCAACTCCAAAGTGTGGTGCGATTTTGAACCGTGCGGTGCGGTTCCGGTTCCAAAAGCAATTAAAATAAAAAACCCAAAAATTTGGCTACAAGCTATATACCAACTCCAATTTGATCCCCCCCCTCTTGTGGCCATAATTTAATATGGGCAATAAATTTGGAAGCTTTACAATGCTTCTTTAAATCTCGCAATCACCTCTGGGCTTTAAACCATCAAATTTTCATGCAGAATTTGTTCAATGTGGTGGCCACAACTCATAGACCTTTAATGAATCTAAGAATCTGCAAACGTATTATGTAGTGAACACAATCACGGAGCTAACTTAACAAAATAGTTTCAGGCACCAACAATTATATGGTTGATTAATACCATGCTATCACATTTGATTTAGGAAATAGCAAGTCACTCTTAATTTGCAAACATAATTGATACTGCTGATTTTTCATTCAACCCTGCAAAATCTGTCTTCTAAAACAAAATAAGGAGAATATGTTACAGTAGAAAATTATATATACTCGTAGTAAAATTGAGAAAACATGATGATTATTTGGTGTGGTTTCGGTATATGCGTGCGGTTTTAGCTAGTAATCAAATCGTCACTGTAAATTTGGTTTTTTAACTTACCTAAAATCATCACATATATCGGAACTGTTGGTGCGATTTTAATCAGTGCAGTTTATACAATTTTTTGTGCAATTTCAATTTCAATTCGATTTTTTGTTCAGTCCTATTATGCATGTTTGAGGGGAGAGAGGAAGGGGCCGGGGTCTAATCGTTTGCCGACAGATGTTCACATCTTGTGTGGAGAGTAAATAGATACCAACCAATCGTGCTTTGCACGTGCGTGTAAACTCACAAGAGGAATATATATATATAATATATATACCTCAAGACGCGTTTTTAGTTGTGTTCCTCTATTTCCCTTGAGACCCACCCATATATGGGAGCAGCAAAAAGTAGGGTCTATACTCTCTGTCCATGTACTTTTATTAATCGTCGCATAAATAAATTATGGTTCTAGAAAGTATCAGAATAAAAGTAATAAGGTTAGAGATATTTATAATTTATCATAACCATACATAAAACTTTAAGCGATATTTATTATTTTAGTAACATAATTTTTATTTTGATATATTAGTCTAAATTAAAAAATAAAAATTATTACTATCATCTCAAATATTAAGGTTTGTAAAGGAAAAATTATAAAAATCTTATAACTAAAATTGGTGCTACGCTTAAAAGATCAAAAGATATGTTATTAAAAGAAATGTGTACGATAAGTGTGTCCTAGTACAACCTTTTACGATAGACTTATATAAACTCAATAGATTTGGTTATTATTAAGTTAATTTCATGATACGTTGGTTAATTGATTAATACAGTGCTTACACGTAAAGAGAGATTATCTCTCGGCCTTCGTGTCGATACTGTATTGATCAATTGACCAAAGTTAATTTTATGCTAACTACTCTCAAAATTAAAATAATCTATATTCCATTGATCTAATAAGTAGCAATATTTTAGGATTTTTTTTAATTATCTACATACTTTTAATATTTTATTTGGTCATCATTTCTGACTATTTGATGACTAAGATTGTCAAGATAAATATTAGCAAATCACTTGCAGTAACTTTAGGCCTTATTTAGTGATGTGACTCACAATCCTTAAGGCTTTTATTTTCCGGAAATAGCTCCTCATGTTTGAAAAATAAAAAAACAAAACAAAAAAGCATCCATGCATGATCCATCCACCACAAAAAGACGTACATCTCACAAAGTTTAGAATATATATCTCAACAAACATTGGAAAAAAAGGTGACACTGTAAGACTATTTGGTAATGAAGAAGTTTGACAAGCAAACCATGTAAAGCTAAACCATCTGACTAGACAAATCAAATTTTGTCACCCAAAAGTTGTTTTTACTGCTCAAATATTGGTACAAAATCAGTACAATGGCACCACTAATCTCCTTTTCACTTCCTTTTGTTCAAATAATAAGCAACTTGGAGAAAAATCATCATTAATTAATAAAAACTTATAATTAACTTTATTAAAATTAATTAATATCTTGTTTGATTTAAGTAAATAAATTTAGGGTTTAAATCCCGGGACTATTATTACAACCAACTAAAAATACATTATAATTAAAAAGTAAGCGCGCAATAAAAATTTAATAAACTTTTGTTTTGTGGAAAGATTATTTTAATTTCTTGATCATGTCCAAAGTGGTTCCAAAATCCCGCTTAGATTGACATCATCCGGAAAAAAATTTAGGTTTTCATAGGGTTCTTGTGGGATGATCATGGATTGATCTTGATTAGGTTGTGACAAATCCATGCAAATTAGGGTTAGTAAATTGGATTGCTGGCTTTGCATGTTTACAATCTCGGCTTGTGCCTTGGCCAATTCTGCTTGCAGCTCACTAATTTGCTTTTGAAGGTGACAAATTGCTCCTGCGCATCCATAAACGGGGTCTCTAAGTCTTGCATTTGCTTCATAAACCATGCTGCTAACTGCATCTGCCCTTTGAGACTCTGGTAATTCCTGAAAATAGGTGAAAATAAAATTAATTATTTTTATGATTATGACCAAATCATATAAATTTATTTGCCAAATATATATAATGACTTTATTTGTTTAAAATTATTATCGTTTGTGTTATTTTTTCCGTCATAATTTTTCATCATTTGTAATAGATGATAATCTCAATATATTTCAGTAGTTTGTGTTGTTTCAAAAAAAAAGAAGTGAAATATGATGACTGTCTATTTAAGTCTATTTTCAATTTGATCAGTAGAAAAAAAAATGACTTGTAATTGAACTTTGATAAAACTGATAAGATGTAAATCAAACTTGGACCTTCTCTGTGTATTTACCTACTTGTATTGACTAGTTCTTTAAAGTATAATTTGGTTTTCTATGGTAGAAAAGGGCAGTGTCAACTCTTCTAGGGAATATTTTTCATGAGGTGGACCCCATTTTTACTAGTACACTAAAATGCTGCTCAATTCAATCATGAACCACTCACTATATAGAAGAAACTATGAAGATTAATTACCAATCAACACAATTTTCCTAATGTTTGAATATATTACAAATTTAGTGTGCGTATACTTTCTTAATTTTCAGAAATTTTTATAATAAAAATGCTAGTAATATAGAAATTCTATGGAGTAGAAATTAGAATAATTAAGTACTTGCATAATTTAAAATTTAAGAAATTATAAGTACGTAGTATTTGAGTAGTAAATGATATTCTTGTCTAACTAAAAGAAATAATACCCATTAGGAAGTCCAATCTAATTAACTATAGAACATAGATCACTATAGTACTACCTATTCAAAATTCTTAGTATTAATAAAGGGGTTTTTAATGAATCAAAAACATAATTTGCTGCTAGTTCGTGTTTGTTCACATTGAACCCAAATGTGAAACAAATTAAGCAAGTTGTTTTTTGTTTTCTAGTTTTATACCTGCAGCAACTTGATGATGTTGCTAGCTCCAAAAACTCTATGGGCAATGGTGAACTTGAGTGGCTCGGTGGGCGGAAAATAGGGCGCCAGCACGCATTTCTCGACGCATCGCCGCCGCAGGATTTTGCATGCTGCACAAGGACTCATTATAACTACCGGTGGATGAGCCTCATGATGAACTGGTGAAGATGAAGCATATGATAATTTTGGTGTCGAAATATTCTGAGGTGAACTAGTAGTACTACTAGTGTTGATCATCATCTTGTCACACAATAATTCCATTTAATATATATATATATATATATATATATATATATATAGAGAGAGAGAGAGAGAGAGAGAGAGATTGTTAGTGTGAAAAAAGCTCAAGGGAAAGAGAAGAGTGAGTTGCTTTGGGGGTGCTTTGGTTAAGCATAAAAGGCGAGATTATATATAGAGGGAAAGAACCCGGGAAATTTATTGGAAGGCATACGAGTGTGACGTGAAATTGCGTAATCAAAATCACTAGATGATGTCATCAGTCCTTTTTTTTATTTTTTTTGTAAGAATTTAAAAAAAAAATCAAAAATTGAAGCGGCCAACTTTTTCTTTCTAATCTTTATTTGGTGTTTAGATTTTTTATTTTATTTTTGGTGAAAAGTCAAGTTAAGAATTGGACTTGTATATTTAGACTTTAGGATAACACCTTTTTTACTTTCTATGGTCTAGATTACATATATAATTTAATATATCTTGTGTACGTACGTACCAATATAGCACATTAATTTTACTATTTCTAATTCAGCAAATTAAATTAGAAGTACAACTTTAAAAATATCACAAGCAATGCTTCAACTTAATATCACAATCGGCTTATTTGATCTAATCAGCTTATTTGATCTAATTTTTTCTTTCACACATGCATTAATATAATTTTCTTCCGAAGAATAAGTTAAAAAACTTTTTGATCCAAACTTTTAGACAAATTTAGTTAAGAAAGCAGAGAAAGAAACAAAGAAAGAAATAGTAGGGTAATGATAACCTAAATATTATGGGCATTTTGTAGTTTATAGTGTGAAGGCAAACCAGAACATCAAGAAAAATAACTAAGCTACTTCAAACAGAACATGTACATGCACTTAAATTTTATAAGCTAAAAGGGGAAAAACAGCGGCTAGGAGATGAGAAAGCAATTAATGACCTAAATTGTTTGTGTTTGATTGTTTATTAGTTTATTTTTTTTAATTTGTTTATAATTCGTTTAATTAATTCAATAATTGTATTTTGATATATATATATATATATATATATATATATATATATATATATATATATATATATATATATATATGACGGATAGCAATTGAGTGAGTCTATTTGTGAAGTAGCTTAAGTATGACTAATGAATATGTACACGTATGGGTCGTGGCAAAGCGATACCGGCCGGTCAAAAAGGTTTGAGAACGTAATTATGTCGAAGATTCTAATTGATGCAATTAGTGGAATTTAGTTTTGTTGTTTAATTAGTTTTCTTTTCTATGTAGACACAAAGCCCATTTAAATTATGGATATAAATACGCACTTATAATTTACGTAGTAGACTACTTTGTATCACATTAATGCATGTGCTACTAGTGCCATTATGAAAGTAAATGATTTTTTCACACCATATTATATAGGGCAATGTCTTAATTGAGTGTTTTTTTTTCATGTTTTTTTCTTTCTTAAAAGTGCCTATTCTCAAGCTCCAAACACTGATAATTTCATCTGTTTACAAAAAAGAGTTTTATTTCTTAGATTTACAAATTTTAAGGATATTTTTTATTTCAATATTACTAAATTCTAAGTATCTCTTAATATAATGATTGTTTAGTTTAACATTGATGATATGATAATAATGAATTTGTGTTGTTAAACTTTGATAAATGATAGAACAAAAGTGACAACTCCTACGAATATATATATATATATATATATATATATATATATATATATATATATATATATATATATATATATATATATACAGTCTGCTTCTTTAGCGAACTGGAAGGAGCGAACTAAGAACGAATCGATTATATCGACGATTTTTTCCGTCTCTAAAACATAGAAAACCGAAACTATATATATAGAGAGAGAGGGGGCAAGGATCAAAAACATTCCTCTTAAATAGCATTTCTTTTTAAATTACACTCCTTTATTAAAACTACGTCGCTTTGGAGTGATCGCAGATGACATTTTTGTAAATAAAAAGAAAATAAGTGGGACCACTCTCTTTTAAGTCACTCCAAAACAACGTAGTTTTAATAAAGGAGTGCTATCTAAGGAGGAATGCTATTGATCCTTGCTCTATGTATATAAGGGCATACCACTCAAACTTGACATTCTATAATCTTATTGTAATTTTTTTCTTTCTATTTTCCATTCTTATGCTTGATTTAGGAAAATAATATTTTTGATGTAAAAATTTTTATGTGCGATCTCAACAAAATTAAAATGATGCAAATTTTGTTTATATAAATTAACTTAAAACGGAAAATCTTGGCATTTCAAAACCAGCCCTTCCCTATCAAACTTGTTGGACCTATATTGATGTATATCACAATTAAGGCACCGGATATTTATGTTGGGTTCCCACAGAATGCCACCTGGACAGTTTTTGCCACGCTAAAATAAACTCGTTCAGGCGCCGACCGTTAGAATATTGAGTCCTTCTACATGGAAAAAAATTTTGGACCGATATTTTCAATTTTTTATTTTTGTTTTTCTTGTGCCTTTCAAAAAATAAATAGTACTTATTTTAATTGAATTTTTTACAGAATATAATATTTTAGATATAATTTAGATACATATACAAGAACAAAATTGAACAATCACAAGAAAAACAAAAAAAAAATTTATTTAAAAATGTCTAATATTCCGGTCGGACAAACCTGTCTGCCGAGACTTTGGGTAGAATATAGGGTGGTGGTATCACTATTAATAGGGGTGCTCAAAATTTTTGATTTTTTCAGTTTTTTACCGGTAACGGTTTTTTCGGTACCGGTTTTTTCGGTACCGATTTTTTCGGTACCGGTTTTTCGGTATTTTAACACTTTTCGGTACCGGTAGCGGTAATGACTTTTTTGAATTCGGTAAAAACAGAAATACCGAAATTTAATAATTAATATTTAATGTTTTGTAATTTTATAAATTAAATAATTATTTTTATATATTAATAATTTCTATATAATAGTAGTTTTATTAATTTTTTTATATATATTAATAATGTTTTGTAGTTTTATTTTATATATTAATTATTATTAATAGTTAATGATTTTTTAGTTTTTAAAAAAATTATTAATATATAAAAAAATTATTTAATTATTATTAATAATTATATATTACCATGCGGTATAACCGAAAACCGAACCGAAAAAATTGGTACCGATTTTGTACCGAACCGGTACCGAAACCGGTAATTCGTTACCGATTTCAATTTTTGTTTTTCCGATAATTTCATATCGATATCGGTTTGGTATTTTGGGTACCGATTAGCAGCCCTAACTATTAAGGCATGCAATGTAGGCATACTTAAGCAGAATTTATATGTGTCATCTAATCCAATTTAATGCAATGGATGGTGGGACATTAGTTGGGTAAGCAACCGCTGAGCTCGTGTAGAACGAGATTGAGACCCGGCCAGGGCCTAGGTGAGCTTTAAAAACGAGATAATTTAAATTAGACAGTTCATTTTAATATTTTATAAAAATAAATTGTATTTTTCATACTCGAGATTTTAATTTTTATGATACTTATATAACAAATGTAATTTGAGTGCACCTTATTTTTATAAATTGATCATTTTAAACCGTTTGACATGAATCCCTTCGAAACAATTAGTGGCGTATCTAGGAGGAAGGGATGCCCCCCACTCCCGGCCTACGCCTACCCTATCCCTACGCATTTATAATATAGTATACTTTTTCTGTTAATATTGATATTGGCCTCTCTCTCTCTCTCATTGTATAAATATTTTTAATGGTGGATTCACATTTTGAGAATATAAATTTATTTTATTACTTTAAATAATATATAAAATGTATTTTTAACTTTCAGTATATTTCAAAGTTTAATTATAATTTTCAAAGTTAGATAAATAAGATTAATATTAAAAAACTTAATTTAACTTTAAAGTCAAATAAATAAGACTAATATTGTGACGCCCCCAAAATTAGGTATACATCACCCATCTTGGGTCGTCAGATACAAAGTACAGAATACAAATACAACTTACTAATACAACTGTAGTGTACAATACGACAAAACATAAACTGCGAGTTTGAATACAAATATTATCTTCTAGAGAGTATTCATACTCAAAAGGAGTCCTCATTACATTTATTAACACACTATTATATAGAATAGTGAGGACTACTAACTAATACTATCATTCGAACCATCATTACGTTCCCCGACTTGCCCCAGCTACGTTCTCATTTCCTGAAGAGAACAGTGAAAGAAAGGGTGAGCTCAACTAGCCCAGTAAGAAATATTATGACTAAGATAATGCAGAATAAATTATCATTAGCTTTCAACAATGTTAAACTGATAAAATATAATAGACATCAAATTTAACTGCAGCGGAACACGCAATCCATTAAAAGAGTCAAGTAGAAAATAAACTCTACTATCTTTTATGATTTAAAAGGTTTTTCAACACTGTTATCGCTGAGACTCAGCTTAATAAAATAATCCACATCATCGAATCACCCCTGCACTACGGTCAATGATATTCGTGTATTCATTAATGGTCATGATCATGCCAACAACTGTCCATCAATGCACTACGGGCCAATGAAGACTTTTACCACATCATTTGTAACATTACGATCATGATTATACCGAATAATCTCTAGTCATAATCATACCAAGTCCATCTATGCACTATAGGCCACAGATGACTTTCAACATTTTATAAACATGAGGATGATGACAATGATATAAGAATTCAATAAAACAAGTTCAAGAATTAATTTATCCAAAAATTAACAACGTCCAAATTGTCAACATGATACTGCTTTGTGGAGTAAAATTCAAGAATACTTAGAAGAATATTTTCATGAAAAGATACTGGATGAACCGCAATTATCAATGATATTCCACCAATTTCATGGAGTATAGAAGTCAAAACTTAACCAACTGAGTATAATAAAAAATAGAATAACAAAAGAAATCACCCGACATGCGATAGACCGCACAGACAGATTATTCCAACAGAATAATAAATAATGAAACTAGGTCCGGCGTAAACGCACAGACAGGATATTTCGACAGAATAATAAATAATGGAACCAGGTCCGGTGTAAAACACACAGACAGGATGCTCCAACAGAATAATAACAAGACGGAACCAGGTCCGGTGTAAAACACACAGACATGATGTTCCAACAGAATTATTATAAAGACGGAACCAGGTCCGATGTAAAACACACAGACAGGATGTTCCAACAGAATAATAGAAGAATGTCACCAAGTATAGGGTAGACCGCGTATACAGGTTATTCCAACAGAATAATAAGAAATGGAATAACAACAGTTCTCTTCATGAATAAGAAAGAATAACACCCCTTACCGTTTTAAAGAAGAGCTGAAATAAGGAAGTAGTTAATTAGCAGAATACTCTTCTTCTTCTCTCTCTCTCTATAGTTTCTCTCTCTAGAGTTCAGTGAATTTGTAAGAAATAATGAAGAAATGAGCTGCTATTTATAGAAAAATAGAATGCATAGTAACTAATCCATGAACGGTCCAGATTGATTACTTTAATCTGACGGTTCATATTTAAAGAAAAATCTTTTAAATAAAATATAATATATTCTATTTATAGAATAACTTTAATAAAGTATTCTGTTTTATATAAAAAGATGTTTCTGTTTTATTACGTTAATAATACGAATAAAACAAAGCGTCATTATCGCTAAATAATTCATATTATTAACTGATAATAATTGAATCAAACTGAGTGACTTCTCACATAAGCATTAATAATCAATACCGTGTGCTACTATGCAACACACGTATTACTGTACTTTTACTACCGAGTAGTTCAACAGTAACAATGGTAAAACTTTCGCAGTTATTTTTAATAAAATATTTTTGTCGTTTTCTCAATCCGACAATAATTCCGTTGTGGGGTCCACCAATGATTGTGTCGTTGTACGAATATTCCCTGTTAAAACGAATATTCCCCGACCAATCGAATATTATATAACAACTTGCGTACTTTGCAAAATTTATAAATATTACCCACAACTATAACATTATATCAAATTAACTCCATAATATTCAAAAATGATATTTATAGAAAATTCATCTTTATTTATAAAAGTTGGGGTCTTACAACCTCCCCTTCTTATGAAATTTCGCCCTCGAAATTAGGGTACGTACCTGGTATGTCGAAGAGGTAAGGATACCTTGATTTCATTTCAGATTCTAACTCCCAAGTCATTTCCTCAACATCGTGGTTTCTCCACAAAACTTTGACTTGAGGTATAACCTTGGAGCGTAGAATATGTTCCTTCTTATCCAAGATTTGAACAGGAACTTCTTCATACGTCAAATCCTTCGCTATTTCGTCCGGTTCTAACTCAATAATGTGGTTCGGGTCTTCCACATATTTGCGTAACATGGATATGTGAAAAACGTTATGAACACGAGACATACTTGGCGGTAAAGCGAGTCTATAAGCCGCAGTTCCTACTCGATCGAGGATTAAAAATGGACCGATGAATCGAGGATTGAGCTTTCCTCTCTTTTCAAATCTCGTAACTCCTTTCCATGGAGCAACACGTAAGAACACATGATCTCTTACATCAAATTTCACGTCCTTTCGATGAAGATCAGCATAACTCTTTTGTCGATCTTGTGAGGTTTTTATACGTTGTCGGATCGTTTGAATCTTTTCTGTAGTCATACGTACCAACTCCGGTCCCAACAATGTTGCTTCACCCACCTCATCCCAGCATACTGGAGAACGATATTTTCTTCCATACAATGCTTCGAATGGAGCCATGCCAATACTTGCTTGATAACTGTTGTTGTAGGAAAACTCCACCAATGGTAAGAACTTGTCCCAACTTCCCGTGAAGTCAAAGACACAGAGTCTTAATAGATCTTCAAGAGTTTGAATAGTCCTCTCTAATTGTCCGTCCGTCTGAGTATGATATGCTGAACTAAATCGTAAATCCGTGCCCATAGCTTTTTGTAAACTAACCCAAAATCGTGAAGTGAATCTTGGGTCTCGGTCAGAAACTATGGATACTGGCATACCATGCAGTCTTACAATCTCGTTTATGTACATACGAGCAAGACGTTCAAGTGTATAAGTTTCTCGTATCGGTAAGAAATGAGCAGACTTGGTCAATCTATCAACAATGACCCAAATCGCATCAATACCTTGAGAAACCCTAGGAAGACCGGTAACGAAATCTATGGTAATGTGCTCCCACTTCCATTCTGGAATTTTAAGTGGTTGCAATGGACCTTTTGGTACTTGATGCTCCGCTTTGACTCGTTGACAAGTTAGACACCTTGAGATAAACAGCGCAATCTCTCTCTTCATATTGCTCCACCAAAATGTATGACGAAGATCATGATACATTTTGGTACTTCCAGGATGGATTACAAACGGTGTGTTGTGCGCCTCCATCATGATTTCATACTTTAAATCAGAGTTGTTAGGAACACAAAGTCTGGAGTTGACTTGAAGTATTCCTTCTTCATTGATTTTTGCTTCCGGCATAACACCTTCTTGCACTTTCTTCCTCATACGCATCAGCTCCAGGTCTGTAGCTTGAGCAGCTTTAACTTTATCGATTAAAGTCGGTTCTACTCGTATATTCGCCATCGTCACATGGGTCCCTGGAGTATTTAACTCTATCTCCATCCTTTGCAAATCACACAAAATAGGCCTTTGTGTTGACAATATCGCACTCGTACTTGCATATGATCTTCTACTCAATGCGTCAGCTACCACGTTCGCTTTTCCAGGATGGTATTGAATGGTATGATCATAGTCTTTCAACAGTTCAAGCCAACGTCTAGATCTCCACCTTCTCCCCATACAAATAATACCTCCAAATTTTTAGTGCGAAGACAATAGCTGCCAACTCAAGATCATGAGTAGGATAATTCCTCTCATATTCTTTGAGTTGTCTTGATGCATAGGCTATGACTTTTCCATGTTGCATAAGAACGCATCCCAACCCTTTGCTCGAAGCATCACTATAGATGACAAATCCCTCCGAGCTAGATGGTATTGTTAGAACAGGTGCTGAAATGAGTCTCCTCTTGAGTTCTTGAAAACTCTTCTCACATTCTTTGCTCCAACCGAACTTTGTATCTTTCCGAGTCAGCTGAGTTAATGGAGTAGCGATTCGAGAAAATCTTTCCACGAATCTCCGATAATAACCAGCTAAACCAAGAAAGCTACGTACTTCGGTCACTGATTTAGGTTGCTCCCAGCTTTGAATAGCTTCAATCTTTGCCGGGTCAACCGATATTCCATGACTTGATACTACGTGCCTAAGAAATGCTACCTCCTCCAACCAGAACTCGCATTTCTTCAACTTGGCATAAAGCTTGTATTCACGAAGCTTTTGGAATACCAGCCTCAAGTGTTGCTCATGATCTTCACGGCTTTTGGAATAAATAAGGATGTCATCAATAAAGACGACCACAAAGTGATCCAAATATTCCTTGAATACCCGGTTCATCATATCCATGAAGGCAGCAGGAGCATTTGTCAATCCAAAGGACATGACTAGAAATTCATAATGCCCGTACCGAGTTCTGAAAGCCGTCTTTAGAATATCCTCAGTTCTAACCTTCAGCTGATGATATCCAGAACGAAGATCGATCTTTGAAAAGAATTGTGCTCCTTGCAACTGGTCAAACAGGTCATCAATACGTGGCAATGGGTACCTATTTTTTATGGTGACATGATTCAACTCCCGATAATCAATACAAAGTCGCATACTTCCATCTTTCTTCTTCACGAATAGAACAGGAGCACTCCAAGGAGAAGTACTAGGACGAATAAAGCCAATGTCTAACAATTCCTGCAGTTGGATCTTTTACTCCTGAAGTTCAATAGGAGCCATTCGATATGGGGCTTTGGAAATGGGTTTTGTACCGGGTTTAAGGTCGATACAAAATTCAATTTCACGCTCTGGGGGTAGGCCAGGAAGTTCTTCAGGGATTACGTCAGGGAATTTATTAACAATAGAAATATCATTCAAAACTGACGTATTTTTGTTTAGATCCGTGACATGAGCTAAGAAAGCTTGACATCCGTTTTTCAATAAACGAATAGCTTTATGGCTTGAGATGACAGCGATTGATTTTAATGGTTTGGTTGCTTGAATTCGCATAATAGGTCGATTAGGAATATGAAAGCTAACAACCTTACGAAAACAATTAATTTTTGCATGATGAGTAGTTAACCAATCAATCCCTAGAATCACGTCAAATGCAAGTATTTTTAATGAAATCAGATCGACAGATAATGTGTGGGTACCAACTTGAACCAAACAAGACTTATAAATCGTGGATGTAATAAAGGTTTCTCCCAATGGAGTTTCAACAGATAAGTCAAAGTCTAATTTCTCTGGAATCAAATTTAATCGATGAGCGCAAGTAGGAGAAATAAAAGAATGGGTAGAACCGGTATCAAATAAAGTATAGACTTCGTTAGAGTTTATGATAAACTTACCCGTGATGACCTCATTCGGGTTCCTTGCTTTCTGGGAGGTCACAACAAACGCTCTCCCTTGCACTACCGATTTTAACTTTTCTGGGACGGCCTTTGGTGTCTCCATCTTGGCTGAACTTATTTTTGGTAAACGACAAAATCGAGCTAAATGACCTTCTCTTCCATAATTATAACATGCTTTAGACGGCATCGCGCAGTTTGGACTGATGTGCCCCTCCCCTCCGCATTTGAAACATATGATAGGTGGTCGTTCTCCTTCCTTAACAACGGGTGCTGGTGCTGACGTCTTTCCATTATTGTTGAATCTTCTCTTCTTGAAATGACCATTCTTATTGTTTTGGCCCTGATTACCACCGAAGTGGTTACCATTTCGGGCCTGTTGATTCCCTCCACGCTTTTGTCACCGCTTCGATGATTGCTCTCACTGGTATTATCATTTTACCGACTGCTCTCTTTTGGTTGCGTTGACTCGTTATCGCGCTCCACTAACTGAGCCCTATTCACAACATCTGAATACAAACACAGTTTATGAGAAATAAGATGTTGACGTATCTCAGGTTTTAAACCTCGCAAAAACATTCGCGTCATTCGCTCTTCATTATCCACCAAGTGGGACGCAAACCGGGACAACTCAGCAAATTTAGCCTCATACTGCGACATGGTCATATTATTCTGCTCCAATTTGATGAACTCCACCTCCTTCATATGACGAACACTTTCGGGAAAGTATTTGTCATTGAACAGCTCTTGGAACTTCTCCCAAGACATCTTCAGTGCGGCAGGTTGAGTACGCTTAATCGATTCCCACCAGTAATCTGCCTCTCCTCGCAACATAAAGGCGGCAAAGGGAACCTTTTGCTCCTCGGAGCATCCCAAGACATCAAATATCTTGGTAATCTGCTTTATCCATGTTTCCGCTATAAGTGGTTTTGGCTCTCCCTTAAACTCTGGGGGTCCCAGCTCCTTGAACTGTTTAGCGGTGACCGTCCGAGAGTTTTCAGTGTTTCCACCTATATTTTGGACAGGAGCCGCTCTCACCTGCTGTTGCATGAACTGCATAAAATTTCTGAACATTCCATCATTCATCATCTGGTCAGTGTTGTTGTTTGCATGAGGATTGTCACCTTCCTGATGCACATTATCCTGATTATTGATATGTGGTGAATCAACAGTCGCATGTGCTCCATTGCTATTCTCAACATTCTCAGATGCCATTTTCAGATACTGCCACAAACTAAAAGTTAATTGATATGTCATATATTATCCTTATATTATGACCGACCAATTAAATACCATGCAAATAAACTTAGGTAGGTCATACTAGCGAAGAAATTTTCCGTTTCTCCCCTCCTAGTTCTATTCTCACATCTTAGCCAGGGATCATATCCCTAAGCTCTGATACCAACTGTGACGCCCCCAAAATTAGGTATACATCACCCATCTTGGGTCGTCAGATACAAAGTACAGAATACAAATACAACTTACTAATACAACTGTCGTGTACAATACGACAAAACATAAACTGCGAGTTTGAATACAAATATTATCTTCTAGAGAGTATTCATACTCAAAAGGAGTCCTCATTACATTTATTAACACACTATTACATAGAATAGTGAGGACTACTAACTAATACAATCATTCGAACCATCACTCCGTTCCCCGACTTGCCCCAGCTACGTTCTCATTTCCTGAAGAGAACAGTGAAAGAAAGGGTGAGCTCAACTAGCCCAGTAAGAAATATTATGACTAAGATAATGCAGAATAAATTATCATTAGCCTTCAACAATGTTAAACTGATAAAATATAATAGACATCAAGTTTAACTGCAGCGGAACAAGCAATCCATTAAAAGAGTCAAATAGAAAATAAACTCTACTATCTTTTATGATTTAAAAGGTTTTTCAACACTATTATCGCTGGGACTCAGCTTAATAAAATAATCCACATCATCGAATCACCCCTGCACTACGGCCAATGATATTCGTGTATTCATTAATGGTCATGATCATGCCAACAACTGTCCATCAATGCACTACGGGCCAATGAGGACTTTTACCACATCATTTGTAACATTACGGTCATGATTATACCGAATAATCCTTGGTCATAATCATACCAAGTCCATCTATGCACTACAGGCCACAGATGACTTTCAACATTTTATAAACATGAGGATGATGACAATGATATAAGAATTCAATAAAACAAGTTCAATAATTAATTTATCCAAGAATTAACAGCGTCCAAATTGTCAACATGATACTGCTTTGTGGAGTAAAATTCAAGAATACTTAGAAGAATATTTTCATGAAAAGATACTGGATGAACCGCAATTATCAAGGATATTCCACTAATTTCATGGAGTATAGAAGTCAAAACTTAACCAACTGAGTATAATAAAGAATGGAATAACAAAAGAAATCACCCGGCATGCGATAGACCGCACAGACAGGTTATTTCAACAGAATAATAAATAATGGAACCAGGTCCGGCATAAACGCACAGACAGGATATTCCAACAGAATAATAAATAATAGAACCAGGTCCGGTGTAAAACACACAGACATGATGTTCCAACAGAATAATAACAAGACGGAACTAGGTCCGGTATAAAACACACAGACAGGATGTTCCAACAGAATAATAATAAAAATGGAACCAGGTCCGGTGTAAAACACACAGACAGGATGTTCCAACAGAATAATAATAAAGACGGAACTAGTTCCGGTGTAAAACACACAGACAGGATGTTCCAACAGAATAATAGAAGAATGTCACCAAGTATAGGGTAGACCGCGTATACAGGTTATTCCAACAGAATAATAAGAAATGGAATAACAACAGTTCTCTTCATGAATATGAAAGAATAACACCCCTTACCGTTTTAAAGAAGAGATGAAATAAGGAAGTAGTTAAGTAGTAGAATACTCTTTTTCTCTCTTTCTATAGTTTCTCTCTCTAGAGTTCAGTGAATTCGTAAGAAATAATGAAGAAATGAGCTGCTATTTATAGAAAAATAGAATGCATAGTAACTAATCCATGAACGGTCCAGATTGATTACTTTAATCTGACGGTCCATATTTAAAGAAAAATCTGTTAAATAAAATATAATATATTCTATTTATAGAATAACTTTAATAAAGTATTATGTTTTATATAAAAAGATGTTTCTATTTTATTACGTTAATAATACGAATAAAACAAAACGTCATTATCGCTAAATAATTCATATTATTAACTGACAATAATTGAATCAAACTGAGTGACTTCTCACATAAGCATTAATAATCAATACCGTGTGCTACTATGCAACCACACGTATTACTGTACTTTTACTACCGAGTAGTTCAACAGTAACAATGGTAAAACTTCCGCCGTTATTTTTAATAAAATATTTTTGTCGTTTTCTCAATCCGACAATAATTCTATTGTGGGGTCCACCAATGATTGTGACGTACGAATATTCCCTGTTAAAACGAATATTCCCCGACCAATCGAATATTATATAACAACTTGCGTACTTTACAAAATTTATAAATATTACCCACAAATATAACATTATATCAAATTAACTCCATAATATTCAAAATTGATATTTATAGAAAATTCATCTTTATTTATAAAAGTTGGGGTCTTACAAATATTATAGTTAATATTAGGTGTCTCTCAAATTTACATGAAATTTGAAATTTATTTGTTAACGCTAAGATTCTTTCATACGTCTCAATCACCAAAAACGCATTCAATTCTGCACAGAAACGAAATCAAACGTGAAGTTTGATGGCTTGAGCCGCCGGGGGATAATTATAGTGTGAGAATAAGTACAGACTGAACAATGTTTAACAATGGAGGTATTTAGTGCAGGAAAGTAATAATGAATTGTGTGTACCTGAGAATCAAAGTATAGCCTTGTATTTATAGTAATCACGCCTCCTCTACATGTCTTTCCCCATATAGAAACATGATTCCTCATTAGGTCAGATTCCTTAATGGGATTGAACTGAATCACCTTCAATTAAGGAAGGAAGTCGGATTTTATCCTAACACTTTCCTTAGAAGTTAGAAATAAAATATAATTAGGAATCACGAATTCCTTAAAGTTCTCAAATTGCCCAAATAGGTTCCTATATGGGGAGACTTTCTCCACGTGTATCATAGCCCACCGAATCATCTGGGCCCAAATAATCATGCCCCAATATTACCCCCTGGCCCCCGTATTCCATTATAATGGGACATTTAATGGAAGAGTTTTTGATTAAAAGCCCAATAATTTACATAATAAATAGGAATGCAGCAAGCCCAAAATCAAATAACTCGGTAACGTACTCAACACTCATTATTGTGCTCCTATATTACCCCAGCGTTTGCCATTATTTCAGCCAAATTAATACGCCGCATTTAGGTAACCGAGAGAAGTTGAAAAGACAGTCATTTTAAAAGCCTTTTCCCCCAAAAAACAACCGCCACTTTTCAGATATATGTCTTCAAAAGCAGCTAAGAGCTCTTTACAACCTTTTCCTCCTCTTTGCGAATCCCTACTTCCGGCAAAAAGTTCTACAATTATTTATCCCCCTTGCACTCCAATGGCTACTTCAAACACTCCATCTTCATCTGCCCCAATCACATCTATTGTGACCGACGATTTAATCTTAGTCGATATCCCCATGTCAACCATCATCGAAACTCTAGGCTAAAAAGTCGTTTCATCATTAAATCCCTCAGCACAAACACTGGCCCCAACCAAACTCATTGAGACACAAATTCGAAAGGAATTTGCATCCTACAAAGCCTACATGCATGTCAACACCCCATCCTCCATGCAGAGCTCGATCACAACTGGATGTTATCCGAAAGTAGTACCAAATATCAAACGAATACTCCATCTGAGCCCCCGATCTTAACGAGAGGATGTACTGGCCCCCGGAAGGAGAATGGGTGGACATCCTTTTTATGTCCTTAGATACGACATTCGATTTCCCCTACATGAATTTATCTCCTCTTTTCTAGCTAGGGCTCATTAGAACCGATTTCGCACAGCTGGTGCCGAACTCATATATTCATTTGATTTCATTCATCGCATTCTGCCAAGAGCTGAAGATCACTCCAGGATTAGACTTCTTTTTTGTTCTGTTCAACGTAACCCGATGAAAGGAACCAAGTCTACGACAACTTAACTTTCATCCTGGGAAAATCACCTGTACAAAGACTCTATCTAGCAACAAAGGTTGGCACCCCCAGTGGATCTACATCAAGGGAACCGACCTAAAGCTTCTGCCAAACTGGGCTCCCCGAAATGAACCCATCCTCAAAGTTACCAAGTTTTTGAAGAGCTGAATCAACACATTTTAATTCTTTTACAGTAAGATGAAGATAGTTGATTGGCTTATTGAAGTATTATCCAACCCAACTTGGCTCTACACTCATGGATGTAAATGCCGATACGAATCCATTCCTTTTTACTTCAATATTAATTGTCTTTTAATCTAACTCACTTTTATATTTGTAGTATCAATCTTTAAACTAGAAGACTTTGAGGCCTCTAGCTCACAACTGCCCCTCCTTCCCGAATCGATTAATTCCTCAACCGATCACTGATGAAAGCTTAGACATCGAGATCATCCTCATTACCAAAATTCCAATCAACTGAAAGTAGTATGCACACAAGCCAATCATGTTTGATGATAAAGCATATACTTTGTAACAATCTTATTCATTTATTAATAAAAAGTATTAATTTATTAAAGGCTTTTAATTATCTACATGATGCTGTTTTTAATATGTGATAAACCCATAGTTTTAAGCAATGATTTTAGAATAATGATGATGATCATTCTAATGAGATCTATATTCTTAGAAAGCTTAAAACTAAAATAGTTCCCAATAGTTAGATTACTAAATTGGGAATTAGTGAATCCGGATAGATTGGTACACATGTTGCTTGCTCATTGGATGAGAATGATTGATCTCATGATCATTTGTGTGGAGACACTAAAGCAAGTATATAGGTGCTTATTAGAGAATAAGTTCACTGAACGTGACTCGCTAAGGAATACCTAATGGAGTTTTACTTGCCTGTCAATAGGAATTCCTGTAGTGATAGTAGTACAAGTGATCCTTGGACTTGAGATCATTATAGTATCTTGTGTATGATGAGTTATACTTTGACTTATTCCTTAAGACCATTAGGGTATATCAAAGGGTATGCTTGGGTATAATAAGTTATACATGGAGATAATGTATGATCAATAAAGAATCTACCACTTCTAGTAAAAGAAGAGAAATGTCCTATGTGATTCGATAAATGACAACCCAGTAGTCCTTGGCCAAGGCAGAATGAAATTAGAAAGGAGTTTCAAATTTGTATTATTTGGAGTTGTGCAATTAAGAATCGAAATACATATAATTAAATAAAATAAGACTTGACAGTAATTCTATGTCTTATATTTAATTGGGACATTGTATGGTGGAAGGATTGAATTGTACGGTAACTATTTACTCAAAGGTTCTTTTATGATTAATGTTGAAATCTATATTATCTGGAAAGTCGTTGATCGCTAGGGAGGCTTATCCCTATTGTAGAATAAATATTATTTATTTAAATAAATTAATAATTTAATTTATTTATTTAAATAAGATTAGAATTATTCTAATTGATTTATTCACAACCGATTTAATATGGAGAACCTAAAGGGTCACACCATAAAATGAAGAATAATTATTTAAGAAGTTAATGGCATAATCGTAATAATAAGTTAAGTATATTTAATTTAATCTATGGTGATAGAATAAATTAAATAGCTTAAAATTTATTATTTAATATTTTAGAAATATTAAATATAAATTAATAAGAGGAATCTTATTATTATTATTACTAATATTATTAATTAATTCTCAAAAATATTATTATTTAATTCCTAAAGGAGTTTGAGAATTAATTAATAAAAGTACTCTCATTTATTCTTAATAAGATTAGGATGCCAATTAATTAAAAGTTTAATTAATTTTTCCTAATAAGATTAGGAGCCTAATTAATTAAAGGAGTTTAATTAATTAAAATAAAGCCCAATTTCTTAATTGTTAAGGAGGGTTGCCTATATCTATAAATAAGAGGAGTCTTATTATGGGTGTAGAGTTGTTGTTGACTTTTTCACAATAAACGATTCCAATTGTTGGAGAGTACGCTCTTTTTCAATGAGAGATAGAAAAACTAGGGTTTTGTCAAACACCCATCTTCTTGAATCTTTATTCTTTCTTGGTGGATCACCTCTAGAGGCCAAACACTTGGGTGGCTAACGTTGATCAAAGGAAGGAACCCAACTCGATGGATTCAAGTTGAACGCGAAAGGATTTGGAGGTGAACTTGTACCTGAGGAAGCTCAAATCTTCAAAGGTATGATTCTTGTTCTTTATCTTTTCGTTTAATTAATAATTGTGCATAAATGATGATCCGGGTATATGGTTTGTAAAATTTTAAAACTCTATTTTTCCATGCTTCCGCATATTTTGTGTAATTTGATTGCGTTCATGAATTACAAACCTAACATCAACACCCCTTCAAACTCCTCTCAAACAGCCGAACCGCCCCTCATCATTCAAGAAATAACCATCGTCTTGATGCCTTCGACGATATCCATAAAAAAAATCCCTAGATATGACTAGATCCGACAAAGTGGTCCTGATGAAAAAGAAAAGAAGGAAACAAGCTAAAACATAAACACCAACCTCAACTTCCATCGCCAAAGCTCCTATCGTCAAGGACCCTCCCCAAATCCTTGAACCATCAATCACCCAAGAACCTTCTTCTGACCCACCAAGTTGAAGAAATCGCTACCGAACCCCCTTTTAAAAGAGCCCGGGCAAAAGAGACTAGCCAAATTCTTCTTCCTCCTCCTCCCGCAAAGGCATCGACCTTTGCAGACCCACCAAGGCGGTTCCTGAACACTGTCTGGTCTCGAGATATGTCACACGACTTTCCATATGAGAATTTTAATGCCTTCATCTTGTTGGGAGACGATGAGAAATTTGAAGGTCTCGAGCCCGAAGACCTTATAATCGCTACTACTGTCCCATAGGTCGGGTAAAAATAATTACTTTATCCTTTTTATTCTAATATATACCCCTGAACACATCTTCTTAATTTATTTATATTATGCATATGCTTTGCCCTTCTTTGGCCGACTGCTACTTTGGGTCGAGGAGATTTCAGCTCGAAAAAAGGAGCTTGAAAGCAAAGCTGAACACCTAGAACTGGAAGTTGCTTCAAACGATATAAAGGAAAAAAAGGGAAACTCTATGTTGTCCGACTCCACTCTGATGCACTATCATCGGATGTAAAATAACTGAAATGGAAAATCTCTGAGCTCTCCGAGCAAAAGGAAAAACTTCTTGTGGAATGGGTCGAGCTTAAAGAGGATAGAGATGCCCTCCATAAAGCTTACACCACTCTGACTGATCAGTTTAAGAAACTTCACCAGAAAATGAGAGACATGATGAGGGTAGCCGCCGAGTTGGAGAAAGAGATTTATCGCTTGAAAGCTGAGAAGTCTACTGTCTCTGAAGCCGACAAGTAGAAGATCATCGAGGAATATCAAGAATCGCCTGAGCTAACTAACCAAATCAACTCCCAATTTACCGAAGGCTATCAAAGCCACAAAGAAAAGATAAGGGAGAAGATGTTGGCAGCTGGTCTCGGAACCACCATCTTGGACTCCTCTGATGATGAAGTCGACCCTCCTTAAGAATGATTGTATATCTTTATTTTTTTACATGTAAACAATTTCAAATGTACAAATACTTTGGCAATCAATGAATATATATTTTGAGCAAAATTGAATGTTTATTTTATTGATAACTTAGAAAAATGTTACAGAATTCCAAAATAAAAAGTACTTAGCATACATTATTGATAATACTTCCTAAGCCTCCCCGGATTCCAAGTATTTTTTATTTCCGTCCCATCTATTGCTTGAAGCCGGCAAGTTCCTGGCTTCGACACTTCAGTAATTTCATAAGGTCCTTCCCAGTTGGAATTAGCTTTCTGAGGTTTTGGGGCATCAATGCCTCCACCTCTCGAAGAACCAGATCTCCAACTTCAAATCTCCTCAACTTTACCCCGTTGTTATAATGTCTGGTCGTTCTCCTCTGGTAGAATGCTAGTCTTACTAAGGCTGATTCCCGAACATCATCTAACAAATCAAGATTGAGGCGAAGACCTTCATCATTATACAACTCCTTAAATTGGCTGACCCGAAGCAAAGTAGACCCGATTTCGACTAGAATAAGGGCATCGGTCCCATATGCCAACTTGAACAACGAATCTCCAGTCGTTGTCTTAGGGGTAGTTTGATATTCCCACAAAACACTAATAAACTCCTCGGGCCTTTGGCTTCGTATAGCCTTCTTTTATTTCCATTTAAGAGGGTCCGATTAGTGACCTATATCTGCCTATTGGATTGAGGATAAGCAGCTGAAGTTTTTGATGCTGGATTCCCAAGTCTTTTTAAAATTCCTCAAATTTAGACCCCACAAACTGTCTTCCATTGTCCGATACTATCGCCATAGGAATTTCGAATCGAAAGACAACGAACTCTTTTAGAAATTTCAAACACTCCTATCCTGTGATCGACCTAAGGGGCTTAGCCTCCACCCACTTGGTCATATAATCGATAGCTACCAACAGAATGATGACTTTCCCTTTTGCCTTCGGTAATGGAACTAAGATGTCGATCCCCCACACTGCAAATGGAATCGGGGACAGAACTAAATACGTTTCTTCGGGAGGATGATGAGGAATAGGACTATTCAATTGGCCTTTAGGACACTTCTGTACATACTCTTTTTCCTCCTAGAAGATTATTGGCCAGTAATATCCCTGTCGGAACACCTTATACGCCAACGCCTTAGCTCTCATATGATCTCTACAGATACCTTCGTTAACCTCCCAAAGTGTGTATTCAGTTTTAGATGGTACCAAACACTACAACAGAGGGGAAGAGAATGCTCGTCGATATAGATCCTCATAGATAAGTATGAAGTTTTAACACCTATACTTTATTTTCTTTGCTAGTATCTGATCCGAAGGTAACATGTCATCTGCCAGATAATCTATGTAAGGTGTGAGCTAGCAATACGATCGTTTGAATACCAATATTTTGGACCTCTAAACACTCGGAGCATCGAGAACCTCTAAATAGACTGACCCACTGAAAGAGCTCACATCAGTCGTAGCTAGCCTGGCCAGAGCAGCGACGACTATATTGTTTGACCGATTGACTCCCTGAAAAGTATAGAAACTGAAGTAGTGCAACCGATTCAGGACTTCGGCTAAGTACTTTGTCATCATTGTCCCCTAGGCCTCATATTCTCCTGAAATTTGTTTGACCACAAGCTGCGAGTCACTAAAGATAATCAACCTCTGCACCTCAAGACTTTTTGCTAACCGTAGACCGGTCAAAATCACATTATAATCGTCTTTATTATTTGTCACTTTTAACCCGAAGCGAATAATCTATTGCACTTTAAACCCCTCGGGACTTGTCAAAATTATCCCTGCACCACTGATATCCGATGTTGATGAACCATCCACGTATAACGTCCACGAAGCTGTTAGGTTTGTATATAACGCGATCATGTAATCAAATTACATAAAAGGTGTGGAAGCGCGATAAAACAGAATTTAAATTTTTTTCATACAAACGATTACCATGATCATACTTTGTGCATAATTATTAATTAATAGAAAATTGATGGAGATCAGATTCATACCCTTGTAGAAACTAAGTTCCTCGGATACGAGTTCACCTCCAATTCCTTTTCACGTTCAACTTGAATCCACCGGGTTTGATTCCTTCCTTTGATTAACATTAGCCACCCAAGTGTTTGGCCTCTAGAGGTGATTCACCAAGTAAGAACAAATATTCAAGAAGATGAATATTTGGAAAAACCCTAATTCTATCTCTATAGAATATTGTGTACTCTCCCAACTCTTGAAATTGTCATTTTTTTGTGTCACCCTTACCCATAATAAGATTAGTCTTATTTATAGATGTGGGCAACCCTCATAAATAATTTAGGAATTGAGTTTTAATTTTAATTAATTAAACTCTTTTAATTAATTAGGCTTCTAATCTTATTAGGAATATACGAGAGTACTTTTTATTAATTAATTTCCAAACTCTTTTAGGAATTAAATAATAATAATAGTAATAATAATAAGACTCCTCTTATTAATGTATAAATATTAAATAATAAATATTAAGCTATTTAATTTATTTTATCACCATAGATTAAATTATAGAATAAATTAAATATACTTAATTTATTATTACGATTATGCCATTTACTTCTTAAATAAATATTCTTCCTTTTATGGTGTGACCCTTTAGGTTCTCCATATTAATCCGGTTGTGAATACATCAATTAAAACAATTCTAATCTTATTTAAATAAATAAATTAATCTATTAATTTATTTAAATAAATAATATTTATTCTACAATAAGGATAAGTTTCCTTAGCGAGAAACAACTTTCCAGATAATATAGATTTCAACATTAATCATAAAAGAACCTTTGAGTAAATAGTTACCGTACAAGTCAATCCTTTCATCATACAATGTCCCAATTAAATATATGACATGGAATTACTGTTAAGTTTTATTTTATTTAATTATATATGTTTCGATTCTTAAATGCATAACTCCAAATAATGCAAATTAGAAACTCCTTTTTAATTTTATTCTGCCTTTACCAAGGACTACTGGGTTGTCATTTATCGAATCACATAGAATATTCTCTTCTTTTACTAGAAGCGGTAGATTCTTTGTTGATTATTCATTATCTTCATGTACAACTTATTACACCCTAGCATACCCTTTGATATACCCTAAGGTTTTAAGGGACATGTTAAAGTATAACTCATAATACATATGATACTATCTAAGGATCACTTGTACTACTATCACTTTAGGAATTCCTATGGACAGATAAGCAAAACTCCATTAGGTATTCGTCGGCGAGTGACGTTCAGTGAACTATTTCTCCAATAAGCACCTACGTACTTGCTTTAGCGTCTCAACACAAATGATCATGAGATCAATCATCCTTATCAAATGAGCAAGCAACGTATGTACAAATCTATCCGGATTCACTAATTCCCTTTTTAGTAATCCAATGATTGGAAACAATTTTAGTTTGTGAGTTATCTAAGAATTTAGATCTCATTAGCATGATCATCATCATGATTATAAAAGCATTGCTCAAAACTATGGGTTTATCACATATTATAAAATAACACCATGTAGATAAATTAAAAGCCTTTAATTAAACAATTCTTTTATTAATAAATGAATAAGATTATTACAAAGTATATGCTTTATCATCAAACATGATTGGCTTGTGTGCATACTACTTTCAGTTTAAACTGGTTAAACATTTGAGATCGAACCCACCACCTCTACTTCATCAACCAGGTCTGGTTT
Organism: Panax notoginseng; assembly: GCA_016801055.1. Classification (NCBI taxonomy): domain Eukaryota; kingdom Viridiplantae; phylum Streptophyta; class Magnoliopsida; order Apiales; family Araliaceae; genus Panax; species Panax notoginseng. The sequence continues at coordinate 34,760,776 of CM029014.1, read as the reverse complement.
GGAAAAGGAACACTCCACCACAAAGTCGACTAAAGTCTAACCCTTAATCGCTGTTCGAGGATGATACTCTAGAATAAACTCAGTTAAATCTATAAACCAATCTGCAAGTCGCCCCGATATATCTGGTTTATTTTAGATCTTCTTCAAAGGCTGATCTGTGTACACCACGATCAACTGGTCCTAAAAATAGTGTCAAAGTTTCCTGCTTGCTATTATTAGAGCATAAGAAAACTTCTCCAAATTAGAATACCTGGTTTTTGCGTCTCAAAGAGCATGATTAACATAGTAAACATGGAATTACTTTCCTCCGATCTCCCGAACCAACACTGCTCCCACTGTCAATGAGCTAGCCGCCAAGTACAAATATAAAGATTTCGAAAGAACCAACTTTATCCATAGAGGTGCTGAGGACAAATACCTTTTGATTCCCTGAAAAGCATCTTTGTACTTCGAAGTCCATTGAAATGTCTTCACATTTTTGGCCCTTTCAGTGTATCAAAAACCGTAAAACATCTCTCTACTAACTTGGACATGAACATTCTCAAAAGTTGTGATTCTACACGTTAAGCGCTTAATATCTTTGAATGATTGAGGAGACTTCATATCTTTGATCGCCTGTATTTTTTTTGGATTATCCTCTATGCCCTCTTTTACATACTAGATAACCCATAAATTTTCCTAAACCGAGGCCAAAAGTGCACTTCATTAAGTTCAGCCGAATATTATAATGTCGAATGGTCTGAAAGCAGTCCTCTAAATCATCCAAATGATCCCGGACTAACATAATTTTGACGATCATATCATCCACATACACCTCCATGCCTCGACCCAACTGCTTCCAAAATACGTAATTCATCATCCTCTAGTAGGTAGCACCGACATTTAAGAGTCCGAACGTCTATTTCTTGTAAGCATAGGTTTCTCGATGTGTGATAAAAGTCGTCTTCAGAATATTCTCCTTATGCGTTAAAATCTGGTTGTATCCCGAAAAGGCGTCCATGAAGCTCAATAATGCATACCCAGATGTGGCGTCTATGAGTTGGTCAAAATAAGGAAGTGGATAGAAGTCCTTTAGACAAGCCTTATTCAAATTCATATAGCCGATGCAAATTCTCCACTTCCCGTTCTATTTTTGAACCAGAACCACATTTGTTAACCACTCGAGATAATCTATCTCAAATATGAAATCGGCAGCTAATAACTTGGCCACCTTATCATCAATAATATTTTGCCTCTCCAGGGTAAATATTCTCTTATGCTAGATTGGTTTCCTGGTAGGGTCCACATTCAACCTATGCACATTAATGGATCCTGCAATTTCGGGCATGTCACTAGGCACCTAAGAAAAAATATTTGCATATACGTGAAGTAGACCAATCAGTCCTATCCGAAAAGTCTCCTTTAACCTTGTTTCTATCTTTACTATTTTATCCTTCTTGCTGGGGAAAAGCTCGATATCCTCCGTCTCTTCGGCCAACAGGGCAAGGGGTTAAGTACTTCCTTCGGCAAACGGTTCTACCTCGATCACCATTGTCTACCTCTGCTTTCTAACTCCAACCCTAGATGATATCAATAAATTTTGGTAACACCTTCTGGCCATATCCAAATCTCCTTTAACCTCACCAAACCCGTTCGGTATAGGGAATTTTAACTTAAAATGGGGGATTCAAGTTACTACTTGTAATGCTGTCAATGTCGACTGAAATAGAATGGCATTATAAAATGAATCCACATACACCACAAAAAACCTGATGTTGATTTCCACCAGCTAAGGAGTCGTCTCGAAGATGACTGGCAACTCGATGGTCCCCGCTACCTGAACTGGATTGTTACTAAACCCATACAGTGGAGGTTCTTGCTCGACCTCCATCTTTCTGACATCCAAGTCCAGCCTCTGATATGCATAAGCATAGAATATATCGACCGAAGAACCATTATCAATCATGATCCATTTCATATCCATCGATCTCACTTGGGAAGTGATTGCCAATGCTCTTTTGTGTGGCTCAATGGGTTCCAATTAATGGGTAGTCCTCATTGGTGAAAGAGATTACCGTGCTAGGGTATAACCGATCCCTCCTAGTGGGTTTCTCAGATACTGACATAACCGAGTACAACACCCTACGCCTCTTCTTCCCTATCAAATTTTCACCCGACCCAACACCTATGATCACATATACTATTTGGCGAGATACCTGGATTTGATCAAGTTGTGGTTGTGGTTGGGGGGCTGGATTTTGAGTGTTATTCTACCTAATTTTTGTACCTTCAAGCCCTGCAACATACTGAACCAGCTCACCACTCTAAACATTCTTTTCGATCAACCTTTTCAGGTTCCTACAAGCTTTGGTGGTATGTCCGGTGACCTAATGATACTCATAGTATTTGTTCTGGTTCCCCTTCTCTGGTAAAGTGTTGTGTGGACATGGTTCAAAGAACAACTTATCATTTATTTGCTCCAATATAGTTGTCCAATCGATATTGAGTGGGGTGAACAACTTATTAACCCTTTGGGACGGGAAAGGTGGACAGCCTTCTCCCGAACCCCCATTATTGTAATCTTTTTTCTGGTTGTCTGTTTTGTCATTATTGTCTGACCTAGGATTATAGTTCCCGTCCCGATCCCTTGGCTTCTCCATAACGTTTGGTTTCAAATTGTATATTGCCTCCTCGATCACTATGAACTCCTCTGCTTTGTCATATGCCTTTTGTGACGCCCCGAAAATAGGTATACATCACCCATTCTAAGTCGCCAAATACATGGTGCAAAATACAAATACAAACTTAATTAGACAACATGAGTTGAGAGTTTTTACACGAATATTGTCTAGTAGAGAGTATTCAAACTCAAATGGAGTCCTCATTACAATTATTATCACACTATTTTATAAAATAGTGAGGACTACTACAGTTGTGACGCCCCCAAAATAGGTATACATCACCTATTCTGAGTCGTCAAATACATGGTACAGAAACAAATACAACTTCATTAATACAATTGTCGTGCAAAATACGACAACACATAAACTGTGAGTTTAAATACAAATATTGTCTTCTAGACAATATCCACACTCAAATAAGTCCTCATTACAATTATTACAACACTATTTTATAAAATAGTGAGGATTGCTAACACAACTGACTGGAAACATTACTCCATACCCCGACTAGTTCCCGCTATATTCTCGCCTCCTGAGAAAAAATAGAACAAAAAGGAAAAGGGTGAGCTCAATTAGCCCAGTAAAGAATATTATGACTAAGATAATATACAACAAATTATCATTAGTCTTCAATAGGGAAAAATATGATAAAATATAATAGACAACAAGTTTTAGATCAACAACTGAAGCGGAAACAACAATCCATTAGAAGAGTCAAGTAGATAATGAATTCTACTATCTTCTAAGATTTAAAAGTCTATCATCAATATTTTATCCCTGTAACATCAATTAATAAACATCTTGAATCAAATATTCATCTTTGCACTACAGACCAAAGATATTTATTTGTATCACCAGTTAGTCATGTTCATCTAAACACCTGTTTATCTTTGCACTACGGGCCAAAGATATTCATCAGTTAATCATTCATCTTTGCACTATAGGCCAAAGATATTCAGTAATATCATCATTTAGGACTGAGGATGATAAAAAATGTCTTAAAAAAAATGAATCCAGTGACACAAAAGGACAAATATTAGGGATTCGTACTACATTTTATTTAAGTTCAAAAATACTCCATAATAATCAATTGTGGAGCAGAATTTAAAAATAAAGATCAAAACATGGATACAATCAATGATAGTAACCATAATAGACATCTTGGATAAAGAATTTTTTTTTATTTTTCTGTGAATAGTGCCGTATTCGTGAATAGTGCAGTATACGTGAATAGTAATCCCGACACAAAAAGGTAAAAATTCCACAATAAAATTTATATCAATATTTCGGCATAATGATGTTGAAGAAAATAATATCATTTACGAAGAAAATAACATCCCTTTCCTCAAAAGAACAGTACTTCCGGCTGAAATATCAAGTATAAGGCTGAAGGAAACTTGTACTGAATAACAACTCTCAAAGTATCTAAATACTCACAAAAATACGCTCGATAATATATATATATATATATATATATATATATATATATATATATATATATATATATAGATAAAACTTGTTTCTGCTGTGATTTTCAATTCTAACTAAGCACCCTATTTATAGGAAAATGTTAGAACGCCAAAGCAGACTAAATTAATAAAATAATATTATTATTTTTTCTACGCATGCCACTTTGAACACAAATCTCAGCCCACCACATTTGAACAAAAATTTCCAACACATGTTTTTATAAAAAATAAAAGTGGGTCCCATCCATAATTTTAATAAAAATATTTATTTTCTGTAACTTCAATAATTCGTAATAAATAGCACTTTTATCAGAAAAATACAAATTTTATGTCCATTCTATAGAAAATTAAATACTCTACAACTTTGTAGATTTAAGTTTTTTCAAATTCCAAACGAAAAATGACCAAAATCCACATACGGACAATTTTTAGCACCTCTATTCCAACAAAATACTGATAAAATACCTCATCATTAATTTCTTCATTTATATCCACATAAAATAAATATATCAATTATTTATATCTATATAAAATAAATATTTCTTTATCATATAAATCAATAATTAATTATTCACAAATAATATTACAGAATCACAATTATGACAACCAGGTCGTTCCCAGGAAAGAGGGGGCTTTTCGATAAGAATTTCTCCTTACTAACGCGTAATTAAGTGACCAAACCTCTCCTTAGACAGAACTTCATTAGACATTGCCAATAATGTTATCTAATAATATTATTCAAATAATATGAATTATTGATATGATAATGGAGATACTGTGCAATGATAATTATTGAAACAATAATAATATAAAATATCAACGTAGCAATTATTGAATAAAATAAAATATTGAACAGTAATTACTGTAACAATTATTGAGTAGTGCCTTCTTACGTAAGAATCAATAATCCAATAATATTGTGCAATACCGTATTCTACTGTGAAACCACGCGTATTACTGTATTTTAACCACCAGGTATTTCAACAGTGTTAACGGTAACAACTACGCCATTATTTATAAATACTCAAGCTTGTCGTTTTCTTCATTTGACCGTTTTCCATTATGGGGCCCATAAATGACTGCGTTATCGTACGAATATTCCCCAACAACAAGAATATTCCACGACCAAACGAATATTCTCTGACAACAATGAATATTTTATAACCACTTGCTTATTTTACAAAATTTGCACATTTCACCCATAACCAAAGCATTATATCAAATTAACACCTTATTATTCAAAATAATAATTAGAGAAAATTCGATTTTGTTAATGAATAAGTTGGAGTCTTGCAACCTCCCCTCCTTATAAAATTTCAACCTCGATATTGACGTACGTACTTGGTGTTTCGAAAAGGTGAGGATATCTCGCTTTCATTTCTGATTCCAACTCCTAGGTCATTTCTTCAATAACATGGTTCCTCCACAAAATCTTAACTTGTGGTATAATCTTGGTGCGTAGGACATGATCTTTTCTATCCAAGATCTTAACAGACACCTCCTCGTACGTTAAATCTTCGGCTATCTCGTCTAGCTCTAACTCAATAATGTGGTTCGGGTCATTCACATATTTACGAAGTATAGATATGTGAAAAATATTATGTACACGAGACATGCTTGGAGGTAATGCGAGTCTATAGGCCACATTTTCTATTTGGTCAAAAATCTCAAATGGACCAACAAATCTTAGATTGAGCTTTCCTCTCTTTCCAAATCTTGTAACTCCCTTCTATGGAGCAATACGTAACAATACATGATCCCCAATATTAAATTCTAAGTCCTTTCGATGAAGATCTGCATAACTCTTTTGTCGATCATGTGCCGTTTGTATACGTTATCGGATCATTTGGATTTTCTCTGTAGTCATACGTACCAATTCTGGTCCCAACAACGTTGCTTCACCCACCTCATCCCAGCATACTAGAGAACGACATTTTCTTCCATACAACGCCTCAAATGGAGCCATGCCTATACTTGCTTCATAACTGTTGTTGTAGGAGAATTCCACTAATGGTAGGTACTTATCACAACTCCCTTTGAAATCTAGGACACAGAGTCTTAATAGATCTTCAATAGTTTGAATAGTCCTTTCTGATTGCCCGTTCGTTTGAGGATGGTATGCTGAACTGAATCGTAAATCCGTGCCCATGGCTTTCTGCAAGCTAACCCAAAATCGTAAAGTGAATCTTGGGTCACGATCCGAAACTATGGATACTGGCATACCATGCAATCTCATAATCGCATTCACGTACGTACGAGCAAGACGTTCAAGGGAATAAGTCTCTTGTATCGGCAAGAAATGAGCAGACTTGGTTAATCTATCAATAATAATCCAAATCGTATCTATGCCTTGAGAAACCTTGGGAAGACCCGTAACGAAATCCATAGTAATGCATTCCCACTTCCATTTCAGAATCTCAAGTGGTTGTAATGGTCTCTTTGGCACTTGATGCTCCGCCTTTACACCTCGATATAAACTCCGCGATCTCTGTCTTCATATTGCTCCACCAAAATATATGTCAAAGATCATGATACATTTTGGTACCCACAGGATGGATTGCAAAAGGTGTGTTGTGTGCCTCCATCATTATTCTATGCTTCAAGTCAGAATCGTTAGGAACACAAAGTCTGAAGTTGACTCGAAGTATTCCTTCTTCATCGATTCTTGCTTCTAGAATAGCACCTTCTTGCACTTTTTTCTTCATATGCATCAGCTCCAGGTCCGTAGTTTGAGCAACTTTAACTTTATCGATTAAAGTCGGTTCTACTCGTATGTTTGATATCATCACGTGGGTACTTGAAGCCTTTACCTCTATCTCCATCCTTTGCAAGTCATACCAAATGGGCCTTTGCATTGACAATATCGCACTCGTACCCGCATATGCTCTTCTACTCAATGCGTCAGCTACTACGTTCGCTTTTCCAAGATGGAATTGGATGGTATGATCGTAATCTTTCAATAGCTCAAGCCAACGTCGTTGCCGCATGTTAAGTTCTTTTTGGGTGAAGAAATATTTAAGGCTCTTATGATCCGTATAAATCTCCACTTTCTCCCTATACAGGTAGTGTCTCCAGATCTTCAACGCGAAAACGATTGCTGCCAACTCTAGATCATGAGTAGGATAATTCCTCTCATATTCTTTGAGTTGTCGCGAAGCATAGGCTATGACTTTTCCATGTTTCATGAGAACACATCCTAACCCTTTGCCTGAAGCATCGCTGTAGATAACAAATCCATCCGAACCAGATGGTATTGTCAGAACAAGTGTTGAAATGAGTCTCCTCTTGAGCTCTTAGAAACTCTTCTCACATTCCTTGCTCCAACCAAATTTTGTAACTTTCCGAGTCAGCTGAGTTAACGGAGTAGCGATTCGAGAAAATCCTTCCACGAATCTCCGATAATAACCAGCTAAGCCCAGAAAACTACGTACTTTGGTCACCGACTTCGGTTGCTCCCAACTTTGTATGGCTTCAATCTTTGCCGGGTCAACAGATACTCCATGTTTTGACACCACGTGCCCAAAGAATGCTACTTCCTCAAGCCAGAACTCGTATTTCTTCAGCTTGGCATATAGCTTGTTATCGCAAAGCCTTTGAAGTACTAGCTTCAAATGGTGCTCATGATCTTCACGGCTTTTAGAATTGATGAGGATGTCATCAATAAAGACAACAACGAACTGATCCAAATATTCGTTGAACACACGGTTCATCATATCCATGAAAGCAGCAGGAGCATTAGTCAATCCAAAAGACATAACTAAGAATTCATAATGCCCGTACCGAGTTCTGAAGGCAGTCTTCGAAATATCCTTAGTTTTAATCTTCAGCTGATGTATCCAGAACGAAGATCGATCTTTGAAAAGAATTGTGCTCCTTGCAACTGGTCAAACAGGTCATCAATGCGAGGTAACAGATACCTATTCTTGATGGTGACATGGTTCAATTCTCGGTAATCAATACAAAGTCGCATACTCCCGTCTTTCTTCCAGGAGCACCCCAAGGAGATGTACTAGGACGAATGAAACCGATGTCCAACAACTCCTGTAGTTGGACCTTTCACTCCTGAAGTTCAATAGGAGCCATTCGATATGGGGTTTTAGAAATGGGTTTTGTACTGGGTTCAAGGTCAATAAGGAATTCGACTTCACGTTATGGGGATAGACCGGAAAGTTCTTCAGAAAATACGTCAGGAAATTCACTAACAATAGAAATATTATTCAAATCTGACGTATTTTTGTTCAAGTCCGTGACATGGGCTAAGAAAGCTTGACATTCGTTTTTCAATAAACGAATAGCTTTATGGCTTGATATGACAGTGATTGACTTTAGTGGTTTGGTTGCTTGAATTCGCATAACAGGTTGGTTAGGAATATGAAAACTAACAAACTTACGAAAACAATCAGTTTTGTCATGATGAATAGTTAACCAATCAATCCCTAAAATCACATCAAATGCAAGTATTTTCAAAGAAATAAGATCGACATGTAATGTGATGGTGCCAACTTAGATCAAGCAAGATTTATAAATAGTAGATGTAATGAAAGTTTCTCCTAACGGAGTCTCAACAGATAAGTCAAAGTCTAATTTCTCCGGAGTCAAGTTCAAACGTTGAGCACAAGCAGGAGAGATAAAAGAATGGGTAGAACTGGTATCTAATAAGGTATAAACTTCGTAAGAGTTTATGATTAGCTTACCCGTGATCACCTCGTTCAGGTTCCTTATATTTTGGCCAGTCACGACAAACACTCTTCCAGGAACCGCTGACTTTGACTTGTCCGGAACAGGCTTCGGAGTCACCATTCCCGCTGGACTTGGTTTCACTACAAGATAATCTCTAGCTATATGACCTTCCTTTTCACATTTATAACACACCTTGGATTATTGTGGACAGTTTGGGCTGATATGTCCCTCTTTCCCGCATTTGTAACAAACGACCGATGATCGTTCTCCTCCCCTAAAAACAGTTGATGTTGGTACTGACGTCTTCACGTTATCATTGTTGTACCTTCTCTTTTTGAAATCTCCCCCGACTCGCTTTTTCTATTATCATGGCCACGATTACCACCCGAGTGGTTACCGCTTTTGTCCGAATATTTTCCTCCCCGCTGGTTGTCATTGCTTCGATGACTGCTGCCACCGGTATGACCCTGGTTGTGGTCTCTCGATTAAACATACTCATTATCTCGCTCTAATAATTGAGCCATGTTTACAACATCTGAATATAGAAAAAATTTATGAGAGATAAGATATTGCCGAATTTTAGGTTTCAGACCTCTCAGAAACATCCGTGTCATACGTTCCTCATTTTCTACCAAATGAGGTGCAAACCTGGATAACTCCGAGAACTTTGCCTCGTACTGGGACACAGTCATGTTGTTTTGTTCCAGTCTAATAAACTCTACCTCCTTCATATGACGAATACTTTCAGGAAAGTACTTGTCATTGAATAGTTTTTGAAATATTTCCCAAGACATATTGAGTGCGGCTGGCTGGGTACGCTTCACAGACTCCCACCAGTAGTCTGCCTCACCACATAACATAAAGGTGGCGAATGGATCCTTCTTTTCCTCCGTGCATCCCAAGACATCAAATATCTTGGTAATTTGTTTAACCCACATTTCCGCCTTGATTGGATATGGCTTTCCCACAAATTCTGGTGGTCCCAACTCTTTGAACTGCTTGGCTGTGACAAGCCGTGCGTTGATATCATTTCCACCCATATTTTGTACACGAGTCTCCCTCGTCTGATTTTGCATGAACTATTAAAAGCTTCTAAACATTCCATCATTCATCATTTGTTCGGTAGTGTTATTTACAGGAGGAATATTGCATTCCTGTTGCACGTTCCCCTGGTTGGTGATTAATGGTGTCTCCACGGTCTCATTCACTTCATTGTTAACATTCTCAGCTGCCATTCTCAAATATAGCCGTAAAATAAGGGTTAATTAAAGAAATTGACATACCACATAATACCCTTATATTATGACCGACCAACAAATAAGCTTAGGTAGGACACACTAGCGAAGGATTTACTTGTCTCTCCCCTCCTAATTCTATTCCCCGATCTCCGCCAGAGACCATATCCCTAAGCTCTGATACCAACTGTGACGACTCCAAAATAGGTATACATCACCTATTCTGAGCCGTCAAATACATGGTACAGAAACAAATACAACTTCATTAATACAATTGTCGTACAAAATACAACAACACATAAACTGTGAGTTTAAATACAAATATTATCTTCTAGACAACATCCACACTCAAATAAGTCCTCATTACAATTATTATAACACTATTTTACAAAAAAGTGAGGATTGCTAACACAACTGACTGGAAACGTCACTCCATACCCCGACTAGTTCCCGCTATATTCTCGCCTCCTAAGAAAAAATGGAACAAAAAGGAAAAGGGTGAGCTCAACTAGCCCAGTAAAGAATATTATGACTAAGATAATATACAACAAATTATCATTAGTCTTCAACAGGGAAAAATATGATAAAATATAATAGACAATAAGTTTTAGATCAACAACTGAAGCGGAAACAACAATCCATTAGAAGAGTCAAGTAGAGAATGAATTCTACTATCTTTTAAGATTTAAAAGTTCATCATCAATATTTTATCCGTGAAACATCAATCAATATACATCTTGAATCAAATATTCATCTTTGCACTACAAGCCAAAGATATTCATTTGTATCACCAGTTAGTCATGTTCATCTAAACACCTGTTCATTTTTGCGCTACGGGCCAAAGATATTCATCAGTTAATCATTAATCTTTGCACTACATGTCAAAGATATTCAGTAATATCATCACTTAGAACTGAGGATGATGAAAAATGTCTTAAATAAAACGAATCCAGTGAGATAAAAGGATAAATATTAGGAATTTGTACTACAGTTTATCCAAGTTCAAAAATATTTCATAATAATCAATTGTGGAGCAGAATTTACAAATAAAGATCAAAATATGAATACAATCAAAGATAGTAACCATAATAGACATCTTGGACAAAGAAGAGAAAATTTTATTTTTCTGTGAATAGTGTCGTATCCGTAAATAGTGTCGTACGTGAATAGTGCCATATACGTGAATAGTAATCTCGACATAAAAAGGTAGAAATTCCACAATAAAATTTATATCAATATTTCGGAATAATGATATTGAAGAAAATAATATCATTTACGAAGAAAATAACATCCCTTACCTCAAAAGAACAGTATTTACGGCTAAAATATTAAGTATAAGGCAGAAGGAAACTTGTACTGAATAGCAACTCTCAAAGTATCTAAATACTCACAAAAATATGTTTTCATAAAAAACAAAAGTGGGTCCCACCCATAATTTTAATAAAAATATTTATTTTTCACAACTTCAATAATTCGTAATAAATAGTCATTTTATCAGAAAAATACGAATTTTATGTCCATTCCATAGGAAATTAAATTCTCTACAACTTTGTAGATTAAAGTTTTTCCAAATTCCAAACAAAAAATTACTGAAATTCACATACGGACGATTTTTAACACCTTTATTCTGACAAAATACTGATAAAACACCTCAGCATTAATTCCTTCATTTATATCCACATAAAATAAATATGTCCATTTATATCCACATAAAATAAATATTTTCTTATCATATAAATCAATAATTAATTATTCACAAATAATATTACAGAATCACAATTATGACAACCAGGTCGTTCCCAGGAAAGAGGGGGCTTTCTGATAAGGATTTCTCCTTACTGGCGCGCAATTAGGTGACCAAACCTCTCCTTAAACAGAACTTTCTTAGACATTGCCAATAATGCTATCTAATAATATTATTCAAATAATATGAATTATTGATCTGATAATGGAGATATTATGCAGTGATAATTATTGAAACAACAATAATATAAAATATCAACGTAGCAATTATTGAATAAAATAAAATATTAAACAGTAATTAGTATAACAATTATTGAGTAGCGCCTTCTTACGTAAGAATCAATAATCCTACAATACTGTACAATACCGTGTGCTACTGTGCAACCACGCGTATTACTATATTTTAACCACCGGATATTCCAATAGTGTTAACGGTAACAACTACGCCGTTATTTATAAAAACTCAAGCTTATCGTTTTCTTCATTCGACCGTTTTTCGTTATGGGGCCCATAAATGACTGTCATCGTAGGAATATTCTCCGACAGCAAGAATATTCTAGACCAAATGAATATTCCCCGACAATAATGAATATTTTATAACCACTTGCTTATTTTATGAAATTTGCACATTTCACCCATAACTAAAGCATTATATCAAATTAACACCTTATTATTCAAAATAATAATTAGGGGAAATTCGATTTTATTTATGAATAAGTTGGAGTCTAACAATAACCACCAACTCGGACTGTCACTCCATTTCCCGACTAGTCCCGACTACGTGTAAGGTGTTGTGAAAAAAAAAGTAGCAATCAAATTGCAAAATTAGCGGAAGCGTAATAAAATTAGATTTTAAAATTTTTCACAAACCAATTACCCGGATCATCCTTTATGCATATTATTAATTAAAACGAAGAACAAGAAATTATGAAATCATACCCTTGTAGAAACGAGCTTCCTCAGGTACGAGTTCACCTCCTACTTCTCCGCGATCTCCTTGAATCTCCGGGTAGATTCCTTCCTTTGATCAATGTAAGCCACCCAAGTGTATGGCCTCTAGAGGTGATCCACCAAGGAAGAAGAATTTTCAAGAAGAAGGGTGTATTGGCTCAAGCCCTAGTTTTTCCTATCTCTATAGAAAAGAGGGCGTACTCTCCAACTCTAGGAATTACGTATATTTGATATCTAATATAAGACTCCACTTATAAAGATATCAGGTAACCCTATTTAATTAAAATAAAGTATTATTTATTTAATTAAACTCTTTTAATTAAATAGGCTCCCTAATCTTATTAGGAATCAATGAGAGTACTTATATTAAATTAATTCCTAAACTCTTTTAGAAATTAAAATAATAATAATAATAATAATAATAATAATAATAATAATAATAATAATAATAATAATAATATTAATAAGACTCCTCTTATTAATTTATATTTAATATTTCTAAAATATTAAATAATAAATATTAAGCTATTTAATTTATTCTATCACCATAGATTAAATTAAATATACTTAACATATTATTACGATTATGCCATTAACTTCTTAAATAATTATTCTTCCTTTTATGGTGTGACCCTTTAGGTTCTCCATATTAAACCGGTTGTGAATAAATCAATTAGAACAATTCTAATTTTATTTAAATAAATAAATTAAACGATTAATTTATTTAAATAAATAATATTTATTCTACAATAGGGATAAGCCTCCCTAGCGATCAACGACTTTCCAGATAATATAGATTTCAACATTAATCATAAAAGAACCTTTGAGTTAATAGTTACCGTACAATTCAATCCTTCTACCATACAATGTCCCAATTAAATATAAGACATGGAATTACTGTCAAGTCTTATTTTATTTAATTATATGTATTTCGATTCCCAAATGCACAACTCCTAATGAATGCAAATTAGAAACTACTTTCTAATTTCATTCCACCTTGGCCAAGGATTCCTGGGTTGTCATTTATCGAATCACATAGGACATTTCTCTTCTTTTACTAGAAGTGGTAGATTCTTTATTGATCATTCATTATCTTCATATATAACTTATTACACCCAAGCATACCCTTTGTTATACTCTAAGAGTCTTAAGGAATAAGTCAAAATGTAATTCATTATATATAAGATACTATGATGATCTCAAGTCTAAGGATCATTTGTACTACTATCACTACAGGAATTCCTATTGACAGACAAGTAAAACTCCATTAGGTATTCTTTAGCGAGTCACGTTCAGTGAACTTATTCTCTAATAAGCACCTACATACTTGCTTTAGTGTCTCCACACAAATGATCATGAGATCAATTATCCTCATCCAATGAGCAAGCAACGTATATACCAATCTATCCGGATTCACTAATCCCCTTTTTAGTAATCCATTGATTGGGAACATTTTAGTTTTAAGCTATCTAAGAATTTAGATCTCATTAGCATGATCTCATCATGATTCTAAAAGCATTGCTTAAAACTATGGGTTTATCACATATTATTAAAACAACACCATGTAGATAATAAATGCCTTTAATAAATAATTCTTTTATTAATAAATAAATAAGATTGATTACAAAGTATATGCTTTATCATCATACATGATTGGCTTGTATGCATAATACTTTCAATCTCCCACTTTCACTAAAGCCAATCGCCGTGGTATCTCATACCCATCTTCTCTAAGTGACGATCAAACTGCTGCTGTGTTAACACTTTAGTAAATGGATCTGCAATATTGTCTTGAGAGTTCACACGCTCCAGGGTGACGTCTCCTCTTTCAATGATCTCTCTGATCAAATGAAACCGCCGCAACACGTGTTTGGATTTCTGATGAGACCTGGGTTCCTTAGCCTGCGCAACAGCTCCAGTGTTGTCACAGAATAAAGGTACTGGTCCTGTAATGCTAGGAACCACACCAAGTTCGGTAATGAACTTCTTCATCCAAACAGCTTCCTTTGCAGCTTCACTTGCAGCTATGTACTCTGCCTCTGTCACTGAATCAGCAACTGTTTGTTGTTTGGAACTCTTCCAACTCACTGCGCCACCGTTTAAGGTAAATACATATCCCGAAACGGATTTACTGTCATCTTGGTCTGTTTGAAAACTTGAGTCTGTGAAGCCCTCTAGTTTCAATTCAGACCCACCGTAGACAAGAAATACATCCTTAGTTCTTCTTAAGTACTTTAGGATATTTTTCACTGCCTTCCAGTGTTCTTCTCCTGGATTCGACTGATATCTGCTTGTTATACTAAGTGCATGAGCGACATCCGGTCTAGTACATATCATACCGTACATGATAGATCCTATTGCTGAAGCATAAGGGATCTTACTCATACGGCCTCTCTCCTCAGGTGTCTTTGGGGCCTGTTTCTTGGAGAGATATATTCCATGGCTCATCGGCATGAGACCTCTTTTGGAATCTTCTATGCTAAACCTCTTTAGCATCGAGTCAATGTACGTTCCTTGGGACAAGCCAAGCATCCTTTTAGATCTATCTCTATAGATCTTTATCCCCAAAATATAGGATGCTTCTCCCAAGTCCTTCATGGAGAAGTGTTTAGATAACCAGATTTTAATTGATTGTAGCATAGGAATATCATTCCCTATCAGTAATATATCATCAACATATAATACGAGGAATGAAACAGCACTCCCACTAACCTTCTTGTACACACATGGTTCATCCTCATTTTTGATAAAATCAAACTCTTTGATTGTCTCATCAAAACGGATATTCCACCTACGAGAAGCTTGCTTCAATCCATAAATGGATCGTTGCAGCTTACAGACTTGATTTGTTCCAACCTTTGAAATAAATCCCTCTGGCTGTGTCATATACACATCCTCCTCAAGTTTTCCATTGAGGAAGGCTGTTTTCACGTCCATTTACCAGATTTCGTAGTCATGGTAAGCTGCAATTGCAAGCAAAATCCGAATGGACTTGAGCATTGCTACTGGTGAGAAGGTTTCGTCATAGTCAACTCCTTGTCTTTGTTTGAAACCTTTTGCGACCAGTCGGGCCTTATAGGTCTCTACCTTGCCATCTGCTCCAGTCTTTCTTTTAAAGACCCATTTACACCTAATAGGCTTAATGCCTTCAGGTGGTGAAACCAAAGTCCATACTTGGTTCTCATACATGGAGTCCATCTCGGATTTCATGACTTCTTGCCACTTCTCTGAGTCTTTACTACTCATAGCCTGTTCGTAATTCAACGGATCATCATCATCTATGATGCTTACCTCATCGTCATCCTCTATGACAAGTCCATACCTTTCAGGTATCTTTGGTACTCTTCCAGATTTACGAATAGGGTGTGGTACAGAAGGAATCTCTACTTGGTTAGGTACCTCACTATGATCTGTAGTATTTTGTGGTTCTTGAACCTCTTCAAGATATATCTTACTCCCACTGACCCCTTCAAGGATAAACTCCTTTTCCAAGAAGGCAGCATGTTTCGCAACAAACACCTTTTGATCAGTTGGATGATAGAAATAATACCCCGATGTTTCTTTAGGGTATCCCACAAATCTACATTTGTCAGATCTAGTCTGTAGCTTATCATTTTCAAACTTTTTAACATAAGCTGGACAACCCCAAGTCTTAACATGCTTAAGATTTGGTTTCCTCCCTGTCCATAACTCATATGGGGTCTTGGGGATGGATTTTGTAGGTACCTTGTTAAGTAGGTATGCAGCCGATTCTAGGGCATATCTCCAGAAGGAAACTGGAAGGTCGGTAAAGCTCATCATGGATCGAACCATGTCCAACAACGTTCGATTTCTCCTTTCAGATACACCATTCATCTGTGGCGTCCCTGGTGGAGTCCATTGTGAGATTATACCATTTTCTTTGAGACAATTGAGAAACTCACTACTTAAGTATTCTCCTCCTCGATCAGATCGAAGAATCTTAATACTCTTACCAGTTTGCTTCTCTACTTCACTTCTGAACTCTTTGAACTTTTCAAATGATTCAGATTTGTATTTCATTAAATACACATATCCAAATCTTGAGTGATCGTCAGTGAATGTAATAAAATAAGAATACCCTCCTCGTGCATTCGTTGTCATAGGTCCACATACATCTGTGTGTACCAACGCTAACAACTCTGTAACTCTTTCTCCTTTTCCACTAAAAGGAGATTTAGTCATTTTGCCCATGAGACAAGATTCACAAGTTGGATATGATTCATAATCTGATAGCTCTAGGAGCCCATCTTTATGCAACTTGGATAATCTTGTTTCATTAATATGACCGAGTCTACGGTGCCACATGAAGGTATAATTAACATCATCTCTTTTTCTTTTCTTAGTTTGTTCAATTTGAAGTATATTTTCATGCAAGTCAAGTATATAAAGTCCATTTCGCAAATTACCAACACCATATAAAACATTATCATTATAAATAGAACAACTGTTGTTCTTTATTATAATATTAAAACCATCCATATCCAATACAGAGATAGAAATAATGTTTCTAATGATATTTGGAACAAAATAACAATTATTTAAATTAATGAACTTACCCGTAGGCAGTGCTAAATAATAAGTCCCTACAGCTAATGCAATAACTTTTGCTCCATTTCCCACTCGTAGGACGACCTCGTCCTTGCTCAGCTTTCTACTTCTGACCAGTCCCTGCATATTATTACATATATAAGAACCACAGCCGGTATCCAATACCCAAGTAGAAGATTGACTTTCAGAAAAATTAATTTCAATCATAAACAAACCTTGATTAGGATTTGAAGCTTCTCCAAGCTTCTTCTGCTTTTGTTCCGCAAGATAATCCTTGCAGTTCCTCTTCCAGTGACCCAGCTTATTGCAATGGAAGCAAATTCCTTTGCTAGCTGGATCAGGTTTCTTTTGATCCTTCACTTTCGCCTTTCCCTTAGCCTTCTTGGATTTCTTCTTTTCAGAAGATACCTTGGGCCTCTTCCTTTTCTTGGAAGAATCATCCACCAGTAAGACATGGTTCTTCTTGGATGGGAAGTGACCTTCAGCAGTTTTCAACATGTTAAGTAACTCAGGCAAGCTGACGTCCAACTTATTCATGTGAAAATTCACAACAAATTGTGAGAAGGTGTCAGGGAGTGACTGCAAGATCAAATCTTGACTCAACTCCCCATCCATGACGAACCCAAGCTGTCCAAGACGTTCAATCAAATTGATCATCTTTAAGACATGAGTCTCAACGGTAGTGCCCTCGGTCATCCGAGATCGGAAGAGCTCCTTAGATATTTCATACCTAGCAGTCCTACTTTGCTCACCATACAGCTCTTGCAGGTGCAGCAATATAGTAGGAGCATCCATGTTTTCATGCTGACGCTGAAGCTCGTTACTCATGGATGCGAGCATGATGCATTGAGCCACAGATGCATCATCTTGCCACTTTTTAAAAGTAGCAATCTCTTCCTCAGAGGCTGTCTCTGCAACTTTTGCAGGTACGGGCGAATTTAGGACATAAGAAATTTTTTCAGCAGTGAGAACAATTCTCAGATTCCTTAACCAGTCCGTGTAGTTCGGTCCGGTCAGTTTGTTAGCATCAAGTATGCTACGCAGTGAAATTAGTGAATGTGACATTTTCAAAATTCTGCATGAAAACAGTTTTTCGGCAAATTTTTTTTTTTTTTTTTCATAAAATAATAATTTTATACAACCATTATGCCCAATAAATTATTTTAAATACATACCCATACATATATGAAATCAAAATAATTAATAATTCGCATAAAGTATGGCTCTGATGCCACTGTAAGGTGTTGTGAAAAAAAAAGTAGCAATCAAATTGCAAAATTAGCGGAAGCGTAATAAAATTAGATTTTAAAATTTTTCACAAACCAATTACCCGGATCATCCTTTATGCATATTATTAATTAAAACGAAGAACAAGAAATTATGAAATCATACCCTTGTAGAAACGAGCTTCCTCAGGTACGAGTTCACCTCCTACTTCTCCGCGATCTCCTTGAATCTCCGGGTAGATTCCTTCCTTTGATCAATGTAAGCCACCCAAGTGTATGGCCTCTAGAGGTGATCCACCAAGGAAGAAGAATTTTCAAGAAGAAGGGTGTATTGGCTCAAGCCCTAGTTTTTCCTATCTCTATAGAAAAGAGGGCGTACTCTCCAACTCTAGGAATTACGTATATTTGATATCTAATATAAGACTCCACTTATAAAGATATCAGGCAACCCTATTTAATTAAAATAAGGTATTATTTATTTAATTAAACTCTTTTAATTAAATAGGCTCCCTAATCTTATTAGGAATCAATGAGAGTACTTATATTAAATTAATTCCTAAACTCTTTTAGAAATTAAAATAATAATAATAATAATAATAATAATAATAATAATAATAATAATATTAATAAGACTCCTCTTATTAATTTATATTTAATATTTCTAAAATATTAAATAATAAATATTAAGCTATTTAATTTATTCTATCACCATAGATTAAATTAAATATACTTAACATATTATTACGATTATGCCATTAACTTCTTAAATAATTATTCTTCCTTTTATGGTGTGACCCTTTAGGTTCTCCATATTAAACCGGTTGTGAATAAATCAATTAGAACAATTCTAATTTTATTTAAATAAATAAATTAAACGATTAATTTATTTAAATAAATAATATTTATTCTACAATAGGGATAAACCTCCCTAGCGATCAACGACTTTCCAGATAATATAGATTTCAACATTAATCATAAAAGAACCTTTGAGTTAATAGTTACCGTACAATTCAATCCTTCTACCATACAATGTCCCAATTAAATATAAGACATGGAATTACTGTCAAGTCTTATTTTATTTAATTATATGTATTTCGATTCCCAAATGCACAACTCCTAATGAATGCAAATTAGAAACTACTTTCTAATTTCATTCCACCTTGGCCAAGGATTCCTGGGTTGTCATTTATCGAATCACATAGGACATTTCTCTTCTTTTACTAGAAGTGGTAGATTCTTTATTGATCATTCATTATCTTCATATATAACTTATTACACCCAAGCATACCCTTTGTTATACTCTAAGAGTCTTAAGGAATAAGTCAAAGTGTAATTCATTATATATAAGATACTATGATGATCTCAAGTCTAAGGATCATTTGTACTACTATCACTACAGGAATTCCTATTGACAGACAAGTAAAACTCCATTAGGTATTCCTTAGCGAGTCACGTTCAGTGAACTTATTCTCTAATAAGCACCTACATACTTGCTTTAGTGTCTCCACACAAATGATCATGAGATCAATTATCCTCATCCAATGAGCAAGCAACGTATATACCAATCTATCCGGATTCACTAATCCCCTTTTTAGTAATCCATTGATTGGGAATATTTTAGTTTTAAGCTATCTAAGAATTTAGATCTCATTAGCATGATCTCATCATGATTCTAAAAGCATTGCTTAAAACTATGGGTTTATCACATATTATTAAAACAACACCATGTAGATAATAAATGCCTTTAATAAATAATTCTTTTATTAATAAATAAATAAGATTGATTACAAAGTATATGCTTTATCATCATACATGATTGGCTTGTATGCATAATACTTTCACTACGTTCTCATTTCCTGAAGAGAACAATGAAAGCAAAAGGGTGAGCTCAACTAGTCCAGTAAGAAATATTATGACTAAGATAATGCAGAATAAATTATCGTTAGCCTTCAACAGTGTTAAAATAATAAACAACAAGTTTAACTGCAGCGAAATAAGCAATCCATTAGAAGAGTCAAGTAGAGCATGATATCTACTATCTTCTATGATTTAAAAAGTTTATCAACAATTTTATCGCTGAAACTCAGCTTAATAAATAGTATCAAAACCACGAATTATCCATGCACTACGGGCTAAGGATATTCGTGTTTTCACCAATGGTCATGATCATACCAACAACTACCCATCAATGCACTATGGGCCAATGAGGACTTTTACCACATCATTTATAACATTACGGGTCATAATTATACCGAATGATTCCTGGTCATAATCATACCCATCAACAGTCCATCTATGCACGTAAGCCAAAGATGACTTTCATCACAATATAAGCATGAGGATGATGACAATGATATAAGAATTCAATTAAAAAAACAAATAATAAATTTTTAAAGATTTATAATTTAATTTATCCAGAATTCAATAATGTCCAAATTGTTAACATGATACTGCTTTGTGGAGTAAAATTCAAGAATAATACTATATCAAAAATGATTTGGACAGCAAAAAATTAATTTTTTTGTCATGAATAGTATCTCGGGTGAATAGTACTCGAGTGAATAGTACTTTGTAAATAGTACCCGTGAATAGTACGTTGTGAATAGTACCCATAAATAGTACTTTGTGAATAGTATCCCGTGAATAGTATTCAGGCATGAAAAGATCAATAATTATCAAGAATGCTCAGAATAATATTTTCATGAAAAGATACTGGATGAGCGCAAATAGCAAGGATATTCTACTAATTTCATGGAGTATAGAAGCAATACTTTAACAGAATAAGTGTAGAATTAATAATACGAAACGAAATAATATTACTCGCATACTACAGAGTATGGAAGAAAATATTATTTCTTACTAATACTGAACAAAAATAATATCCTTTACCTTAGAAGAAGACTAGATACTGGAATAGTAAAGTAGCAGACTACTCTTCTTCTGTCTCTCTATAGCTTCTCTCTCTATAATTGCTCTTGTGAGTCTTAGTAAATTGGTGAGAATGAAAGAAGAATGAGCTTCTATTTATAAAAAAAATATAGTTTCGATAATTGCACGTTTTGGGGCTCAAAATATTACAGTATAGTACCTTCATCTTTACCTCTATTTTTAATTTAGTCCTACAAGTATTATTAAACTTGCACCACCTCCCCTAATAGTATGTGACAACCCCAAAATAGGTCTATTCCACCCAACCCATTCTGAGTCGCTAATACATGGTACAGAAAATAACTGCAACTTTATTATAACAATTGTCGTACAAAATACAACAACACATATGTTGTGAGTTTGGATACAAATATATACCAACTGTAACTCGTATCCCAACCGTAATGTGACAAATGTCCCAACAGTGGATAGCACTTCACAGTGATACCTACATAAAGGTATAATCAAAAATTATTTTAGAAATTAGAATATTTGGGAAGTGCTCAAGGAAACCTTCGTACATGGGAGGCCATACTTTTAGGTTATGATAGATATCATATAGCCACAGAATTATCCTTGGTTGACCCAATATACCCCAAAGAAAAATGAGAAGATTACTATCATATTCTTCCCAATGGTGAGTCTTCTCTAGACTTATCATTATCTCCACTGTCTCTAATTGAGAATTATACTTCAAACAAACACCAAGATTATATAGGTAGTGTTTATAAGTATACTTAGCAAGTGGATGTGCACAACCCTGTCTTATGATGACACGAGGTTGTATGACATTAGACATCTTGTATGACAGTTGCAAAACACCCTTCCAACGTTGGGTACGCCTTACCCTATTGGATTCACCAAATATAACTACTAAATAAATTTTTTTTATACTGCTTAGGGAGAACTCCACAGCTAGAGACCACCGTTCTATTCCCCTGTTACCCCCGCTCGACCCAGCTACACTCTTATTACCTGAAAGGAATTGTGAAACAGAAGGGTGAGCACAACTAGCCCAGTAAAGATTATCATAACTAAAGATAAATAAATTATCAATAGCCTTCAACAGAATTAAATCAAAGATTTAGAACATATGGTAGATGATAAAAATTTTCAACCATAGTTGCAGCGGAACGAGCAATCCATTAGAAGAGTCAAATAGACCATAAAGTCTATTATCTTCTCTATGTTAAAAATCTACCAACAATATTTAATCCTGTAACATCAATCAACAGTTCTGGTCCACAATCATATGAATAACTCATAATCATAATTGTGATTCTAAATTCCTCTTCGCACCCAAGACGAAGATAATTTTTATCACATGTCTTTACCTGAAACATCAAAGATCATGGTTATACCAAATCACAGTTCATGTTCATAATCATACCAATAACTTCAACTTTGCACTACGGCCAAAGATATACGTCACCAGTTCATATTTGCACTACTGGCCAAAGATATTCAACACTAGGTCATCTTTGCACTACGGGTCAAAGATATTCATCAACAATTCATCTTTGCACTACAGGCCAAAGATATTCCTCAACAGTTCATATTTGCACTATAGGCCAAATATATTCATCAACAGTTCATATTTACACTACAGGCCAAATATATTCATCAACATTTCATATTTGCACTACAGGCCAAATATATTAATATCTCAAAGAAATATATAATCATTTTAGAATTTGTATAAACAATAATTATAACCATGTTGATCATTTCACCTTTGCACTTAAGCTAAAGATATTCAATTATAAATTCAATGGTCATGATCATACCAGTCAACAATTCAACTTTGTACTGCTGGCCAAAGGGAACCCATAGTCATGATCATACCAAAAATCTACCAATCTTTATACTCAAGTCAAAGAGAAATATTATCATTAGGGTTATAAAAATGTTATATATAATAGTAAAATCAATATAATCAAAACATCTAGATTTAATCTCAAGAGTAATATTCATAAATCAACTATAATTTGGTTAGAAAAAAAAATTAATTTTGTCATGAATAGTAACTCGTGAATAGTAACCCATGAATAGTAATTTCGTGAATAGTAACTCATGAATAGTAACTTCGTAAATAGTAACTCATGAATAGTAACTCGTGAATAGTAACTCGTGAATAGTAAACCCGACACAAAAAGGTAGAAATTCCACAATAAAATCTATACCAATATTTCAGTATAATGATATTGAAATAATATTTCTTAAACTTATAAACAATTTATTTTAATTATTTACACTTTTCTAAATAATGTATTTAATCATCCTAAAATTCCAAACTCATAAGATTTCATCACCAATAACCAAAACCCTCATCAAAAATCTGCATATACCTCATATAGGATTCTCAAGCCATAAAATCTTATTTTCCAATTTTCTTACTTCACATAACATATTTAATTCATTTACTCATAACTAGTCCATTTTTATGAAAAATATCAAATCAGTTCCAAAAATGTTTTTTTTTGGGATTTAGCAGAATATAGTCTCATATTGAACATATATTTTTCTCAGAATTTTTAAAACTCATTTACTATTTTTCATATGGCCAAAATCGCCGAATATTTAGACATTTATCATAAATTGTACTTTTATCCAAAAATTTCGAAATTCATAGAGTACACTGATATTATATAGATATACTTCTAATAAAAATTTTATCAATTTTGGAGTTAACCACAAGGAGTTATAAGCGGTTACTTTTAAAATAGTATTTTCTCGTAAAATTCATAACTCTTAATCCATACATCCAAAAATCACCATTTTCGGACACAATCAATAAAACTCATCAAAATATCATTTTAAATTTTTCCTGAATTTCTGAAGGTCGGAAGAAGTACGAACTGAAAAACATAATAACCCTTAAAATCCCTTACCTCAAAAGAGCAGTACTTCTGACTTGAATATCGGATATAAAGCTGAAGTAAACTTTCACTCTAAATACTCACAAAATACGCTCGATAATTTAGAGAGAGAAAGAGAGAAAACTTATGAATTCTGGTGTGATTTTCAATTCTAACTAAGCACCCTATTTATAGAAAAATGCTTAGAACGCCAAATGAGACTAAATAATAAAATATTATTATTTTCAAAACCAATCTACGCCACCCACCATTTTGAGTCAAGCATGCCTTCCTAGACAAAAATTAGCAGCCCATGTGTTTAATCAACACCAACCAAAGTGGGTCCCACCCATAAATTAATAAAAATTATTTTATTTTTTAAAACTTCAATAATTCATAGAAAATAGACTGTTTATCAGAAAAATATGAATTTTATGTCCATTCTGCCTGAAATCGAATTCTCTACAACTTCGTAGCTTTGAGTTTTTCCAAATTCCAAACCAAAAATATTCAAAATCCACAAACGGATGATTTTTAATACCTCCACACCGACAAAATACTGATAAAACACCTCAACATTAATTCTTTCATTTTTATCTACATAAAAATAAATATATCCATCATTTATATCCACATAAAATAAATATTTTCTTATTATATAAATCAATAATTAATTATTCACAAATAATATTACAGAATCACAATAATGACAACCAGACAGTTCCTAGGAAAGAGGGGGCTTTTCGATAAGGATTTTTCCTTACTGGCGCGCAATTAGGTGACCAAACCTCTCCTTAGACAGAACTTTCTAGACAATGCCAATAATGCTATCTAATAATATTATTTCAAATAATATGAATTATTGATCTGATAATGGAGATGATGTGCAGTGACAATTATTGAGCAACAATAATATAAAATATCAACGCAGCAATTATTGAATCAATAAAATAAAATATTAAACAGTAATTACTGTAACAATTATTGACTAGTGCCTTCTTACGTAAGGATCAATAATTCAAAAATACTGTATAAAGCCGTGTGCTACTGTGCAAACACGCGTATTACTGTATTTTAACCACCGGGTATTCCAACAGTGTTAACGGTAACAACTACGCCGTTATTTATAAAAACTCAATTTTGTCGTTATCTTCATCCGACAGTTATTCTGTTATGGGGCCCACAAATGATTGCGCCGTCGTACGGATATTCCTGACAAAAAGAATATTCCACGACCAAACGAATATTCCCCGATAATAATGAATATTTTATAGCCACTTGCGTATTTTATAAAAATTATATATTTCACCCATAACTTTAAACTTTTATCAATTTAACCATTTACCGAATAATAATTATAAGAAAAATTGAATAATTTTATTTCATAAAATTCGGGGTCTTACATAGTACATGCATGTGAATCAATAGTACGTGAATGTGAATCAATAGTTCCATATATGTGAACCAACAGTAAGTTGCATGTGAATTAATAGCAATTAATTACTCATTTATCCGATTAATTACCCGATTGGTCAATATAACCTCCAAAAATTAATTATTATCGAAATAAATGTCGATTTTCATTAACACTAATAATCCCAACACAATAAAAATATCAATTTCATCTTTAATCAACACGAGCTTATTCATCATTAATATTATAACTCACAATATTTAACAACCAGATCATTCCCATGAAAGAGGGGGCTTTCCGATAAGGATTTTTCCCTATTGGCGCGCAATTAGGTGACCAAACATATCCTCGACAGAACTTTCTAGACAGCGTCAATATTGTAAATAATAATATGAATAACTTTGTCATCTCAATTATTGATTTAAAAAATATAAAATATTATGCAGATGATACTGTGACAATAATTCAATCAATAATATGAGAGATATTATGCAGCAATTATTATAGCAATAATTGAGTATGACTGAGTGACTTCTCACGTAAGCATCAATAATCAATACCATGTGTTACTATGAAATCACGCGTATTACTATACTTTTACACCGGGTAGTTCAACAGTTTAACAGTAAAATTTTCGCCGTTATTTTTATAAAAATATATTTCTGTCATTTTTTAACTACGACAATACTTCCGTTGTGGGGTCCACCAATGATTGTGCCGTTGTACGAATATTCCTTGTTAAAACAAATATTCTCCAATCAATCGAATATTTTATAACAACTTGCTTACTTTGCAAAATTTATAAATATTACCCACAAGTATAACATTATATCAAATCCACACCATAATATTCAAAAATATATTTCGAGAAAAAATAATCTTTATTCATAAAAGTCGGAGTCTTACACCTTTGATAAATCTTTTGGGATATTGAATATTAAATTCTTCATCAACTTTTGAAACATCACCACGTCTAGTCCAGACTGGAAATACCCGAGGGCTAAATAACTATCCAATTGTCTCACATGTCTGACCCCTTCTCAGAATATCTTCACATATTGGCTAAGGGTCTCATCGAATATTGCTAGATCTGAACCAAAGAACCGGTAGACTTGGCCCTCCCTTTATTACTCCTGAAGTGTCTATAGAATCGGTCACAGAGCTCTTTCCATGACGAGATTGAGTTCGGATTTAGTGTCATCATCCACTGCTGAGCCTTTTTCCTCAAAGTTTTAATAAACATCAGACACTTGGAGGCATCAGAATAGTCATAATACTTCATCAGCCGATCATACGCTAGATTATGCTCATACGGATCTTGCGTTCCATCATAACTCTCCATGTGTTGAGCTTTTTTGTTCGGATCGGCCCTAATCCAATCTATCTTTAGAGAAAATGGTGACGTTGGGTCAATCAAAGTCTCCTCTTGATTGGGGGCCGCAAGTCTCTTCTCCAACTCTGCCAATCTCCGGGAAAGTGCCTTAGTCTCATTTCTCCAAAGAGATGATTCTTGCCTATCTCAATATTTGGGCTCTGGAGAGGCTTCTCGCTTTCTCTGTTTGGTCCTTCCTTAGCCCTCATTGCTTCCTTCATGAGAGCGGCTCTTGCACTTGCTATTGTCCTGAGAGTAGCTTATGTACTTGCTCCTCTCCTGAGAATGGCTTCGGCGCCTGCTCTTTTCTTGCAGAGAACCTTTGGGACGATGTGTCCTGGATCGGTTCTTGGGTGATACTTCCCAACGACGATCATATGTAGCGGAAACCTCTTCTCCGTTCAACAATGCCAACTGTGCATCCAACTGTTTTCGCTGAAGACCGAGGGCTTCGATGACATCCTCGTTCTCCTGGACCTTTCTGGCTAGGATCAACTGTCTGGTGTCCCGGCTGTCTCGCATGGAGTCATGATCTTCCTTGGTATGAGTTCGGGATGAAATACCCTCGACGTGACCATTATGTCCCTTTTCATTTCTTGTCGTTGAGAACAACTGACGCTTAACTTCAGCCACTTGAGTATTCTTTTGACCCATTGACTGACTGTGGGGCCCGAGCCTATCAAAGATTTCTTTAGATAACCCCAATTTATCCTTGTCTGAACCCCTAGGCTGAGCAAATGGGTTGGCAGTCAATTTTTCGTGTCCAAAAAGCGTCTTACTAGACGCCATTATTCCTGATCAAATTCCTTGTGATTAAAAACTCTTAACACTAAACTGCCCTCCTTCTAGCGCCAATGTTAACACCCACACGTCTCAATCACCAAAAGTGTGACACCCCCAAATCTAGGTACTTCATTCCCACAGGATTTGGTGTTCACTTGATCAAACATTCATATCTAACTACCCAATCATAATATAACTGAATAAATAAAAACCTTCCATAATAAAATCTCCCAGGTTATCTAACCTTTAATCATCATTCAAATGCGGAAAACATTACATAACTTCTTTAAAATAAAGTCTAAGATCAACATAATAAAAGTCTAACATCTTAATCAAAGAAAAATTACAAATCTTCATCACTTGTACATTTTTCCCTTTCCTTTGCTAGCCGAAGGTTCACATACCTTCTCTTCTTTAGCTGCAATGAGTTTATAAATATGCAAGAGTGAGCAAAATAATTGCTCACTGGAAATAATATAGAATCAACAGGAGTATAACAACAATAACTGTCGAAATAGGCTCATCAAAAGTGAATAGTACCCTATCAATAAAATCAGAAACTGAAATCCCAAAATATAGAAAATATACATCACTGAGGGTCATAAGACCATGAACTATGTCCACAGTTGCAAGTAATCTTTCAACTCCAACTTTAACAGTCATAAGACTATAAGGACCTCGTACTTAGGGGGATCAGCCCTTCGTATAATGTATTATGCACAAACATTTTAACGCTATGCGTAAGTTAACCCCTAATCATAACAATAGGGTTGTTCATCTCAGTATTTAGAGTACAAGTCCGCACCAAAGGAAGTTTGGTTTGGATAAGCTTTCAAGGTAAATTTGGAATTCAACAAACATCAACTAAGGAGTAGTTGAATAAAACCAATAACACTATACTATAGAATAATCGTGATTGAATCAATCATAGTAAACTAAAGTCATGCTTTAGGAATAATCTAATAGCATACAATTTGAATAACTATAGCATACCTTGCTTGAACAATACTAAGCCAAGGTTAATTAGAATTGAATACTAAACATGCATAACAATTTGAACGATAGAAATATTCGACATTAGTATATATAGTTGTGCATGCTAAACAACAAGTTAAATACAAGAATAACTTGCTCAAGAATAACTTACATCATTATATTGTAATCGAATTGAAAATAATAATTGAATTAACAAGATAATAGATTAGAAAACTTGCTCAATCAAAAGAGTAAATTTATACAATGTAATAGTAGAACTAGCTCTACGAAAATGTAGAGTTAGAAAACTTGCCTTGCTCGCAGATTAAACCGAACAATACGAATCACAATATCCTATAAGTATATGTCATCATGACATAGTTATCCATTATCACTTTACAAACATAACTAAGTACGTTCATCATTTAAAAATTGGATTTTTAATCACATAACCAAGTTACAAAACAATTTAATTGCTAATAACATGTTTATCAACATTTTACAGTCCTACTAACATGACATAATTTTTCTTAAAATTTTATGTACAAAAATACACTGTCAGACCATTCTGCTAACTCGCGCCGCGGCGCCACAGTTTACACTATAGGTCGCGCTGCGGCGTGGGATGGCGCTGCGGCGTGGTAAATAAACTACGAAGCAGCGCTGTGGCGTGGAGATGGCGCTACGGCGCCACTAACGTACTGCTGGGCTGCGGCGCGGCGCGAAACTGCAGTTTCGCCTGACAGCTTCGGTAACAGTACAAGAAAAAGCCAATTTGGCCTACAAGCTCCAATCTAATAGACTAATTAACATGAAATTTATACAGAGACTTCATGTAAACATATTGTGAAGACTTCTAACATGATTCTACCCATAAAATATCATAAACATCAAATTTACAACACCCAATTTTAATGTTTTTGGCAAAAACTCTACTTTTGATGTTTTCAATGAAAATCAACACTGTGATTTTGTTTTTCAACCAAAACAGTTAATTCAAAATACCATGGTTATGATTATACATACTCTATCAAATTCGATAGTCAATTTATATATATTAACAATTAATCAAACCTTAATTTCATTTTAAACTAAGTCATACTCATATATTTTTCATATGAACACTCTAGAATATATTTTCTTCACAAATTGTATACATACCTCACTTAATTTCTCTATAATCATATATAAACTCATGAAACAACCTTATAACTAATAATCATACAAAACTATATACATATCAACAATTCATCTTATATAAATATTTACAGAGACTTTTTACGAAGAGGAAAACTAAACTTTTAAAGAAATAGATTGAGCTCCTACCTTTGATTAAAAAGATGATATCCTAGAGTTAGATTATCCTTTTGATTATCAAGCTTCTTCTCCCCCAATTCCTTTCTCAATTCCTCTAGCCTTCCTTCCTCTCTTCTTTTCTCTCTGTAAACTTCAACTGAGTCTTCTTCTCTAACACACGTACTAACAATATAACGTATATAGTAATAATATATATTAATGATATAATATAAATATAGATATAATTATATCAGTTATGTTTTATTTGAAAACCAAATGTTTGGCTAATCAAAATAAAATAACCCATTAATCCTTGCACCTTGTTTGATAAATCTAATTAAAACAAATGGATTAATCCTTATACCTTGTTTGATAAAATACTATTATATTAAAGACTTATTATGCATTAATACATATTTGGCAAAACTAAATTAAACTCCTTTAATTTATTTTAATAACTCCTTTATAGCAAGGTTATTTGTCATACTTTAATTTAATTCTAAAAATAATTTATTAAATCACTTTAACACATAAATCAATACCACAAAATTATAATTCATTTTATAATTTTATTCAACCAACTAACACTTTATTTTAATTACAAATTCCAATTAAAATATTATAATTCATTTAATCATTATAAGCTCTCTAGCTTAACTATTTAAATTAAATTAATATATACTCTCATAACAATTAATTTTCTTAGCTCCTTAATTATTTATTCAACAAATAATTAACTAAACCACATCCACTCAAATTGAACAATTATTTATTCAACAATAAACATATCCATTAAATAATTATTTATTCAACAATAAACATATTAAATACTTATATAAACTAATAAATATTTAATATTATAATTCAAAATTCTGGAATATTACATCAATCCCTTCTTACAAGGATTTTGTCCTCAGAATCACAACTCAAACAAATCATTCGTTACACTCTTCCCTACTTACAAAAATTCTGTCCCCAAAATCGAAGACACAAATTAAACAAACAACTCAGGGTACTCTTTCAACATTTTCTCTTCAAGTTCCCACGTAGCTTCTTCAGCGTTATGATTCCTCCATATCACCTTCACAGAAGGTATAACTTTATTCCTGAGCACTTGTTCTTTCCTGTCGACTATCTGGATAGGAACCTCTTCATAAGACAAATCTTTCTCGAACTGCAACGGTTCGTACTCGATGACATGTTTGTAGTTGGGTTTATATGGTCGTAACACCGAAATGTGAAAAATATTATGAATGTTTTCCAACTCTGGAGGTAGAGCTACTTCGTAATCTACCTCTCCAACTCTTCGCAGCACCTCGAAGGGTCCAATAAACCTCGGGCTTAGCTTTCCCTTCTTATCGAAGCGAATTTTCCCCTTCTAAGGAGAAACTTTTAGGAATACATAATTTCCTACGTCGAATGCACGATCTTGTCTACGTTGATCAGCATACTTCTTTTGTCTGTCTTGAGCAGCTATCAATCTTGTTCTAATGAGTTGGACAACCTCAGCACTTTGTTGTACCAGTTCTGGTCCTAACAATTGACGTTCACCGACTTCATCCCAGCACAGTGGAGTTCTGCACTTTCTGTCGTACAATGCCTCGTAAGGCGGCATGCCGATGCTTGCGTGGTAACTGCTATTGTAGGCAAATTCCACCAACGATAATTGTTCATCCCAGCTTCTTTTAAAATCCATGACGCATGCCCTCATCATATCTTCCAATGTTTGGATCGTTCTTTCGCTTTGGCCATCTGTTTGCGGATGATATGCCGTACTCATGCGCAACTGTGTTCCCATACATTCTTGTAGTCTCTTCCAGAAATTTGATGTGAACCTCGGATCTCTATCTGATATAATTGATATTGGAACTCCATGTCTCGATACGATCTCTTTAACATATAGTTTTGCCAGCTGATCAAGGTTGAATCTAATCTTTATTGGTAAAAAGTGTGCAGATTTTGTCAATCTGTCCACTATCACCCAAATTGCATCGTATCCTTTCTAAGTTATTGAAAGACCTACCACAAAATCCATTGTGATATGTTCCCATTTCCACTCTGGTATCTCTAACGGTCGAAGCAACCCGTTTGGTCATTGATGCTCAGCCTTGACTCTCTGACATGTTAAGCACTTTGCAACGCATTCTGCAATGTCTCTTTTCATATTCGACCACCAGAAATGACGCCGTAAATCTTGATACATTTTTGTACTTCCTGGATGAATCGAGTATCTCGAGTTATGAGTTTCGGTCAAGATGTCTACTTTAATAGCTGGTACTGCTGAAACCCATATTCGTCCTTCAAATCTCAGTATCCCCTCGGTATCCACTTTGTACTTTATTCCTTTTCCCTCGACCACATTTTCTCTTATTTTTCTGCATTCCTCATCCTGCAATTGAGCGTTCTTCACTTTGTCCACTAAAGTTTGACTGGCTTCCATCTGGTACAATTTCTCATCGGATTCTTTTGGAAATTTAATTTCCAACTCTAACCTTGACATTGCTGTAATAAGCTCCTCCTTATCAGTTAACAACATTAACTTTTCTCTGCCTTTCCTAGTCAAGGCATCTGCAACCACGTTAGCTTTGCCCGGATGATAAAAGATCTCACATTTGTAATCCTTTATCAATTCCATCCATCTCCTTTGCCGCATGTTCAGGTCTTTCTGTGTGAAGATATACTTTAGACTTTTATGGTCTGTGTAGATCTCACATTTTTCTCCATAGAGATAATGTCTCCATATTTTTAGAGCAAATACTACTGCCGTCAACTCTAAATCATGAGTCGAATATCCTTTCTCATAGTCTTTCAGTTGCCTTGATGCATACGCAATAACCTTGCCGTTCTGCATAAGGACACAACCCAATCCTTTGTGTGAAGCATCACTATACACCACAAAGTTTCATATATTATCTGGTAGTGACAACACAGGTGCCACACTTAACTTCTTTTTCAGTTCTTGAAAACTTTCCTCACACTTTTCCGTCCAAACAAATTTTACAGATTTTCTCGTCAAATTTGTCAACGGAGTAGCAGTCTTGGAAAAATCTTGAATAAATCGTCTGTAATATCCGGCCAATCCCAAGAAACTTTTTATTTCCGTTGAAGTTCTTGGTTGCTCCCAATTTATCACCGCTTC
Source organism: Panax notoginseng (assembly GCA_016801055.1). Classification (NCBI taxonomy): domain Eukaryota; kingdom Viridiplantae; phylum Streptophyta; class Magnoliopsida; order Apiales; family Araliaceae; genus Panax; species Panax notoginseng. The sequence goes on along the minus strand of CM029014.1, from coordinate 34,727,478 downwards.
GACTTTTGATGGATCCACTGAAATTCCATCCTTATCGATTACATGACCAAGAAATTGTACACATTCTAGCCAAAATTCGCATTTAGAGAATTTTGCGTACAATTTTTCTTTTCTTAGCTTCTCCAGCGTCAGACGTAAATGTTCCATGTGTTCCTCTCGAGATTTAGAGTACACCAGAATATCATCGATAAATACCACCACAAACTTGTCTAAAAATGGTTTAAACACCCTGTTCATCAAATCCATGAATGCTGCAGGGGCGTTTGTCAAACCAAATGACATCACTAAAAATTCGTAATGTCCATAGCGAGTTTGGAATGCCGTCTTCGGTACATCCTCCTTCTTCACTTTTAATTGGTGATATCGACTTCTCAAGTCTATTTTCGAGAAATATTTAGCATCCTTCAATTGATCAAACAAGTCATCTATTCTTGGTAATAGATATTTGTTTTTAATAGTGACTTTGTTCAATTCCCTATAATTAATGCAAAGACGCATTGACCCATCATTCTTCTTTACGAATAACACTGTCGCTCCTCACGGTGATACACTCGATTGAATATACTTCTTATCTAACAGTTCTTGCAGTTGTACCATCAGTTCCTTTATTTCTACCGGAGCCATTCTGTACGGGGCCTTCGATATCGGAGCGGTTCCTGGCGCTAAGTCGATCACGAACTCAATTTCTCTGTCGGGCGGAAGTCCCGGCAAATCTTCCGAAAAAACGTCCATAAATTCCCTAACCATTGGTATTTCCTCCAATTTAACACCCTTCTCCTTTTGAGTATCGACTATGTAAGCTAAGTACCCTACACAGCCCTAACTCAACAACTTCTTGGCCTGCATCATCGTTAGACATCTCATTTGTCTAGGTGATTTGCTACCATAAAAAACTACCTTTGACGAAGTCATAAGGTTTACACACTTCTTTTGGCAGTCAATTATTGCTCCATAATTGAATAGCCAATCCATTCCCAATATCACGTCAAACTCTCCGAGTTTTATCGGGATTAAATCTACCATCATGATATTCCCCTTAATATTCACCCTACAGTTCTTATATACGAACCTAACAGGAATCACTTCCCTATTCGCAATTTCTATGTTTAAAGGGAAATTTAGCTCTTCTCTAGATATTTCTAACTTCTTAGCAAACTCATCAGATATAAACGAGTAAGTAGCACCCGAATCAAATAATACATATGTATTTATATCATTGATTTGGATAATACCTGACATGACATCTTTTGATTGCACCACGTCCTGCACCGTCATGTTAAAGGTTCTGGCTGTGGGCTTATTTGTTGACGTCGGTCCAGCAATAGTCAGTGCACCTCCACTAGCATTTCCTTTGCTTCCAGCTGTCTCACCCGACTTCTTCTTTGGACACTCGCAAACAAAGTGATCCTTTGACCCGCAGGTGTAGCAAACATTCTTCTTGGGTTAATTGCAATTTGGGGCGATGTGACCCTCCTGGCCACAGTTGAAGCATACTCGTTTCCCCATCAAGCATACACCCTTGTGAAACTTTCCGCATGTAGCACATGCTTCGAACTTCTTTTGCTGGCTTCCTTGCTGATTTCCAGCTCCCCCATTCGCATTCCACTTCCTTTTCAAATTGTTGCCATTTCCGCCGTTACTACCACCACTCTTAGCTTCACCTTCACTTTTCTTTTTCCTCTGCTCTTGATTGTGTTTTGTTACAACCTCACCTCCACTCTCAGCGAGAATCGCCTTCTCCATCACTGCTGCAAACGTCTTCAACTGGAACAGGGAAACCCTACTATACAACCAGGGCTTCAGTCCCTGTTCAAACCTCTTTGCCTTGCGTTCATCTGTGCTGACCTGATATGGCGCAAACCTCGCCAACTCGTTAAATTTTGCGGCATACTCAGACAACAACATCGTTCCCTACTTCAACTCAAAAAATTGCACTTCTAGCTGACTCTTCGAACTTTCTGGGAAATAGGTCTCAAAGAATAACTCCTTGAACCTATCCCAGGTCATCATTCCTGGTCCTTCACGGGTTTTATTGGCCTGCCACCAATAACTAGCTTCTGCTTTCAACATGAACGTTGCAAAAGCAGTCTTCTGTTCATCCCCTACCCTAGCGACTTCAAATACTTTCTCTATCTCCATGACCCAGGTCTGTGCCTCAATCGGGTTCATGGACCCAAGGAATTCTGGTGGTCCAACCGCCTTAAACTCCTTAAACGTTGTAGCTTGGTTTTGTGGTTGATTATGCGGTGCACCTGTCAGTAATGTCACCAGCTGCTGAACGGGGTTAGCTTCAGCATTATTGTTGTTGGTTCCTTCAGTGGTTCTCTGTCGGGGTGGTTGACGTCTTGGAGGCATTTTCTGTTAAAAATACACTCATTAGATTATTACTCAATTCTTTTAAGTAATTTCTACTTAACTTGTCTCCAAAAAGAATTAACCACATAACACATAACACTTTGAATAAAGTAACAACTTTTATTTATTCATAATCTTTTTAAAAATATAAACAATAGCATCACTGCTACCTACATTACTTTCCTGAACTACAAAAGTTTCAGGGCAACATCATAGTCATATCCCATAGGTTGCATAACACTTGGGATTTACAATTTATTTAACCTTTCACTCATCGTACAACAGCTACGATGTTCTATTAAGATACTTCTTAGCCCTATCACGTTCTTCCTCCATGACTCGAAACATTATTCTGCGATCTAACACGAATGATGGCAGCGTCTCGAACTGAATCGGATATCTCATGACCCGATCTTGAGCTCGATTAATTGCGGTATTAAATACTTTATCCATCTCTTGCATCTTCATCCTCTTTGCTTGCGTGTCTCTTGCTGCTAATCTGGTTCGTTGAAAAGCTTCCTCGCATCTTCAGCTCTTGCCCTCTTAACATCTTCTTCTCTCAGCTTGTTTTTTAGTTCAGCGACCACTTCGATCAGTTGTTCTTTCTCTCCCTCAGTCTGTACTAGTTTCTCCTCGACATTTGTCAGTCGTTCTTCACGATCCTGGATCTCGCGGTCTTTTTATGTCATTATAATCTGTTATCCAACCACTATCTCCTGTAACTCCTCAACTGTATCCTGAAGTTCCACGTTAAGGTCGTAGACTTCATCGTACATACGAGCAGCCATCAAGGTTAGTGGAGTCTCCTCCTCCTCGTCCTCGTTATCCTCATCCTCCTGTGGTAACTCAATGGGATCCTCCTCATCTGTTTCCACATCATCATTCTCATCTTCAACTACTGTGACCAACGGGGCTGACTCCCGAGGCAGTAGTTGTTCCCAAACTACCAGAATGTCGCGAGGCTCCTCCTCTCTAGCCTGACTAGATTCTCCGACATTAGTCATCCTGACAATCAAAGTTTAAGTTTTAATTACTAATCATTATTACTCGACTCTCGCGAGCACATAAGTTGTAAACACATAATCACATAAGTGTTTTATTACTTCCTCCTTAAAATTCGATAAGAGTTTATCATCGCTATCTTCTCGAAGGTTACTTCCTAAGGCTTTTCCCCACCTAAGGTTCATAACCTAGAGCTTTGATACCAACTTGTGACACCCCCAAATCCAGGTACTTCATTTTCACAGGATTTGGTGTTCACTTGATCAAACATTCATATTTAACTACCCAATCATAATATAACTGAATAAATAAAAACCTTCCATAATAAAATCTCTCAGGTTATCTAACCTTTAATCATCATTCAAATGCGGAAAACATTACATAACTTCTTTAAAATAAAGTCTAAGATCAACATAATAAAAGTCCAACATCTTAATCAAAGAAAAATTATAAATCTTCGCCACTTGCACATTTTTCCCTTTCCTTTGCTAGTCGAAGGTTCACCTACCTTCTCTTCTTTAGCTGCAATGAGTTTATAAATATGCAAGAGTGAGCAAAATAATTGCTCACTGGAAATAATATAGAATCAACAGGAGTATAACAACAATAACTGTCGAAATAGGCTCATCAAAAGTGAATAGTACTCTATCAATAATAATCAGAAACTGAAATCCCAAAATATGGAAAATATACATCACTGAGGGTCATAAGACCATGAACTACGTCCACAGTTGCAAGTAATCTTTCAACTCCAACTTTAACAGTCATAAGACTATAAGGACCTCGTACTTAGGGGGATCAGCCCTTCATACAATGTATTGTGCACAAACATTTTAACGCTATGCGTAAGTTAACCCCTAATCATAACAATAGGGTTGTTCATCTCAGTATTTAGAGTACAAGTCCGCACCAAAGAAAGTTTGGTTTGGATAAGCTTTCAAGGTAAATTTGGAATTCAATGAACATCAACTAAGGAGTAGTTGAATAAAACCAATAACACTATACTATAGAATAATCGTGATTGAATCAATCATAGTAAACTAAAGTCATGCTTTAGGAATAATCTAATAACATACAATTTGAATAACTATAGCATACCTTGCTTGAACAATACTAAGCCAAAGTTAATTAGAATTGAATACTAAGCATGCATTGCAATTTGAACGATAGAAATGTTCGACATTAGTATATATAGTTGTGCATGCTAAACAACAAGTTAAATACAAGAATAACTTGCTCAAGAATAACTTACATCATTATATTGTAATCGAATTGAAAACAATAATTGAATTAACAAGATAATAGATTAGAAAACTTGCTCAATCAAAAGAGTAAATTTATACAATATAATAATAGAACTAGCTCAACGAAAATGTAGAGTTAGAAAACTTGCCTTGCTCGCAGATTAAACCGAACAATACGAATCACAATATCCTATAAGTATATGTCATCATGACATAGTTAGCCATTACCACTTTACAAACATAACTAAGTACGTTCATCATTTAAAAATTGGATTTTTAATCACATAATCAAGTTACAAAATAATTTAATTGCTAATAACATGTTTATCAACATTTCACAGTCCTACTATCATCACATAATTTTTCTTAAAAATTCGTGTACAAAAATTCATTGTCAGACCATTCTGCTAACTCGCGCCGCGGCGCCACAATTTACGTTGTGGGTCGCACTGCGGCGTGAGGATGGCGCTACGGCGAGATAAATAAACTACGAAGCAGCGCTGTGGCGTGGAGATGGCGCTGCGACACCACTAACGTACTGCTGGGCTGCGGCGCGGCGCGAAACTGCAGTTTCGCCTGACAGCTTCGGCAACAGTACAAGAAAAAGCCAATTTGGCCTACAAGCTCCAATCTAATAGACTAATTAACATGAAATTCATACAGAGACTTCATGTAAACATATTGTGAAGACTTCTAACATGATTCTACCCATAAAATATCATAAAACATCAAATTTACAATACCCAATTTCAATGTTTTTGGCAAAAACTCCACTTTTGATGTTTTCAATGAAAATCAACACTGTGATTTTGTTTTTCAACCAAAACAGTTAACTCAAAATACCATGGTTATGATTATACATACTCTATCAAATTCGATAGTCAATTTATATATATTAACAATTAATCAAACCTTAATTTCATTTTAAACTAAGTCATACTCATATATTTTTCATATGAACACTCTGGAATATATTTTCTTCACAAATTGTATACATACCTCACTTAATTTCTCTATAATCACATATAAACTCATGAAACAACCTTATAACTAATAATCATACAAAACTATATACATATCAACAATTCATCTTATACAAATATTTTACAGAGACTTTTTGGGAAGAGGAAAACTAAACTTTTAAAGAAAGAGATTGAGCTCCTACCTTTGATTAAAAAGATGATATCCTAGAGTTAGAGTATCCTTTTGATTATCAAGCTTCTTCTCCCCCAATTCCTTTCTCAATTTCTCTAGCCTTCCTTCCTCTCTTCTTTTTTCTCTGTAAACTTCAACTGAGTCTTCTTCTCTAACACACGTACTAACAATATAACGTATATAGTAATAATATATATTAATGATATAATATAAATATAGATATAATTATATCAGTTATATTTTATTTGAAAATCAAAAGCCATAAGGCTTGTTTGGCTAATCAAAATAAAATAACCCATTAACCTTTACACCTTGTTTGATAAATCTAATTAAAACAAATGGATTAATCCTTATACCTTGTTTGATAAAATACTATTATATTAAAGACTTATTATACATTAAGACATGTTTGGCAAAACTAAATTAAACTCCTTTAATTTATTTTAATAACTCCTTTATAGCAAGGTTATTTTTCACACTTTAATTTAATTCTAAAAATAATTTATTAAATCACTTTAACACATAAATCAATACCAAAAAATTATAATTACTTTTATAATTTTATTCAACCAACTAACACTTTATTTTAATTACAAATTCCAATTAAAATATTATAATTCATTTAATCATTATAAGCTCTTTAGCTTAACTATTTAAATTAAATTAATATATACTCTCATAACAATTAATTTTCTTAGCTCTTTAATTATTTATTCAACAAATAATTAACTAAACCACATCCACTCAAATTGAACAATTATTTATTCAACAATAAACATATCCATTAAATAATTATTTATTCAACAATAAACATATTAAATACTTATATAAATCAATAAATATTTAATATTATAATTTAAAATTCTGGAATGTTACAAAAAGCACGTCAAATCCTGCACAGAAACAAAATCACACTTGAAGCTTGACGACTTGGGCCGCCCGTGGATAGCTCCGGTGTGAAAATAAGTACAAGCTGAACAATGTTTAAGAATGGTGGTATTTAGTACTGGAAAGTAATAATAAATTGTGTGTACTTGAGAACTAAAGTATAATCTTGTATTTATAGTGATCACATCTCCTCTACATGCCCTTCTCCGAATAGAATTAGGATTCCTCATTAGGTCATATTTCTTAATGAGATTAAACTAAATCTACTTAAAGGAAGGAAGTCGGATTCTATCCTGACACTTTCCTTAGGAGTTAAAAATTAAATATAATTAGGAATCACGAATTCCTGAAAGTTCTCAAACTGCATAAAATGGTTCTTACGTAGGGAGACTTATTCCATGTGGATCATGGCCCATTGAATCATCCGAATCCAAATAATCATGCCCTAACATATATGTATATTTGAAACATATTAAAAAAAATTGATGCTCTTAACTTTAATATTGAAATACTTTGATAAGATGAATTTATATATATGTTAAAACTAAAAAATATAAAGCTTTCTTTTATGTTTATAAATTTTTTTATTTTACATTAATACTTTTTAGTGCTAAAACTTTTTCACAAATTTTCCAGCCCCTCCCAATTGAAATCATGGCAACGCCTTTGGAAACAACTCTCTCTCTCTCTCTCTCTCTCTCTCTCTCTCTCTCTCCATATGCACAAAGTCCTTCCGGGCTCCCAAGGATCTTAATAAAGCGTAATCAATGATATTTTACATGTAACTGGGTTTAATCCATCTATTTTTTTTAATTTTATTTTTTATATTTTATTTGTTTTTTGCTGCATTACGGGAACATTGTGCAATTAATAAAAAAAAAACTCTATTCTTGTAGTGAGAAAAATGTTTAATGTTGATAAGCCGCATATGCATCGTTTTTAAGAAAAAAATTCCAACCTCTCAATCTGACGACGGATTAAAAATAAGAAGGTAAATCACACAATTTGTAAAGATTCTTATTTTATTTTTGTTGAGAAAATAAGTAATTTGCATGTTTTGGGTTTTCCTAGTCTTTAGGATTGTCAGTAAGTTGTTTGTGATTACCTTGCCAATAGGAGTATGTTGGATAGTACTTATTTTCATGTTATTATCAGTTATGTATTAGCCTATATATAGGCTATTTGGTTAATCAATAAATGTATGCAGAAAAGAACGCAATTCTATGTCTTTTCTACTCTTATTGTGTAAAAGCTTTCATATCTATTGTTTATATCAGTAAGGGTGAAAATCGATCCCAGTAGTTCGTTACCCAATTTGGATTGACTTGAAAATATGATTTGGGATTTGGATTTGGTAGGTATTTGAATCAAATATGGGCTAAGCTCATTTTTTGGGCTACAATACTGAACTCGAATCTGAGCACAATAGTGCTCACTCATTTTAGGGTTCGAACTTGCCTTTTTCATCTGATTCATACTCAATCTTTATTCGATGAACCCTACTCGTTTAGAGGTTCGTACTTACTCGATCCTTAATCTCTAATAAGGGAGTGGAAATGTTTAACTTTTGGTTGTTTATTATACCCTTTCATCTCTTCATACTTTAAATTTCAAACTTCAAACTTCAAACTTCAATCGTTTCGTTTACAGAGAAATTAAAAGTTTCTAGGCTCGAGAGGGTGAGATTTGAGGCTGAAAATTGAATCATCCCACAAAAGACGATTGATGTGTTATGTGTAAGTCAGTTCTTTTATAATTTCTTCTTCTAATCTTCTCTTTCACTTAAGTAATCTATATATATGTATACCTTTAATATTTCCTATCCAACCTTGAGGTAAATCAGCACCTACTCCTCCGATCCAAAAACCAGACTCAATTTTTGATTACTTCTGTTATACCAAAAATCCCAAATCAAAAAATTTAAACCCTAATTTCTAATTTTCAAGTTTCAATTCGATCTTATTCAATGGAACACTTTAATGCTTCAAGTATATACATTTCTATAACAGTCTGTTCAGTATAGATCTGTAGTTTTTTGTTGATTGGTATGTGGTTTTAAAAGATTTTATCGATTTATGTAATGTTATGTTCATGTACTTTGCTAGCTATTTACATATCTGATTTATCATTTTTATTTATGTACTTTGTAGTTGGATGTATCATTTAATATTCAGCATATTCAGAAGTAGACTGCGTGGTAGAATTTTTAGTAGATCTGTTTGGCATCTCACTGAAATTTTAGTTTTTATATTTGATTTATGATAAACAGTTTAAAAATATGGTCCTAGCTAAAGAGGGTGTGTGTATATATATATATATATATATATATATATATATATATATATATATATATATATATATATATATATATATATAATTTCTGGATTAAGGTCATTTGTTTCCACCTGTGTATAAATGAGTTTCTATTTCCTTATATGTTTGTTGTTTTCAGTTTTGATAATCTATTTTTTACTTGCAAAAATTTGTAGATGATAAAGTTGTTATTGACATGATATTTATTTTTAGTTTCTCAACTGAAAAAAGAATATTTTTAATAAAAATCATATTTTGACTTTTGATATCAAAAATAATTTTCTGAATAAGTCAAAAAAATTCATTTTTGTCAAAAAATTTCAATTGGCTTTTAATCATTATGATTGTAAAGATTTGGTTTTGTCATTGAATATAAAACTTAATGGTGGAATAGTGTTTTATTCGCCTAGAAGACACTGCTTGCAACTTTTATGTGAAGATATAAATTCATGACTAGTGTTTGTTATAATGGTAAGTTGTTGTGTTACTTGCGTATTGATTATTTTGTATGCGTCTGCTTTCGTTGCTTTAAATTTCTACTTTAGCATTACTGTTTTGTCATAATACTTGTTCTTTCCAAGGGTCCATAGACATTTGGTTAAAGTATATTATATGTAGGTAATTGTGTGTAATTCATTACTTACTCATTGTAAAAGTAGACAGTAGGGTAAAAGAGTAGGCATAAGCAATAATTCATACTAGATCTTAAGCTGCAAGTCAAATTGATAGTTCTGGTTTTTGACTAGATATTACAATACTGTTTTTATGTGAGCATGACTGATGTATTGTTATAGTTGATCGTGTAGTGTGCTTAACGTTGATAATAACTCATGTGATGTATTCCCGTAATCAGTTGTATAATTGTATATCCTAAATTGTTCATCAAGTGGTGTGGAAAATAATCTCATGTAGTCTTAATGCAATATTATATTTTTGATATTAATCTTGCAGTAGGGAGTTTAATTTGTTGGGAAATGCATATTAAAATTTGATATTGAAAGTAAGTAAATATGCTTATGTATAAAGTCCTTCAAAGAACATATTTACAAGGACTTAGATGGTAGATCAAAATTGTTAGGTTGATATGTGCTTAATATTTTATCATTCTGTAAATGAATGTATAGAAGAAAGATCAAAGCTATTAGGGTGATCTATTTTGAAGTGTGATAGATAGGCCTCAACAGAATCGTAGTCTGTCAAGACGGTCGAAAGACTGTAGAAGCCAAGACAAAATCGTGGAGTATCGAGAAAGTTGCTTCAGAATCGTAGTCTGCTTTAGAAGCCACACTCCAAATCGTAGAGATGGTCCGAGGAGCGCCTGCTGAGCCAAGTCAAGAATCACAGTCATCTCTCAGAATTGTGGAGTCTGCAAAACAAGCAAGTAGAGATCGTAGTCTATCAGAGCTTAAGAGAAATCGTAGTGTTCTCTTCGATCAAGGCTGAATAAAGCACGAGCATGTCAAGACTCAACGATCGTGGTGTCTCTCCTGTCATCATCAGAATCACCGAGTCTCATCCATTTGCTGAAGAATGAAGTACAACAAATAAAGAATGACTTATAGACGTTGAGATTTCGGGAATCCCAATGATCTAACCCTCATCCTTAGTATGTATCGAAGAAGCGTATAGAAGAAGCGTAGAAAAGGACTCCATGCTGCTGAAAGCACCTTTTCAGGCGTTAGGTGAGATAGCAGTCTATTGTGTCAGTGGGTCAAACGACAAAACAACAGATTTCTAGGAAGTCAACATCGGTGCTCAGAAATGTCTGATGCATTTAATGCTACAACGGATGTCTTCAACCGACACATTTCAAAGGTTCCTTTATAAGGAAATCAGACATAGATGCAACAAGTAAGCAAGTGCACAACGAAAGCTAAAGAACACTCAACGTTCAAACTCTACGATCCAAGAAGAAAAGTTTGCTCTGCTACTCAGTTCTTTCGAACGTATGCTTAACTACATCTGAGTAGCACAACCCAAGAACTCAACTCTCATTAAATGTATTCCAAGTCTGCTGGACTTGAAGAGTTCTAAGTGAACTATGAAGTTCCAAGACTACTGGTCTTGAAGGAATCTAAGTGGTTCAAAGATTGTAAAGATATCCTTAGTTGATTTCCTAATCGAGGAGTAGAATAGTGGACTAGGAGCCCTGAGTGCTCTGAACTACTTAAAATCACTGTGTCTTCTATATAACTGCTATATCTATCATAACTGCTTATCACCCATAAAATTGGTTTATCTTAAAGAAGGATAAACAAAATATACATTCCGCTGTGGTTAATTTATTAACAAATCTGACAAGTATTTTGTAAAAGAAAATTATTAAAATATCTATTCAACCCCCCCTTCTAGATAACTATTATGCCTTTAGGAACTAACAATTGGTATCAAAACAGGTCTCTCAATTAGCCTACAAAGCTTGAGTAGATCCAATGGCACAACTGATAAGAGAGTCCAAGACCGGAGGAGGCAGCAAGCCACAAATGTGCAACAAAGACAAATTTGCCAACTGGAAAGTTCACATTCAAGCCTATACGGATTCAATAGATGAAGAGCTATTTGAAACTGTTATGAATGGGCCCTGCATTCCAACAAAGCTTGCACCAACTCCAGATGATCTAAATAGAGTTCAAATCAAGATCAAATCAGAATGGATTGACAACAAGAAGAAAACCGTCCATCTAGACAGAAAGGCCAAGAATATTTTGTTCCAGTCTTTAAAAGATGATCTGTTCGAGAATGTGGTCAACATCAAAACTACCAAGGAAGTTTGGGAAGCATTGCTCATTATGCATGAAGAAATAGAAGAAGTCAGAAAAAATAAGCAATCTCTTCTGACTCAACAGTATGAGATTTTTGCCCATGTTCTAGGAGAAAACGTCACTTCTACTTATGAAAGATTCAATGTGCTGCTCAACTCTCTTCAAGCTTTTGGAAAAATCTATCCAAACAAAGATCTTATCATGAAATTCATGAGGGCTCTACCAAGAAAGTGGGATGCCAAAACCACTTGCATCAGAGAATCAAAGAACCTTCATGAAATGACAGTTCAACAACTCTATGACAACCTTCTTACCTACGAACTAGAGCTGACCCAATGAGCAGTGACTCTATCTGAAGGAAGAAAGAAGGACAAAGGAGTTGATCTCAAGGCAACAAAAACCATCTCCAAATCTCATGCTGAAAATGATTCTGACTTTGAGGAGGATGATGACGAGGATATTGTGATGCTGGTAAGAAGACTCAAAAGGTTCATGCGGAAAGGCAAAAGTAGCAGACCTAAGAGATTCAACAACAACAACAGTCAGGAGTAGATCAACGACTTATGCTACATCTGCAAGAAGCTTGGCCATTTCATTGCAAACTGCAACAAACCTCTTAGAGAAGAGCTGCAGAGGTAAACAAATCCAAAGAAGGAGTTCAAAGGCAACAAAAGGCTCCAAAAGAAAGACAAAAGGTCTTGTGGCTAGAGGATCATGGAGTGACTCAGACAACGACACAACTCCTGAGTCTGGAGATGATGAAGAGCCTCAAGTAGAAAATCTGTGTCTAATGGCCAAAAATGCAAAGGACAAGAAAAGCACTGACCATCATGAAGTAAGTATCGATGAAGTATTCGACTTTAACTCTCCTGATGTAGATATTGATTATTTAAGAACTGCACCACATGGCATAACATCTGATCTGCATCAATACATGAAGTGGTTTCAGAGTTCTATCTAAAGATTATTCTCTTCTTCAAAAATAGAAAGAGAAAGTTCAAGAAGAACTAGAGACATCTCTACTAAGTGCTACCTCTCTTTCTAAATTTGAGGCTGAGAATAAACTCTTAAGACAAACCAATGAACTTAACACACAAAGAGAGTCAAATCTAACTTCTAATATTGAGGAACTAGAAAAGACAATCTTAATGTGGAATAAATCTTTTTCATATGGACTCCCTGATCTTCAGTCAGAGAAGTGCTTCTGACAAAATAAGTTTAGGTTTTGGGGAATCTACCTCAATGTCATATGTGGAAAAGCTAAAGGAAACTAACATTAGTAGTGCTTCAAATTTCAATAAAGGCATTACATTTGTGAAATCCTCATAGAAGGAAGAACCAGTGCATCCCTACTCTTCTGATCCAATGCATATTCCAAGACATAATGGATCTCATGTTGGCCTGGGGTTCAAAAAAGAGAAGAGTAACTTAGTCATTACTCTCCAACCTCGAAGGATCATAGAGTCAAGTAAAATCAGCTCCACGAACCAACCAGGAAGGAATAGTAGAGTTAAGTTTCACTCATCACAAATCATGAATCACAATGATGCATAGAAAAAGAAGAATCAGTGTAAGAGAAAGACCACCAAGAATCCACATAAGTCCAAATGGAGAAAGAATCCACACACACACACACAAGCATGCATCATGCTAGATGCTTTGTATGTGATAAATATGGTTATAAGGCTGCATAATGTTAAAATAATCGTCTCTGTATAATAAACCCAAAGTCAAGCAGATTTGGGTCCCTAAGGGTACTAACAAGGTAGGACCCATGCAAGTCTGGGTACCAAAATGAGAGTTTAACCTTACTGCAGAAACAGAGCTCCACGATCAGAACTTGGTATCTGGACAGTGGATGCTCAAGGCACATGACCAGGAACAAATCCCTTCTGTCTAACTTCATGGAGAAGGAGGGTCCGACAGTAATCTTTGGAGACAAGGGCTCTAACAAGACAAGAGGATATGGCTCAGCTGGGAATGAAGTAGTGTCCTTTAGCAAAGTTGCCTATATGGAAGGATTAAAGCATAATCTTCTGAGCATAATCCAACTCTGCGACAAGGGTCATCAAGTCACCTTCCTCAACAATTAGTGCCAAGTCAGAGATCTGAAGAACTCTTCTATAAAGTTGACCAGAACAAGAGAAGGGAACGTCTACACTGTTAATCTTGCTCAACTAAGTTCTGATGAGATAATATGCTCTCTTGCTAAAGCCTTTGAAGAAATGACCTGGCTATGGCATAGAAGGTTGTCTCATCTCAACTTTAAAAGTATGTTAAAACTGGCCTCCAAAGATCTGGTAGCATGTTTACCCAAGCTCAGCTTCGTCAAAGAAAGGCCATGCAATGCCTATCAGCTTGGAAAACAAACTAAGAGTTCATTCAAAGGCAAAACGATCAAATCAATTGATAAGCCCCTACAGTTACTTCATATGGATCTTTTTGGGCCAATTCCAACCATAAGCCTTGGAGGAAAGAGATACTCATTGGTCGTGGTGGATGACTACACCAGATACACATGGGTGTTCTTTCTAAATTCTAAGGATGAAACAAGCCCCCAACTCATCAAGATGTTCAACCTGGTGATGAACGAAAAAGGAGAAAAGATCAAGGCTATAAGGAGTGATCATGAAAGAGAGTTTGAATTCTCTGAGATGGATCAGTTTTATGCAAACAATGACATCAGTCATAACTTCTCAGCTCCACGAACTCCACAACAAAATGGAGTAGCTGAAAGAAAGAACAGAATGCTGATTGAAGCCGGAAGAACTCTACTAGTAGCAACTCATCTGCCTGAATACTTCTAGGCAGAAACTATCAACACTGCGTGCTACACTCAGAACATATCTCTTGTTCACTCTACATTAAAGAAGACTCCCTATGAGCTGTGGAGAGGAAGAAAGCCAAATGTCAGTTATTTCCATGTGTTTGGCTTTGCATGCTACATTCTCAACAATGAAAAATAATATCTGACTAAATTCCAACCCAAGTCAGACGAAGGAATCTTTATTGGATATGCCACAGACAGTAAGGCCTATAGAGTGTTCAACAAGAAGATTCTGAGTGTTGAAGTCTCGATTCATATCATCTTCGATGAAACAGAATCAGATAAATATGTGCCTCAAGACAATGTGATCGACGACTCAGACACTACGAATGAGATGGTCAAGCCTAACACCACGATCACATCCCTAGAAGATGAAATCGTCGAGCCTGAAGAAGAGATTACATAGAGAGCTACACCAAACGACGAACCTCTGCAACAAGAGACAGAGGTTGATCTTGAAAAATTCAGACAAGAAGGCACCAGAATAGATGTTCCAACAGGGAACAGATGGGCAAGAGATCACACTTAAGATCTGATCATTGGAGATCCAAATGCAAGAAGATTTGCCACCCAAAATGAAAGTTTTTATCTGAGCTTTCTGTCCCAAATGGAACCCAAGAAGATAGAAGATGCTATGGAAGATTCTAGTTGGATAAAAGTTATGCAAGAGGAACTGAATCAGTTTGAAAGAAGCAAAGTCTGGAGATTAGTCCCTAGACCAAGAAGTCACCTAGTTATTGGCACCAAATGGGTCTTCAGAAATAAAATGGATGAAGATGGGGTAATCACAAGGAAAAAGGTAAGACTAGTGGCCAAAGGTTATTCCCAAGAAGAAGGCATCGACTACGAAGAGACCTTCGCACCTGTTGCCAGACTAGAAGCTATCAGGATATTCCTTGCCTTTGATGCCCATATGAAGTTTAAAGTTTTCCAGATGGATGTCAAGAGTACATTTCTGAATGGTGAACTTTAAGAAGAAGTATATGTGGAGCAACCTCCAGGTTTCGTCAATCCAACTCTCTCTAATTATGTCTATAGATTAGACAAAACCTTATATGGACTTAAACAAGCTTCTAGAGCATGATATGAAACACTAACTAACTTTCTTATTAAAAATAGTTTCACTAGAGGTAGAGTAGATACCACATTATTTCTTAGGAAGCATAAAAATAAAGTCTTACTAGTTCAAATATATGTAGATGATATTATCTTTGGTTCTACTAATAAAAATCTGTGCAAGAGATTTGTCAAGCTTATGCAGAGCAAGTTTGAAATGAGTATGATGGGTGAGATGAATTTCTTCCTTGGACTGCAAATGAAGCAGACTGATAACGGTATCTTCTTTAACCAAGTCAAGTATATTAAAGACTTACTTAAGAAGTATAGCATGGAATCAACCTCTCCCATGAAAACACCAATTGCTCCAGCAACTAAACTTGACAAAGATGAGAAAGGTAAATATATTGACATTACTCAATACAGAGGTATGATAGACTCTCTTCTATATCTAACTGCCAGTAGACCAGACATAATGTTTGCAACATGTATATGTGCTAGATTTCAGGCTAATCCTAAGGAATCTCACCTAACTGCTGTAAAGAGAATTTTTAGGTATCTCAAAGGCACACCTCACTTGGGACTTTGGTATCCCAAGGAGTTCTCCTTTGAACTGACATGATATACAGATGTTGATTTTGCAGGCTGTAAGATCGATAGAAAAAGTACCAGTGACACTTGTCAATTGCTAGGAAACAGACTTGTGTCCTGGTTTAGCAAGAAACAAAATTCAGTATCTACCTCAACAACAGAAGCTGAATACATTGCTATAGGCAGCTGCTGTGCTCAAATCTTATGGATGAAGAACCAGCTAGCAAACTATGGGTTTGACATCAAATCTATACATGTTCACTGTGATAACACTAGTGCCATAGCAATAACACATAATCCTATTATGCATTCTAGGACTAAGAATATAGAAATAAGATATCATTTTATTAGGGATCATGTACGAAATAGAACTATATCTTTACAATACATCCCTATTGAAAATCAGCTTACTGATGTCTTTACAAAACCATTAGAAGAATCCTGATTTAATAAATTCATAAGTGAGTTAGGTATGCTAAATCTACAACCATAAATTCTATGCTCTAGTTGGTGTTAACTATGCAGATAAAAAGGCTATGATAAACTTGTAGAGAAACCACGATCCTGGAGCAGTCTCGACATGGCAGAAAAGTCCACTATGATGACATCATTTCTATCAATACTAAGCAATACTTCTGATGAGCGCCTCAGGGACAAACCTGACCCTTAGTTTTAGGCCAAGAGGTTGGCCCTTCCTGGGCTACCTTAATCTAGAAGGGATGCTAATTCAGAGTGCATCACAAGAACCTAGAAAGACAATGATCGTGGAGCAGGTTTAGCAGTGTACTCAACATTCATAGAGCAACCTCAATGATCGTAGTCGTCCTAAAGGATCCACCAGCTCAGGGGGAGCTAAGGGCAGATCAGTATTTTCCATATTACTTAAAATCATGGAGCCTTGTAGAATTCAACAAGTGTCCCACTCTGCAGATCATGAGGGAAGTTACAGATACATTTTGAAAAACGTCCTTTGATGATTCACCTTTGAAATTCAAAAGCTCATTCCTTCTTTCTCTCTCTAAAGAAACCCTAGCTTTCAGAACGCTCAACAAAATTTCTATTCGGTTTAGAAAAACCATAGTAATCAATGGTTGCTTCCAATGTTGTATCTGGTTACCAACTACGCTTTGACTAATTCAATACAGCTGACCCACAGTTCCACAAAGTTCTAACTCTTTTGAAAAAAGTTGGTCTCGAAGAAGCTCTGAGCACCAGCACAAGGATTTACCCGAAGCTGGTGAAAGAATTCTACTACAATGGAGTCTACAAAAATGACATCATCACTAGAAAGGTCAAGGGGGAGCAGATTCGACTCAAAGCTGAAGATATAAACCTAGCCTTAGGTTTTAAATTAAAGGGACTTTCATCTCTGAGTGTCATTAACTTTCATGAAGGTCTGAAGAAGATGCACCACAAGAAGTCTCAGAGTGTCAAGGGCTACAAGAAGAAAGAATTTCCCCAGAAGTATGAATTTTTGGCTGATATTGTTGGGAAATGCATATACTGCAAAAACTCTGGCCACGACTCTATGAATGAGGTCCAACTGAAGCTCATGACATCAATCTACTTCAGAATTCAACTCAACTATGGAGCATTGTTCATAGAATAGATTGGGAAGTGGATGCTCAGCTCAAAGAAGACGAAAAGCTCTGGCAAAATGCTTTATAAGAGATTAATCAGTATAATTCTGCAAACTGCTCTGGGAGACAAAATTGGAGACAAGGAAGGAGAAACCATCAACCCCAACAGAAAGATGACCCAGCAGTTGTTTCAAAATTGGAAAAGAAACCCGACAGAAAATGTGAAGATGATGTCTGAATCTAGTGGAAGGACTGGTGAAGTGAAGAAATCAGGTTTGCCGAGAAATATGTCAGTTGTGAAGGAAGCTGAGGAAGAAGAAGTCAATCAAGAGGAACCCATAACTTTGATCAAAAAAAGTAAGGGTAGGAGGAAATTAAATGTTCAAATAACAGAAGAGCCTCAAGGCTCAACCACTGATGCACCCCAAGAAGGTTTGGGCAAAGAGATTCAAGGTCTGTTTACACAAAGGGAACTCATCCTAGAAGTAACCGAATCACCAGAAGAAATTTTGAAGGAAATAAAGAAGAAGAAGAAGATGAGGACTGAAGAAGAAGATGAAGATAGATCCACCATCTCTCAGCTTCTTAAGAAGGGAAAATGCAGCAGGCGCATATCTAAAGAATCTTTGACCACGATCGTAGAGAAATAGAGGATGATGATCGTAGAGTCAAGGGTTGCTAGTCAAAGTGAAGAAGTCTTTGAGACTATGACTCAGCGTGAACAAGTAAATATTGCTAAGGATGAACAATGTGCTAGAGGATTCACAAATTTGGAGTCGAGAAGATCGAAGAGAAGGTTAATCAAGAAGGTTGACCTTGAGTTGCAAAGAGCTATGCTAACGATTAAAGAGGAGGAAATGAGGGCATATGCAAACATTGAAGAGGATCAACAAAATGCCAATCAGAAAGATGATCACATTGAGGGGGAGCCATTCAAAGTCTCTAAGCCAGAGAATGCTACAACTGATGGGGAGCTGCAAGAAGATGCTCATGAAGCTCCCTCAGCCCCTCAAGAAATCATAGTCTCTTAAGCTATGGAAATGGAAAGTGTTGAAGCTATGGAGGTGGAAAGGGCTGAAGAACAAAGAAGAAATGAGGAGATGATTGATGTGGTGGAAATCTCAAATGAAGATAATAGAGACAGGGAAGAAGAAGAGGATGAAGAAGTTGAGATTATCGTAGAAGGTTGGAATGGATATAGGAGAGCCAACTACAATCAGTTTTTCTCCTACTTACCAATGATGTTTTATCACAGAGCTCTGATTCTCAACTCTCAGGATCACATGTTCTGAACTTACAAAGCTTATCCAGTAATTTTAGTACTAGCTCATGGATTCCCAAATAACCTCAATTTTGCTCAGAAGCTGATCATAAATCATTCTTCTTCAGAAACTAAACGTGAGGTAAAATCTATTCCCATCTCTCCTGTAGTTAACCACTGCCCTCCATCAAACTTCAATCAATTTTATGAACTGCCAAGATGGTTAGAAGTGGTTCTTCACCCCTTAAATCAATTTTCAGCTATAGAATCCCAACATTCTATAACTAATGAACCAAATACACCTTACTTCATGTATGTACCATCTTCAACCACTTTTAACTCCACGAACCTCGATCCTACTCAAATTGTGGAGTCACCTACTCTACCAGCTTCAAAAGCCTCTTTTCTCGCAACTCAAACCTCTATTCCTGAACCTTATTCAGACATTCCTTCTTTATCAAACAATAATTTTTTCAGTCTTGCTCTTGCGCTCTCAAATCTGCAAGATACAAGAGCCTCTTCTACGGACACTCAAAAAATTCTTGAGCTTCTCTCAGTTCTTCCCACCAAATCTGAGTTGTCTCACGCATCATAGAAAGTGACCACAAAAATTCAAGAAGATCTAGAAACTCATTCTCTGCTTGTTCATACACGGTTAAACCATTTGATTGATGCTGCCAACACTCTTCCTAGTAACCTGAGTTCTGAGCTCACAAAGAAGCTATGGGAGATCATCAACGAAATGATCCATAACATAAATAAAAGGGATCAAATTCACTTCCAATCTACCCGGAAGCATAAGGAACCAGTTATCCTTCTTCAGCAGAATCAGGAGGCTCAAAACAAAATCCTTGTGGAAAGCCTCTCTAGCCTACGATCTTCTATGACTGAACTCCAAGCGTATTCTAAGAATCAGATGAAACAAACAGACAATGTCTTGGCCATTCTTCAAAAACACACATCACAATTTGATTCTTTGGTTCAAGAAAATTGTGAAGACATTGCTCAGTCAAGGAATAAACTCCACGAACTTGTTCAAGGCATGAATCGTCTGTTAGAAAACATTCGAACCCTGGATGCTGACATAAAGGTGGATAATAAAGAGGAAGGAGAGAAAGGCAAAGGTAGAGGCAAATGAAAATAAATTGCTCAATCTTCAAGGAGTCCTCTCTCAAGACAGCCTCGCTATCAGACTCCACGAACTGAGCAGCAGCAGCGCCAACCAATTCTCATGGCGCAACCGCTAAGGAGTTAAGGGCCATCTCCTAGCTCACAAGGAGAAACTACTACTGGCTTTAACATGCCAATTGGAGATCCTACATTTATGAACAGACATGATAATGGAGAAAGGCTAAGTCAAAGTGAGCTGGAAGATATTACATGGGGAGATGAAGCCAGCAGGAGAAGGAGAGCTACAGAGCATGACAATCCTCCTAGGAGAAAAAGGCAGAGGAGATAGAGATAAGTTGAAATTTATTTCTTATTGATGTAACTATGCTAAAATGTAATATCTGTCTAATAACATCAATAAATTCATGCTTATTCTCTATAGATTTTAGCTGCACACTGAAACACTATCCTGTATTTAGAAATTGATATTTTGATGCAAATTTTCTTTGGTATGTCAACATCAAATAGGGGGAGATTGTTGGGAAATGCATATTAAAATTTGATATTGAAAGTAAGTAAATATGCTTATATGTAAAGTCCTTCAAAGAACATATGTACAAGGACTTGGATGGTAGATCAAAATTATTAGGTTGATCTGTGCTTAATATTTATCATTCTGTAAATGGATGTATAGAAGAAAGATCAAAGCTGTTAGGATGATCTATTTTGAAGTGTAATAGATAGGCCTCAACAAAATCGTAGTCTGTCAAGATGGCCGAGAGATTGCAGAAGCTAAGGCAGAATCGTGGAGTATCGAGAAAGTTGCTTTAGAATCGTAGTCTGCTTTGGAACCTACACTCCGAATTGTAGAGATGGTCCGAGCGCCTGCCGAGCCAAGTCAAGAATCACAACCAGCTCTCGGAATCGTGGAGTCTGCAAAACAAGCAAGTAGAGATCATAGTCTATCAGAGCTTAAGAGAAATCGTAGTGTTCTCTTCGATCAAGGCTGAATCAAGCACGAGCATGTCAAGACTCAACTATAGTGGTGTCTCTCCTGTCAGCATCAGAATCATCTAGTCTCATCCATTTGCTGAAGAATGAAGTACAACAAATGAATAATGGCTTATAAACGCTGAGATTTTGGGTATTCCAATAATCCAACACTCATCCTTAGTATGTATCGAAAAAGCATATAGAAGAAGCTAAGAAAAGGACTCCATGCTGCTAAAAACACCTTTTCAGGTGTTAGGTAAGATAGCAGTCTGTTGTGTCAGTGGGTCAGACGACTGAACAACAAATTTCCAGGAAGTCAACATCGGTGCTCAAAAATTTCTGATGCATTTAATGCTATAACGGATGTCTTCAACGAACACATTTCAACGGTTCCTTTATAAGGAAATTAGACATAGATGCAACAAGTAAGCAAGTGCACAACGAAAGCTAAAGAACACTCAACGTTCAAACTCTACGATCTAAAAAGAAAAGCTTGCTCCACTACTCAGTTCTTTCAAACGTATGCTTAACTACATCTGAGCAGCACAACCCAAGAACTCAACTCTCATCAAGTGTATTCCAAGTCTGCTGGACTTGAAGAGTTCTAAGTGAACTTAGAAGTTCCAAAACTGCTGGTCTTGAAGGAATCTAAGTGGTTTAATGATTGTAAAGATATCCTTAGTGGATTTCCTACACGAGGAGTAGAAGAGTGGACTATGAGCCTTGAGTGCTCTGAACCACTTAAAATCACTGTGTCTTCTATATAACTACTATATCTGCTTATCACCCATAAAATAGGTTAAATACTTTTTTAGTCACTGTACTATATGTCAATTTATAGATGGATAACTGAACTTTTTTTTCTTACAGTCAATTCACTATACTTGACTTTTCTAACAAAAAGTTAAAAAAACCGTTAAGTCAAGTTGACTTTAACGGAAAATGACACATCAGCTGTTGAGTTGTCCAAAAAAAAGCTGATGTGGCGTCCTTGTGTGACGTGATAGTGATTATGTGGATTTGGAAGAAATTTTTTATGAAGAAAATGAAAAATATATTTTAAAGTATAATATAAATTTAAAAAGTGTGCCAAAAAACAATAAAATAAATTAAAAATGTATTTAATTATTTTTGTAATTAATATCAAATAAATTTTTATTTATAATTAAGTCATTTATAAAATAAAAAATCCAAAAATATGCTAATTAAAATTAAGGGAAATGTGAAATATATTTAGGGGGAAATGAAAGAAAATTATAATAAAACCAGAAAATTTAGCAAAAAATACATGGTCAAAATTAAAAAATAAAAAAAGTTATAAAATAATTAAACAAAAACTCACTGCTTCTGCTCAGGGTACGGCGCAGCTGCACTGCCCTAAGCCTTGGCACCGACGCAGCTGCGCTGGTGCACGACCTCAGAAAGCCAACAGGCGCAGCTACGCCGTTTCTGCCTTTGGTACTGGCGCAGCTACGCCAGTACGCAGACAGAAACTGCAGCAGCTTCAGCCCTGTTACACACCAACACTCCAATTTCCCAATTCCTATCGAAATTTACATACCTAAAAACTAGAATTTGGTAATAACATCACCAAGCATGTAATTCATGATTCTACCAACATAAACAATATATATAAAATCAACTTTCAAGGATTAAAAATCATATTTTACCAATTTCTTCATATTTCAACACTTTTAGCGAATTCGATTACCAAATCTTTGTTTCCTAACCAATTTACACCATTTCAATTACGTTGTTTTCGTTTCTTGCTACACTAACACAATCTATAATCAATTTGCAGATTCTAACAAGGATTGGACACCAAATTTTGGACTCAATTAAGCCATTTTACATATACATAAGACTGTTATTGGAGTCTTCTAGTTCAAACCCAATGTTCATGAATTTGATACTCCAAAACCATATGAAAGAAACTTATATCAAATTTTAACCATCTACAACACAATAATTCCCAATTCACAGATATTAGAAATCACAAAACTACAAATTGGAAGTAAGAATAGGTTATACCTTCTAGTCCTTGATTTGCAAGATGATGATAACAAAGTTTAGCAATTCTTCTCCTTCTTCTTGATAAAATTACAGAGAATTCTCTCTCAATTTCACTGTGTTTTCTCTCTTCCTCACCAAACTCTATATGTTTTTCTTAGTTAGCCTTAGGAGAAATACACATAGTTATAAACTGATATGGCCTTCCTCTCCCCCACGTACTCTTCAGGTAAGAACCCAAAAAGTTACGTCAGTTAGATTAAGCCAAAGGCCACAATGTCTTGTTTTGCTACACTTAGTTTAGGTTTCTAATTTATTTTGATAACATTTATATTATATAGTTCTATTTGTCACACTTTTATTTAATTAATTTATGTTATTACAATTACAATTATAATTTCTATTATAATTATTTTTATACTTAACTAATTATTACACATTTAATTTAATTATTAAATTAAACTAAAACATCATTTTATTTATTTAATTTTTTTCTTAAATATTAAATAATTTATTTAATTTAATTATTTCATTAAATTAAATCTCTCAATAAATAAATCAATTAAAAATTTTATTTAATTCAATAAATATTTAACATAAATTACAAAATTCTCAATCGTTACATCCTTCCCTCCTTAAAAAGATTCTGTCTCCAGAATCACGACTCGGTAAATTCATTCGTCATAGGGACTGTTACTGGATGTTATGTCTCTCACTTAGGTCGGTGCCAATTCACAGGGTATATTTTTATAAACTTTTGAGGATTTTTCAACTAGTGTCTCTACATATTCTCCGAGTGCATACTTAGACTAATTTGTCTTGGTCTATTTCGTGTACTTAGAGACCATGGGGAGGTGCTGCTAAAATTTTGTTAAAACAGTAGAAATGTGCTCAAGATTGGTACTAGTGAGGAGACACATCCAGGAATGAGATAGAAGCCTAACCCCTATAGAGTGGAGATATATACTAGGTAAACTAAATTCATGCATGTACCTCATTCATGATTATTCTTGTTCTAATTAGGTATTTTCTTTAATATAAGATGTCAGCCGACCGGAGTTGGATGTACCGTAGGATACGGATTGATGGGAGGGGATTAGTTGATGCGTACTGTGATGGGGTGTCCAATTTTATGAATAAAGCAATAGAACATACTGATGATCCAAACAAAAAGATGAGATGCCTGTGTCTGAAGTATAAAAACATGATCTGGAAGACTACCGACGAAGTTAAATTTGACTTATATTCGCGTAGGTTTGATGAATCAGTTGAGTTTAGAGAACTGAGGAAGAGAAAAAATTAGAGGATGAAAATGATTTTGGTTCTGACGGGTTTGACGACGTACTACTTCTTAACTAATTGGTGTTTTGTAAATATTTTACTACTAAAAACAATCATTAAAATAATTTAACTGAAATTTAATTAATATCATCTATGTCTGTTATTTCAGTAGTACAGCTATGCCTAGACATAGCGGTGGAGGTGACCATAAAGGCGGCCGCATAGGATCGGGTGACGGCTCCCAAGGTGGGTCGTCTTCATCAACTAGTGAGTTAATTTTGTTTTGGCCCAAGAACACTTATTTTCATAATTTTTTAAGAAAAAATGTCCATTTACTATTTTTTGACAACGTCATACATAACTAAGGTGACCGTACACGCTATATGCATGCGATTTAGCCAGTATGTGCGGTACGATGCCACCTTTATGGTGACACTATTGCGCAAGTTTCACGTAAGTTGAATTACATATATTAAATCAAAAATTTGGTCCTAGTTATTTACATATTTTTCAAATAATTATTGATACGTACGTTATGTCCACTGACGCGGACATCGACACTGTTATTATTGCACACATTTCGAAGAACTTTGTGGGTTGGCTGTACGAGATGCGGCAGAGGGCATCCCGAGTAGGTAAAGAATCGCCTGGGACTACTATACAAGATCATCAGTCATCGGCAGTATCAGATGTAGAATGGGCTTCCATGTGTACGTACTGGGATGATGTCGCCTTCAAGACCAAGTCCGAGCAGATGAAGAAGAATCGAGGCCAGCTATGGATTGTATATACTTCTGGCACGCAGTTGTTTCAGAAGGTTAAGTTAGTATATATTTATATTTAGTTTAGTTTAATATTAAACTGCATATATAATAAAGTAAGGTATTATAAATTAATGTATGATTTAGGCCAGGCGGAGCAGCTTGGGCCTACCTTCTACTATGATGGAGTTTTAGGATAGAGTCCATACGTCGAAGGATTCGACTTCGTCGTCGATGATGTCTCCCGCAACATTAGCTATACAGGTAATACATTTATTATAATGATTATAATTTAGGATCATATTACGTAATTAATATGATGATATCGAGTTAACTCACATGTACATATATTAAATTACAGGAGCAATTTGAGAAGCTCCGGGACACGTGTGTAGTTTATCTCAGACGTTAGATTCCATTATCCCGAGACGTTAGATTCCATTATCCCTTCGCCTGAGATTAGTTTATCTCAGGACGAGGAGATGACACTTTTGAAAGTAGTATGCACACAAGCCAATCATGTATGATGATAAAGCATATACTTTGTAACAATCTTATTCATTTATTAATAAAAGAATTATTTATTTAAAGGCGTTTATATTATCTACGTAATGCTGTTATATTTAAATGTGATAAACCCATAGTTTTAAGCAATACTTTTAAAATCATGATGATGATCATGCTAATGAGATCTAAACTCTTAGATAGCTTAAAACTATAATAGTTCCCAATTGATGGATTACTAAATTGAGGAATAGTGAATCCATATAGATTGGTACATACGTTACTTGCTCTTTGGAAGAGGATGATCGATCTCATAATCATTTGTGTGGAGACACTAAAGTAAGTATGTAGGTATTTATTAGAGAATAAGTACATTGAATGTGGCTCGCTAAGGAAAACGTAATGGAGTTTTACTCGCCTATCAATAGGAATTCGTTTAGTGATAGCAGTACAAGTAAGCCTTAGACTTGAGATCATCATAGTATCTTATGTACGATGAGTTATACTTTGACATGTCCCTTAAGACCCTAAGGGTATATCAAAGGGTATGCTTGGGTATAATTAATTATACATGAAGATAATGAATGATCAATAAAGGATCTACCACTTCTAGTAAAAGAAATGAATATCCTATGTGATTCGATAAATAACAACTCAGTAGTCCTTGACCAAGGCAGAATAAAATTAGAAAATTATTTCTAATTTGCACAATCGGAGTTTGTGCATTTAGGATTGGAATACATAAAATTAAATAAAATAAGACTTGATAGTAAATTCATGTCTTATATTTAATTGGAACATTATATGGTAGAAGGAATGAATTGTGCAGTAACTAGTTACTCAAAGGTTCATTTATGATTAATGTTGAAATATATATTATCTGGAAAGTTGTTGATCGCTAAGGGGGCTTAACCTTATTATAGAATGAATATTATTTAATTAAATGAATTATTAGTTTAATTTATTTATTTAAATAAGATTACTATTGTTCTAATTGATTTATTCACAACCGATTTAATATGGAAAACCTAAAGGGTCACACCATAAAATGAAGAATAATTATTAAAGAAGATAATGACATAATAGTAATAATAAGTTAAGTATATTTAATTTAATCTATGGTGATAGAATAAATTAAATAACTTAATATTTATTATTTAATATTTTAGAAATATTAAATATAAGTTCATAAGAGGAGTCTTATTATTATTATTATTATTATTATTATTATTATTATTATTATTATTATTATTATTATTATTATTATTATTTAATTCCTAAATGAGTTTGAGAATTAATTAATTAGATACACTCTCTCATATATATTCTTAATAAGATTAAGGGGATATTTAATTAGAAGAGTTTACTTATTTCTAATTGAATTGGGAAGCCTAATTAATTAAAAGGGTTTAATTAATTAATATGAAACTCTAATCGCCTACATTTATAAATAAGAAAGTTTTATTATAGAACGTGATGAGTGAGTTTCATACCTACGAATCGGGTTCCTATTTGGACTTAAACAGTGTTTATTCCGTCTATTTTAGTTTCGTTTTACGTGTGTTTGTGTTTGTTTTGTTTGTAGGTTTCATTACGTGTTAACATTGGTACAATGGTGGCAATTCGACGGAAAACAACATGAAAAGAAAGGAAATGAGAAACGACAGTCTTGATACCCCGTCGGGGCGGGCCCTATAACAAAGAAATACCCCACCAGGGCGGGATACACGTGAAAAATAATCAGTACCCCGCCGGGGCGGGCACTCCCAAGGCTAAACACCCCAGCCTAGGCGGGGGTGCGCGGACAGAGAGGAGGTGTTCTGAAGCAATTCAATTACTGAGGAGGCGTGGATAGAATATAGTTGGCTTCAATTGGGACTGGAATTGGCACGTTTTTATCAGCTATTACAGAGACTAAGTGAGGAGAACACGTAGAGGAATGATACACTTAATCAATTACAATTTTGAACCCTAATTTGGAGAAAAATTGTGGAGGAACAGATTGAAGAGCAAGATCACGAAGATTTCAAAATTAAAGGCAGAGAAGGGTGGTTCTATACTGTTCAATCTCTTTTATTCGGTTTCTGTAAATTGGGATGATTTATTCTTTAATCTATTAAGTTTTTAATTCATTAGTTATGAACTAAATTACTTATTAAGCTTGCAATGGATCTTTAATGTGGAATGATGATTATCATACTTTGAATTCAGATCAATAAAGCTATATTTTCAGTTCATCTATTGTGATTTGTGCTTAATTTATGGATTGGTTGATCACCAATTCTATGTGAATTTGTATGGATTCTAGAGATGAGATATGAATCTAAACTTAGTCCTAATAGCATGTGATCTTGATTTCTACGTTTTGATGGAATTCTTGATGTATGTTTAGGATAAAGATATACTTAACATCGCATGTAATCGTGTAAGAACTTGAAATTTAAACCCTCGTTGATTTTAATTCACATAGAGATATAGTGAATTAGTTAATTAGGGTGTTTGGCTTAATTTTATCAATTATGGATTTAAGTTAATATGGTGTTAGTGCATTGAGAGATGACTAATTCTACTTTAGTGTTCTTAATTAATGAACTGAGATAGTTAATTGAATTGAATAAAAGTGTGATAATCCGAGTGAAAGCTTAAAGTGAAACTGTAGACTTAATTCTCCATTATTTGATTAAAATTTGCGGTAGCGAGTTGTGTTGATTTGTTTTGATTTCTAGTTTATTAGTAATTTTCTTTATTCTAAATCATTAATTCGATTAATTTAATAAAATTGAAATAATATAAAGCTGATAATTGTTATATTAAAATTGACTTGTCTCTGTGGGAACGATACTCAACTTATCATTATATTACTTGTTGACCACGTATACTTGCGTGCTGTGCGTATTTAGATTACACCCAACAAGTTTTTGGTGCCATTGTCGAGGACTAGTTTTGATTTTATTGCTTTCAATATCAGTTTAATTAGTTCAGTTTTAGTTAAACAAATTTTCTTTTTGTTTTTGCTATTTCTTATTTCAGGTTCTCTCACTTGGTGTATGCAAACTCGGTCAAAGGAACCGGACTTGCTTCCTTTTGAGGACGACATCGAACGAAGGTTTTAGAGGCTTAGTAAGTGGATTAAGAACATTATGGAGAATTTTGATAAGGAAGAAAGTATGACTGCAGAGGATCAGAAAGCACTGAGAGACTATGCTACTCCCAGGGTTACTAAAATTCAGTCAAGTATCACCAAGCCTGCAATAGCTGCTAATAACTTTGAGATAAAGCCTGGGACGATTCAGATGATACAGAATTTAGTACAGTTTGGGGGAATAGCTAATGATGATCAGAACGAGCTTTTAGTTAGCTTTCTAGAGATTTGTGATACCTTCAGATACAACGAGGTATCTGATGATGCAGTTAGGCTTCAGTTATTTTCGTTCACATTGAGGGACAAAGCGAAGAGTTGGTTACACTCACTACCGCCATGGTCAATTACTACTTGGGATGACCTTGCTCAAAAATTTTTAGCTAAATTTTTCCCACCAGCGAAGACTGCTAAGATGAGGAATGAGATTACGATGTTTAAGCAGCAGTATGGGGAGTCTCTGTACGAAGCTTAGGAAAGGTACAAGGAATTACTAAGAAAGTATCCGTATCACGGACTACCCAAGTGGCTGCAGATGAACACATTTTACAATATGCTAAATGGAAATCTCCGTACTAGTATTGATGCAGCATCTGGGGGAGCTTTTATGGCTAAAAGTTTTGAGGAAGCATATGATCTGATTGAGACAATGGTTGTTAACAAATACTAGTGGCCCACATCTAGAATGACACAACCTAAGGTAGCTGGGCTTGTTAGAAGTAGATGGAGTAACAGCTCTAGTGGCACAGATTTCAGCATTGTCAAAGAAGATGGATGCCCTCACGGGTGCACATGTTCAGCATGTGGCTTATTTTTGTGAATTATGTGTGGGAGAACATTCAACAGAGCAGTGTGCCATAAATCCAGCAGCGGTTCAGTTTGTAGGCAGTTATAATAGAATTCCGCAGAATCCATACCAGAATGCCTACAATCCGGGGGCTAAGAACCATTCAAATTTTTCGTGGAGTAATAATCAAAATCAACAAGCTCCACGACGATCTTATCCCCCAGGGTTCCAAAATCAGCATCAACAGTTAGCTCCACAACAAGAGAAAAAGTCAGATTTGGAGGAGCTATTGTTGAAATACATATCCAGTAATGAGGCAGCTATGAAAACACAAGCGGCGGTGATTAAGAACTTAGATAATCAGATGGGACAGCTTATGTTGGCTTTGAAAAATAGACCATAAGGGACGTTGTTGAGTGATACTGAAAAGAACCCCAGAGGAAATCATGAGCAGTGTAATGCTATTACACTTAGGAGTGGTAAAGAATTGAAGTTTGACTATGATAGGAAAACAAGTAAAGATGAGGTTTATGAAAATGAAGGGATAGATTTGGCAAAGAAAACTAAGGAAAAAGTTGTGGGAAAGCTGAATGAAGACAAACAGAATGGAGTCACACCACCTGTACCTTTTCCTTAACGGTTGGAAAGTCAAAAGCTAAAGGACCAGTTTTCTAAGTTTATGGACATATTCAAACAGTTGCACATCAATATTCTATTCGCCGAAGCATTGGAGCAAATGCCACACTATGTCAAGTTCATGAAAGAGATTCTTTCAAAAAAATGCAAGCTCAAGGAATTCAAAATAGTGGTGTTAACGAAAGAATGCAGTACAATTCTGCAGAAAAAGCTTCCCCATAAATTGAAAGATCCGAAGAGTTTTACTATTCCTTGTGCAATTGGTAATCAAAACGTAGGAAGAGCTCTATGTGATCTAGGAGTAAGTATCAATCTTATGCCACTATCCATATACAGGAAGTTGGGCTTAAAGGAAGAAAAGCCAACAAACATCAGTCTACAACTTGCAGATAGATCAATCACGTATCCATTGGGCATAGTAGAAGATGTGTTGGTAAAAGTGGACACATTGATTTTTCCAGCAGATTTTGTGATGTTGAATTTCGAAGAGGATAAGAACATCCCGATCATCTTAGGACGACCATTCCTTGCAACAGGACGAACACTAATTGACGTGCCTAATGGAGAATTAACCATGAAAGTGTTCGATCAGGTAGTGAAAGTGTTCAAAGAAATTCATATCCTAATTGACAAGGAGGAGAATGATTTGATCGAAGATTCTACACATGTTAAAAACAAATACTGTAGAAGGGTTGGTGGTCTAAAAGCGCTAATTGAGGATAGTAAGTCAACATCATTCCCGGAAGTGCAGATAAACAGGCATACAATAAAGCATTGTTGGCTATGCGCGATAAATAAATAGCATGCCAAAAATATCCCAACTGATCTAGGCTAGACACGGAGTAGTCAGGCTGAAAGACTAAAAAACAAGCGCTCATTGGGAGGCAACCCAATTCTCTTGTCATTTACAGTATTTTTGTTTCTTGTTATTCAATTCGTAGTTTAGATAATAAGTTAGTATTACATAGTTCACGTGTGTACAATTCTTAGTTAGTTAGTTAGTTAATTTTCAGTATTTTTCAACATACTTACTCAAACTCCATGAAATTATCTTATATAATGGGTTTTATTGGTTTCAGGTACTAATGATGAAGTTTGCTATGCGCGCGGGTCAAAAATTGATTAAAAATTGAAGTTCTACAAAAGAGGGACCCTCGTCCCAGCCACTACAACAAAAAGGCTTATCAGCAACCGCATATCTGTGACCGCATATAGTCGCAGATGAGTATTAGCGACCGACTGTAGTCGCTGATATTAGTCGCAGATAATCTGGTTGCTAGATGGACGTCAGCGACCATTATTAGCGACCGACGTATCCGCGACCGATATCAGCGACCGACTCCGTCGCTAATCTGACTCATGTTGAGTCAGTTATCAGGGATGACGTGGCACACGTGTTAGCGACCGTAAAAAGCGACCGCGTCAGTCGCTAAGTATCCAAAGGATATTAGCGACCGCTCTTAGTAGTAGCGACCGAATACGGTCATTGATGTTAATAATTTTTTTTAATATTTTTTCCTGTTTTATTGATTTCCCAAAAAAATATACCTGTTTTGTACCTACTTTCACTCCCAACACAGCAGTATATATAAGCATCCATATAAACATCCATCCATGATTTATATAAATATCCCAACACATCCACGTACAATAGTATATATAAACATCCATCTATTGGAGACAAATAAACCAACACAATATCAATCAATACACTTGTCCAAAGAATGAATATAAAAGTACAAGGCAACTACCCAAATATCTAAAAAATAAGTGTAGCTCTTCATGCATCATCATCCAAATTAGTAGGATCCTGTAATTAGCAAAAGAATATAACATGTTACATGTGTTGACGTACGTGGATGACTTAGGGAAAGCTAAACAATACAAATTATTTAAACATAAGTAAGACACAACAATATCCAAGTATACCTGATCGCCATCCTGATGTCGTGCTGCTGCTGCCACTGCATCCGCCAACTCATCAGGACTCAGAGATTGCATATGCCCGCCCAGTATACGAAGAAGATCACGATCCTGACAAATTGCTATCACGCAGTTAGCAGGAGTATGATAGGCTGGATGACCTGATGACTGTGTAGACTGGGTAGTAGAGCTGCCTGTGCCATTGATGGTCGGGCGTCATATTTGTCCTTGGCCTTTAACGTAGTTTTTCATCACGACTGACGCCCTCTCCCATAATTCTTGATCAATCGACAGACGTGGGGTGCCTTCAGGATAGCACTCGTTCATTAAGCCCTTATAAGTGTCCTGCCAGAAGGTCAACAATTAAATATTTAAAAATAAAAAAATGTTAAAAAAGGTCGTCACAATTTATATACAACATATTAGTATAAAGTTAACTTATTACCGCTATCTGAACAGCCTTAGGCAGACCATCGCGGGTGGCCACATACACATCCAACCAATTGATAGGTTGACCTTGAGACTGAGACTCCTACAGTTCATGTTCTCATATTAATATGTAAACATATGATATTTTAGCTACAAAACATGACAGTAAACATAAAAACAAATAACTAAGCCAATAAGCTTGCTATACATACATACCCTGGCAGCAATATGCTGCAGCTGTGATATACTGCCGCCCCGATACGTGCCTTTTGCCTTGTCGCCTTCAGATACACCTGAGGATCTGTTCGAGGTGGCAGTCTTACGTCTCTTGACCCAGCTCTCAGCTCTCCACTGGTAACACGTCTGCACCCATATGGGCTGTGCGCACCACCGGGGGCTATGCTTATGCATATACTACTCACCCTGTCCTGGATGGTCAATCTCAGCATTATACAGGATTTTCTGTCGTCCCTTGTTCAGATTATCGTTAGTTCGGACGACGCACTTCTACCAGAACAGTGTCTGAATAATTGATGCCTGCGCATCGTCCCATCTATACCCTTTCTGCAAATAAAACAACAATAATAATATAAAACTGTTATATTACCATAATCCAACATTACTAAACAATATTATTTGATTAATTATATATTATCTATCAGAGTGATAAAAAAAATATACATGAAATTCAGCCAAACTGCATCCTTATGTGCGAGAGGTGTGCTTGCCCACATAATCATTGGCGTAGACCAGTTCTGTAAGTATAATTATGAAATACACTTCACAATTTAACTATCTTGAAAATCACTACAATATACAACAATTTACATTAAAATATATCTATAACAATGGAAATATAAAATGGTAATATATACACGATGTTTAACTTACGTGCTTTCTGGAGGAGGACGGATCTGTATGAGAATGCGATCATTTGGATAAGCCGGGGCCTTCGGCACATGATTAGGGCCCTGACCCAACCCACGCTTTCGTTGTGCTGGTTCAGAAGACATCTATAAATAAAAAATGAAAGGTACATAAACATGTTAAGGATTTACATATATAAATAAAATGACAATAATGACAAGTAATTGTATGAAATTGTTAACTACGACAACTATAAATGAAAGGTACATAAACATGTCAAAGTATATAGAGCACTTGAATATATGTAATTGTATGTAATACAATTAAAACTAAACATACATGTTAATGAAAATCGTTGTCTGAGTCAGAATTATTGTGTGTAAGTATCGGAGATTTATAACCATCTTCTTCTTCAGATTCAGTGTCAGTTAATAACTCTTCCTCAGTATCAGTGTCATCTGGCACAATAACTGTCTCGGGATCCAATTCATCAAGTTCATCTCCACTCTCTAACTGGAATAATTCATTGTTGTCCTCTATATTTATTATAGGAGGTTTATGAAGCATCTCCTCTTGGTAGAAATTTCCGTCTATTACTTGGACACGACTGCACGCGGGAGTATGAATTATAACTTGCCAATCTGTAGGCGGTCTGTCCCTTTTCCTAATAGGACCAGGAGTGTAGTATACTTGTACTGTTTGAGTTGGTAAAACAAACGGTTCGTTGGAGTAAGCAGACCTATGGAGGTCAATATCGACGATTCTATGTCTGTCAACACGTATCCCTTTTTTTGAATCAAACCAACGACACTTTTACAAGTTAATATGACTCTCGTATGTTCCCATGTACGACAACTCTACGATTTCCTTCAACTCCCTATAAAAGGCACGACAAGGATACATGCCAAAATACATTTACACAGCTTGAGATTGACTGCCTAAAGACATGGTATATTGTTGTGGATCTTAAATTAGAATGAGGTATGGTCCTATGTCATCCTACATATTTTAACTGACACCAACCTAAAGACAATAGATTCCTAGGGGTAGAATATGAATCATTGCATCATGCATGGTCTGCATATGCATTGGGACAAGTATAAATTACCCGACCAACGAAAAAATTTCTGCAAAGTCTCCCCTATAATATGGACTATCCCTTTTCTGTTCTTATTCTTTTGTATTCTCATGTTAGGTGAGATTTGTTTGAAAAAATAAGTGAAAAAGGTCCGACAAGTATAATGTCGACGATGGACTGTTAAGAGTCGCCAGTTGATTTTTTATATAGTTGTACCAACACAACCGAGAAAAGGTTTGTACATTGACCCAGTGATGTGACACTGCTAAACGGGTCGATGAAACTGAGATTCATTAGGGTCCGGAGACTTGCTTATGCGGAGGAAAGGTGTTAGGCACCCCCCGACATCCGTATTACCACGGTGACTGCAACTTTTTAAGAAACTGTTATATGAATATGTGTGTGTGTGTGGGTCAATGTGATGTTATTTGGAAGTAGTGTGAGGCCTCGCTCGCACCTATATACACAGGGTTTGAATTTATGTAAAAATTCAGTTTTAAACAAGATATAGCAGTGATGTTTTGTAAAAGAAGTTTTTTAAACCCTTATGCTCAATAGTAATTGAGACCTTTTACACTTCCATTTAATTATTAAATGTTCGGCTTGATTGCTTTTATTTTTGAGTTGCAAAGCATCTTCGAGAAAATAATATACAAAGCAGTGCCGAATTCCTCATGGGTATGAAAACCATCGGAGGAAATTCGAACACTGTGAATAAATTTACAAGCTACTTACAGCTGAAAATGTCCATCACGGGAACTGAATCTAGATTCAGTAGACTGAATCTGTGACCACATGATTCCTAGGATCACATGATACCGCAGTTTATATGAAAGCAGTAAGCAGTTATATATATAAAAGCTGTAAATATATATATACAAACATGATCAACCACCACGAAGCACCTCCATGGGGGATCAAAAATGTAAATAAAGCTGTAAAAGCGATCAACCGCCACGGAGGAAACTCCAGGCGAGACGAAATGTACAGTAAGCTGTAAAAATGGTTAACAGCCACGAAGTAAACTCCAGGCGGGACGAAACGTGTATATATATATATATATATATATATATATATATATATATATATATATATATATATACAAAAGCATTGAAATGCACCAAACGTAAGTCTAAGCTCATCGAATAGAGTTCGACACACAGTTCATATATATAAGTATATATATACGAAAGCAATTAAACGCTCCAGATATAAGTCTAGGCTCAATCGAGGCATAATTCGATAATGTTAGCCCATATACATAAATATATATAAATATAAGTATATATATATATATATATATATATATATATATATATACAAACTGAAATGAAACTACGGACCGAAGTCTGGGCATACACACGTAACACGACTCTCAATGTGAAGAATAGTGTGTGCAAGGATGAAGAGAAAGGTTTTAAAGTGTATAAGAAGGCTTACAGTGAGCTGCCAAAAAAGACTTCAATAACTAGAAATGGATGAACACTCGGCTCCCGCCGGTAAAAAGTAGCTATACATGAGCTTACAAGTGTTTAAAATGAGAAAGCCCTCAGTTTAGGGTGTGTACAGAGCAAATTGGACAGGGCTTCCTCACCCTTTTCTCTTACAAAACGGCCACCCCAAGCCCTCTATTTATAGAGGGAGGAGCCGCAGGTGTACCTACGGCTAGACCATAGGTGTACCTGCGGCTGCCAGGGGTACCCTGGGCTTCGCGGGTCCCGTTGTCTCGAAATACGTGCACGCGTGCAACGTGATGTCCGCTCAAACTTTTAAAATTATAATCCGGGCATCCGACTGAGGTATGTAAGACCTATTTCGGACCGCCATTGTCAAGAGTTACGCAATAACATGGGATTAGAGGTTGTACGAAGTCAGGAAGATGGGACCACGCCCTTCGGTCTTCATGCTTCAAATTCTATCCGTTACCATGTGTAATAGTCACTCGGGATTAAACTTCCTTGGTTCTTGTGGGACATTGTTGTAATATATGTCTAAAATGTTGAGACGGCGTGATGTGGTGCCAAGGTGGCAAGATGATGACTTTGCCCGTCACCGAGGTTATCTCCAGTTTGGGCTGATAAAGCAGACGTTGCTCAGGGTTATCTCTGAGATTGGAATGTTGCAAGTGTTGAAGGTCCTCAGTGTCATCTCTGAGGTGTGCCTGTCTTCCCGGGGTCATCTCTGGGTCTTGTACTGAGTGCCTCGGTGTGAGTGCCGAGTGTTCTGAAGCTGTTTAATTGTATGCATTTGAAAGAAGCATTTTTGGGGTTATCGCCGGAACTGCATTCCTTGGGGTTATCTCCAAGGTTGGTAGCTGTTATTCCTAGTGTTGGGACTGAGACTGAATATCTCAGGGTTATCTCCGGGATGAATCAGTCTTCTCCGGTGGAATTTCTGGTATTGAAACTGCAGGCCTCGGGGTTATTACCGTGGTTGAAACTGATACTCCTGGTGTGTGTTCCGGGGTTGAGACTGAGCTTCTGGTAGTATCCGGACTGGATGTGAGCTGTCTTTCAAGGTTATGTCTAAAAGATGAATCTGCCCTCCTGCAATGTCAGTAACAGGTGTGCAAAAATTTTTTAGTGTCTACAGATGCCCCTCTTTATCATATTTATGCAATACCATGGCATGGATAGGATAAAGAATCCTAGACACTTGAAATGCAACAGATAAACAAGATGCTATATGGAGAAATATGATGCAAATGTATGATGCATATGGATTGCTTTCCCATATGTTGGGGATGATTACCAGCTCCCTATTGCTTCTACCGGTGATGGTAAAGACGGCAAGCTTGGATGTATGATCCAAACCTATTAGGATGTTGACGTTGGGGCTATCAGTAAAGTCCTTAATCCTGGATACAAACTTTACTCCAAAGATGTGCCTCTCGTGTACAAGAGATCTATGGGGATAAAACTTCATCTGTTTGGGGATGTGTATAATATATTCCATCATCAACTCTCCCCGATGATGTTGATCCTCCCTAGTTTGTATCACCAGGACATATCAATGTTCTGTTGGATTTACTGCCAATAGTATGTGTTATCAGGCTGCCCGACCTTCGTTGGCATATAAATCAACGGTTGACCACGCGTTGTAGCCCCCGCCGGGGATCCATTTGATCCTCTGCTGATGTGTATATCAACGGATGAACCCCCTGCTGAGGATGAATGCCAAGGCTGCTTGACCTTTGTTGATGTGTGTATCAACTGATGAACTCATCAGATGGTTTCCAATGCGACGTTGGGTTTACCTGCCAACGGCTGAACTGACATCAAGGTTGCTTAACCTTCATTGACATGTACATCAACGGAAAATATGCGTTGTAGTCCCCATCGGGGATCTCTTGGATCATCGCTGATGTGTGTATCAGCGAAACATACGTTGTAACCCCCGTCGGGGATACCCGTTGGATCATCGTTGATGTGTGTGTTAACGGATAATATACGTTGTAACCCCCGTCAGGGATCTATTTGTGGACAGATGACCATACGTTGTAACCCCCGCTGGGGATCCATTTGATCATCGATGATGTGTGTATCAGCGGAACATGCGT
Organism: Panax notoginseng; assembly: GCA_016801055.1. Classification (NCBI taxonomy): domain Eukaryota; kingdom Viridiplantae; phylum Streptophyta; class Magnoliopsida; order Apiales; family Araliaceae; genus Panax; species Panax notoginseng. The sequence goes on along the minus strand of CM029014.1, from coordinate 34,689,367 downwards.
TGTAACCCCCGCCTGGGATCTATTTGGAAGGATTAGGGTGACGACTTGAATTGACGGCATTGGACCTCTGTGCGGTATTACCGAATGTGATCTGCAACAACTTGGATCATCGGTATAGTATACCCTGTGTTCAGGCGAATACCAATGAATGATATGAAAGCCATACTCGGGCCAAGAAGAACCAGGATTTCAGGCTATTCCGCTCAATCGCGTAGCGTTTTTATCTCTAATTTGGCCTTTTCAGCTTGTAAGAACTCCTTTACAACTCAAACTGGATCGAGCCGGAGGGGTGGGACCCATGTAGGGGTGCCGCAGGTACACATGCTGCAGCCGTAGATGGACCTACGGCCAACCGTGGATATTAAAATCCTGCAGGTTACTTTTATAAGTCATTTTCAAGTTGCGTCGCGAAGAAAATTCGAGAGCTCTTCTTCAGATCTGCTGAGTTCAGACGTCTTTCTGCAAATTTTGTCACCGTACAAGTGTTCTACACTGTCCTGGTAACGTATGCATGTACTCTTTTTCAGTTTTTATTCGTTGAAAAATGACTTATCACATAAAATGCATCTAAGCACATAGTAGTGATTATGTATGCTTAAATGGCTTGATAAAAAATATTCAACATAGTAAATGTTAGTATTAAACCATGCTGAACATAATGATGTGAAAAAATTTAACTTTTGAAACAGTCAAATTGATACCTTTTTTCTGCTATTTCTTATCCTATTTGAGGACAAATGAGCAAAGGTGAAAAAGCAAAGTAATCCTGGTAATTAGGCTACCCTTATGGATTGATAATTTTGATTTTTTAATGCAAATAGTATGTATATAACTGTGGGCAGGTGTGCTACTGAATGGCCACCTAGTCATGCTTATGTGTATGTGGATAGTCCTATTTATAGAGGAAACTATGACAAAATTTTCCAAAATGTAGGCATTGAGTAGTCATGTATTTTTAACTCTACTGTAGATGTATGTTAAAATAATGCATGCATGCATGCAGTCATAAAATGCATTTTGAAAAGCTCCGGGTTAGAAAATACCACACCCCTTCTGAGATGATTTGGAGACTTGTTATCCAGATATTATGGATCCAGATCAGTCGAGTAGTTCCCGCAGGACCACTTCTGGTGTACGGAGGAAGGCTTCTGAAGTGCCTCGACCTCGTTCCATTAGACATCCTCGTCGGTTGGTGAAGGCGGTGATACGTCCCATCCGGGTTGATATACCGAACGTCGAGGACTAGGAGAAGGATGTTCCGGTTGCAGACCCCACTTCTGCTGCGCATGTTCCCCGTAGGGACCTCTCGAGTATTCAGGTGGCAAACCCAGAGCTTCTGGGTGATCTGAGTCGACATCCCTCGATGTATTTGCACGCCAACGAGGTATAAAGCTTAGATCTTAATCTTCCTTCTTTCCTATTGATGAGGAGTAAAGGATTCTAATGTCAATCTATATTTTGTAGGTTCGCAGCTTTACACAGCCTTGAGGGAACTGGTTCAGCATTCACTCTATGTACCAAGCTCTGCATCCTGACTATAGAGCGATTGTGCATGACTGGGGATTTGGAGCATTCTTTTCCATCCTTCCCCATCGTTGTCCCTGGGGTTACCTTAGGGCATTGTCTGAGCGCTAGTTTCACCAGACTTAGTCTCTCCATTTACTAGATTGTGAGGTGATGATGACGCCGATGGATTGGCAGTTTATCACAGGTATGGAGTTTGGAGGGGTATCGGTACCTTGCACGGCGGATATTACCCCCATTATCATCAGATCCTTGTTAGGAGTTTCGGCGGAGGCGCTCAAGGGCAAGACTGTCCGTACGGGTCCTTAGAGCGTAGATGCTATGAGTGGGCTATTAAGTGAACCTATACCAGCTAATGTCAGAGTCAGGGATCACATTCTTCGGTGATTATTCCTGATGATCATTAGGGGCTGCTTCATAGCATATAACTCTTCTACGGTGTCATTTGCTTTGATCAGCGCCACGCGACATATGGACCATATTGGAGAGTATGACTGAGGCTCCTACACCTTCGCCTATTTCCTCAGGGGCATGCATATGCACTTGCAGGGCTTGGCCGAGGCTTGGTTAGGATTTTACCCATTTCTGCTGGTAAGTATTTCTCTTGTCATTTACCATGTACAGGTTAAGAGTGTTAACTGACAGTAGATGTTTGCCTTTGTGTTAGCTATTTTGGGCCTATGAGAGGCTCCCATGTTTACGTTCTGTGAGTGTATTAGGGTTGGATACCTACCCACGAGGATGACGATGGCATCATTCCATACTGGCAGAGGTCCCCGTAGCTGAGGGTTTTACTCATTATCGCCTATAGTTGGAGTTGTTGACAGCGGATGTCATCACATGGATTCTATATTCTGGGGAGCATTTGGCTATTAGATTTGAGGATGGGCACCCGACTGGTGTCGAGTACGTGATTTCCACCCGTAGGGTTCCTCTCTTCACAGATGGAGGATGGGAGCTCTATTTAGGATAGCGTGCTATTAGGAGCACCATAGAAGAGATTCGTATACCGATCTTGCTTCCTGCTAGGCATTATTGGCATGTGTCGCAGTCACCCGTCATTGATATCCCATTGTTGGGTGTTGACGGTTTTGCATTGTCAGAGGGTTCTTGCACTCAGGATGTATTCCAGCATTGGTGGATCCCTCGTACCATTGGAGCCCAGACCCGCGCCACTCAGTTCATGGGGGATATGGTTCCAGGATCCGTGATGATGATGGATTGGCTAGCCTTTGTCCGAGATCTGACTCATTTGACACAGATTGACAGCTTAACCCAGCGACTGGACCGGGCACATTTCTTTATCCAGTATTTGGGCAGAGATCCGTCAGAGGCAGATTCGTTTGATCCTTCCAGCGCAGGAGCTGGCCCCTTAGATGACCAATTTGGCTTTGCAGGCACAGATCCTTCTTTGTATAAGCCTAATATCCCTGTTGATAGAGATCCAATGACTCAGGAGGAGTTACATCAGGTGGACAGGATTGATGATGTAGATATTGACACCATTGTCTTCTTCTGATGTGTATTCTCGTTATCTCTTTTGATAGGCCTCTGTTAGCTATTGGGTGGCTATGCCCCATTCTCGCTATATCTTTTGATAGGCCTCTGTTAGTAGTATGACGTCTGTTCCCTATTTCCCTGTATTTTTAGTTGTACAGAGATGATGTATTAGATGATGATATACTTAGGAATGTATGTATAGTTTTTCATTCCCTGTATCATATTGCTATCTATTATCTGTTATGCATGTATCATGTTATGCATATGTATGTATGTCCAGAGATATTCAGCATTGACCCCTGGATGGTATTATAATACGGCCCACACAGATGTCTTCTTCGACAGTCAGCCGCATAGATCACACCCAGCCATTATTGGTGGCATCCCGTCTGAGATATTGGTATGATAGTATGTCACCCCCAGATAGGGTGACCGTAGATCAGCTGTTACAGCATACCATGACCCTTTTGATGTTTTAGGTTCCAGCAGGATTTGTGGAGGGCATACTAGAGCACTGGGTACCGGAGAGGCAGGTTTTTCAATTTGGGACCCAGGAGTTGACTCTGACTTTGGAGGAGTATGCACGTTTGATGATGCTATCACTTGATAGACCTTACGTGCATATGGCCATTAGTGACATGAGCCGACAGTTTATGACTCTCACCAGGCTGAGGCGGAGAGTTGTTCAGGATGAGATCACATCCGGCAATGTGATATCCCAGCATTTTCTGATTAACAGATTTGGCTATGAGGATAGCTATGCTCGATATTCTGGGGATTTCACCATACTAGAGGATCAGTGGCATTTAGCCAGAGTGGATGCACTGATGTTGTGTACAGTCTCATATGTGTACATGCCACGATACATGGATGAGTTGGACATTGGCGTTATTATGGCAGTGAGAGCTCTCAGGGAGGGTCGTACCATTATTCCGATGATCATGGCAGAGACATTGAGGTTAGCCACATTTTGCAGTACTTACCCTGTAGGGGTATTCACTGGCAGTTCAGTCATGCTATACGTGTAGTTTATGTCACACCTGAGACCGATTGGCACTTTCAGACGACACGGGTATTGTTTCACCCATGAGATAGCTATGTCGTATTCCTTCCAGCCTACGGAGTGTACAGATCCTGCATCTTGGTCCGTTTTCTTGGCTGATATTGTAGATCCGTTTGCTATCTTGTCGTGTTCAGGGCTCAGTTCGCCATACAGTTTCATTACTTATGCTTCGGGCATGGATTATCTCCCTCTGGCTGGTTTGAGGGGCATAACTACCTACCACCCACTGGCAGTGATGTCGCAGTTTGACCAGTTCCAGGACTTTCATCCTTTTGATGGGGCGTTAGGTCAGCACTTAGCTTCTTACCATCTATCAGCAGAGGACCGATCTCGTGTGTATGCTTATTGGGATAAGCGTAAGATAGCTGCTTTTTTTGTTAGCCATCCAGGTTATTTGTTAGAGTATTCTACGTGGATGGAGACAGAGATTTCATCAGCTGCGGTAATATCCACAGTGTCGAGCATTGCTTCAGATGGTGGAGAGCCCGTGGAGGACATTGATTCTTACACCGAGGAGCCATTTACTGGGTTGCCATCAGCTCTCTTAGATTCTCCCAGTACTAGCATTGTCGTGATTTAGCATTCAGTACAGTACTTTGAGCAGAGTCTTCATCTGATGACCTTTGAGAGAGATCAGGCTAGAGCCCTGATGTTGACAGCTCTTGATGGGAGAGACGCAGCTCTGTTAGAGAGGGATGAGACATTAGCTCGTAGAGATGCCACTGTTGTTGAGCGGGATGAGGCCAAATCAGCTAGAGATGCAGTGATAGTTGAGCGAGATAGCGCCATATCTGCCCAGGACGTAGCCGTCACAAATAGTACTACAGTGAGGTCCCTTACCATTGGTATGCTTGCCGAGATGAGTGCATACATTGATGAGCATCGCGTCACCATGTAGATGGCCTCGGACTTGCTGGCGTGTGTGGATATCCTTGTACAGGAGACCACAACATTACCTCCTTCTCCTGAGAGAGATACTGTAAGACCCCGAATTTTATGAAATAAAAGTATTCAATTTTTCTTATAATTACAATTCAGTAAATGGTTAAATTGATAAAAAGTTAAAGTTATGGGTGAAATGTGAAAATTTTTCAAAATAAACAAGTGGTTATAAAATAATCATTGTTGTCGGGAAATTTTCATTGGTCGTGGAATATTCTTTCTGTCGGGAAATATTCGTACGACGGCACAACTGTTTGTGGGCCCTATAACGAAAAACGGTCGGATGAAGATAACGACAAAAATTGAGTTTTTATAATTAACGACGTAGTTGTTACCGTTAACACTGTTGGAATACCCGGTAGTTAAAATACAGTAATACGCGTTATTGCACAGTATTTTTGAAATTATTGATTCTTACGTAAGAAGGCACTACTGAATAATTGTCACAGTAATTACTGTTTAATATTTTATTTTATTGATTTAATAATTGCTGCATTGATATTTTATATTATTGTTGTTTCAATAATTGTTGCTGCACAGTATTTTCTATTATCAGATCAATAATTCATATTATTTGAATAATATTATTAGATAACATTATTGGCAATGTCTAGAAAGTTCTGTCTAAGGAGAGGTTTGGTCATCTAATTGCGCGTCAGTAAGGAGAAATTCTTATTGGAAAGCCCCCTCTTTCCTGGGAACGGCCTGGTTGTCATAAATGTGATTCTGTAATATTAATTGTGAATAATTAATTATTGATTCATATGATAAGGAAATATTTATTTTATGTAAATATAAATGTTGAATATATTTTTGTGGTTAAAAATGAAGGAGTTAATATTTTTATACAAATGTGGTGGGTGGGAATAGTAGCAAGTAAAGCCATCAGGTTGCAGGTTAAGTCTGCTTCGGCGTGCTAACATTTTCCTATAAATAGATGGCTAAGTTAGAATTGAAAATCACACCAGAAACATAAGCTTTCTCTCTTTCTCTCTCTAGATTATTGAGTATTTTTTGTGAGTATTTAGATACTTTGAGAGTTTCTATTCATCAGAGCAAGTTTCTTTCAGCCTTATACCGGTATTCCGACCAGAAGTACTGATATTTTGAGGTAAGGGATATTATCTTCTTCTTAAATGATATTTTCTTCAATATCATTATGCCGAAATATTGATATGAACTTTTTATCAAAGTTGAAACTTTTTGTGTCGGGGTTACTATTCACGTATACGTTACTATTCACGTATACAACACTATTCACGAATACGACACTATTCACCGAAAAATAAAATTTTTCCTTTTTGTCCAAGATATCTATTATGGTTACTATCTTTGATTATATCCATGTTTTGATCTTTATTTTTGAATTCTGCTTCACAATTGATTATTATGAAGTATTATTGATCTTGGATAAACTGTTATACGAATCCCTACTATTTGTCCTTCTATCTCACTGGATTCATTTTCTTTAAGATATTTTTAATCATCCTCAGTCCTAAATGATGATATTAATGAATATCTTTGGCTTGTAGTGCAAAGATAGTCTGTTGATGAATATCTTTGGCCCGTAGTGCAAAGATGACATGTTGTTGAATATCTTTGGCCTGTAGTGCAAAGATGAACAGGTCTTGAGATGAACATGACCAATTGGTGATACAAATGAATATCTTTGGTCGTAGTGCAAAGATGAAGTTATTAGTATGATTATAAACAGGAAATGTGATTTGGTGTAACCATGATCTTTGATGTTTCAGGTAAAGATAGGTGATGAAAATTATATTCGTCCTGGATGAGAAGAGAAATTTAGAACTACATATATGATTATGAGTTATTCATATGATTGTGGACTAGAATTGTTGATTGATGTTACAGGGATAAAACATTGTTGGTGGATTTTTAACATGAAGAAGATAATAGACTTTATAGTCTATTTGACTCTTCTAATGGTTGCTCGTTCCGCTGTAACTATGGTTGAAATTTTTATCATCTACCATATGTTCTAAATCTCTGATTTAATTCTGTTGAAGGCTATTGATAACTTATTTATCTTTAGTCATGATATTCTTTACTGGGCTAGTTGTGCTCACCCTTCTGTTTCATAATTTCTTTCAGGTAATAAGAGTGTAGCTGGGTCGAGCGGGGGTAACAGGGGAATAGAACGGTGGTCATCATTTAGTACTTATATTTGGTGAATCATCTAGGGTGAAGCGAACCCAACGTTGGAAGGGTGTTTTGCCACTATCATACAAGATCTCTAATGACATACAACCTCTTGTCATCATAAGACAGGATTGTGCTCATCCACTTGTTGAGTATATTTACGAGCACTACCTATATAATCTTGGTGTTTGTTTGAAGTATAATTCTCAATTAGAGACAGTGGAGATAATGATAAGTTAAGAGAAGACTCACCATTGGGAAGAATATGATAGTAATCTTCTCGTTTTTCTTTGGGGTATATTGGGTCAACCAATGATAATTCTGTGGCCATAAGATATCTATCACAACCTAGAAGCATGACCTCCCATGTACAAAGGTTTTCTTGAGCACTTCCCAAAGATTCTAATTTCTAGAACAGTTTTTGACTATACCTTTATGTAAGGTGTCATTGTGAGGTGCTGTCCACAGTTGGGACATGAGACACATTTGGTATATATTGTATCCAAACTCACAGCATATGTGTTGTATTTTGCACGACAATTATTGTAATAAAGTTGTAGTTGTTTTACGTACCATGTATTTGGCGACTCAGAATAAGTTGGATCGAATGGACCTATTTTGGGGTTGTAACATTTGGTATCAGAGCTTAGGGATATGGTCTCTGGCGGAGATCGGAGAATATAACTAGGAGGGGAGAGATGAGTAAATCCTTTGCTAGTGTGTCCTACCTAAGCTTAATTGTTGGTTGGTCATAATGTATGGATATTATGTGATACGTTAATTTGCTTAATTAACCCTTTGTTTTATGGCAGTATTTGAGAATGGCAGCTGAGAATGCTAACAATGGAGTGAATGAGACTGTGGGGATACTTCTAATCACTAACCATGATAATGTGATGTCAGATGAAGAAGGAATTAGAGAAATCCATGTGGTGAGTGAAGAATTGATAGTTGCACCCGAAATGGTCGCAGAGGTAACAGATGAGAGTGAGGAAGAAGAGAAAGAAGAGGTACCTGAGGAGAGTTTATTAGAGGTATTATATGATCAAATTGTAGAATTACAAAATCGTATTCATGAGTTAGAAGAGCAGGCTGAAGAACGACAGGGGGTCGTGGAGCAAAAGGATGCAACAATTCAAGCTTGTGTTACCCGATATGTAATGCTTGAACAGAAGCATTGTTTGGCAGAGAATAAGATGATAAAGATGGAATCTGAGCTGAAAGAAGAAAAAACTGAACGAGTGAGAATAAGTGATGCATGGGTAAAAGCCGCATGACACGTGGATATTGTGGAAAGAGATGTCCGATCTAAGAAGGCTAAAATAGATGATATGAATTTCTCTTTTTGGAAAGCAATTGGGAGAACCCAACATCGAGTTTTGAATTATCCTATACAGAGCGATCAACCTGAATTCGATATGGATCGAAGATTGATGATTCAGATCATGAATCTGGAGTACGACGAAGCAGTTGAGGGTGGAATATGCCCTATAGAAAAGTATATTCCAACGGTAGTGATGACACCAAATGCTGCCCCAGACAAGTCAAAGCCGAGTAGTTCGAGGGATAGCGGTTGTCATGACTTCCCAACAAATGAGGAACCCAAATGAAGTTACCATGGGAGATGAGCAATGGAGAAATCATGATGATCTGAGAGATAGAATCTGAAATGAAAGCAATGTATTCTCAACTCTTCGAAATACCAGGTACGTAAATTTCGGGGACGAAATTTCATAAGGAGGGGAGATTGTAAGACCCCGAATTTTATGAAATAAAAGTATTCAATTTTTCTTATAATTATAATTCAGTAAATGGTTAAATTGATAAAAAGTTAAAGTTATCGGTGAAATTTGAAAAATTTTCAAAATAAACAAGTGGTTATAAAATAATCATTGTTGTCGGGAAATATTCGTTGGTCGTGAAAAATTCTTTCTGTCGGGGAATATTCGTACGACGGCACAACTGTTTGTGGGCCCCATAACGGAAAATAGTCGGATGAAGATAACGACAAAAATTGAGTTTTTATAATTAACGGCGTAGTTGTTACCGTTAACACTATTGGAATACCCGGTGGTTAAAATATAGTAATACGCGTTATTGCACAGTATTTTTGAAATTATTGATTCTTACGTAAGAAGAAACTACTGAATAATTGTCACAGTAATTACTGTTCAATATTTTATTTTATTTATTCAATAATTGCTGCGTTGATATTTTATATTATTGTTGTTTCAATAATTATTGCTGCACAGTATTTTCCATTATCAGATCAATAATTCATATTATTTGAATAATATTATTAGATAACATTATTGGCAATGTCTAGAAAGTTCTATCTAAGGAGAAGTTTGGTCATCTAATTGCGCGCCAGTAAGGAGAAATTCTTATTGGAAAGCCCCCTCTTTCCTGAGAACGGCCTGGTTGTCATAAATGTGATTCTGTAATATTAATTGTGAATAATTAATTATTGATTCATATGATAAGGAAATATTTATTTTATGTGAATATAAATGTTGGATATATTTTTTAGGTTAAAAATGAAGGAGTTAATGTTGAGGTTTTTATCAGTATTTTTATCGGAATGGAGGTATTAAAAATCAGGGTTTTTGAGTTATTTTGCGGCGGTTATAATTTTTAATCTGACCGTTGGATCGTGTTAATTTTTGGATATGTTATACATGTATAAGTTGAGTATATGTCCACAAATTTTGAACCGTTAAAAATGAACGTATGATTTATTATGAATTTTACGAGATGACTGGTTCAGAAATTGTTGAATTTTCGGAGTTTATCATTTTGGTGGAAAATTCTAGAATTGGTGGGCCCCACTTTTGATTGGTGAAGAAATGTGCTGAGATTTTTATTCAAATGTGGTGGGTGGGAATAGTAGCAGGTAAAGCCATCAGGTTGCAGGTTAAGTCTGCTTCGGCGTGCTAACATTTTCCTATAAATAGAGGGCTAAGTTAGAATTGAAAATCACACCAGAAACATAAGCTTTCTCTCTTTCTCTCTCTAGATTATTGAGTGTTTTTTGTGAGTATTTAGATAATTTGAGAGTTTCTATTCATCAGAGTAAGTTTCTTTCAGTCTTATACCGGTATTCCAACCAGAAGTACTGATATTTTGAGGTAAGAGATATTATCTTCTTCTTAAATGATATTTTCTTCAATATCATTATGCCGAAATATTGATATGAACTTTTTATCAAATTTGAAACTTTTTGTGTCGGGGTTACTATTTACGTATACGTTACTATTCACGTATACAGTACTATTCACGAATACGGCACTATTCACCGAAAAATAAAATCTTCCCTTTTTGTCCAAGATATCTATTATGGTTACTATCTTTGATTGTATCCATGTTTTGATCTTTATTTTTTAATTATGCTTCATAATTGATTATTATGAAGTATTATTGATCTTGGATAAACTGTTATACGAATCCCTACTATTTGTCCTTCTGCCTCACTGGATTCATTTTCTTTAAGATATTTTTCATCATCCTCAGTCCTAAATGATGATATTACTGAATATCTTTGGCCTGTAGTGCAAAGATGGTCTGTTGATGAATATCTTTGGCCCGTAGTGCAAAGATGACATATTGTTGAATATCTTTGGCCAGTAGTGCAAAGATGAACAGGTGTTGAGATGAACATGACCAATTGGTGATACAAATGAATATCTTTGGCCGTAGTGCAAAGATGAAGTTATTAGTATGATTATGAACAGGAAATGTGATTTGGTGTAACCATGATCTTTGATGTTTCAGGTAAAGATAGATGATGAAAATTATATTCGTCCTGGATGAGAAGAGGAATTTAGAACTACAGTTATGATTATGAGTTATTCATATGATTGTGGACTAGAATTGTTGATTGATGTTACAGGGATAAAACATTGTTGGTGGATTTTTAACATGAAGAAGATAATAGACTTTATAGTCTATTTGACTCTTCTAATGGACTGCTCGTTCCGCTGTAACTATGGTTGAAATTTTTATCATCTACCATATGTTCTAAAACTCTGCTTTACTTCTGTTGAAGGCTATTGATAACTTATTTATCTTTAGTCATGATATTCTTTACTGGGCTAGTTGTGCTCACCCTTCTGTTTCATAATTCCTTTCAGGTAATAAGAGTGTAGCTAGGTCGAGCGGAGGTAACAGGAGAATAGAACGGTGGTCATCATTTAGTAGTTATATTTGGTAAATTCTCTAGGGTGAAGCGAACCCAACATTGGAAGGGTGTTTTGTCACTATCATACAAGATCTCTAATGACATACAACCTCGTGTCATCATAAGACAGGATTGTGCTCATCCACTTGCTGAGTATATTTACGAGCACTACCTATATAATCTTGGTGTTTGTTTGAAATATAATTCTCAATTAGAGACAGTGAAGATAATGATAAGTCAAGAGAAGACTCACCATTGGGAAGAATATGATAGTAATCTTCTCGTTTTTCTTTGGGGTATATTGGGTCAACCAAAGATAATTCTGTGGCTATAAGATATCTATCACAACCTAGAAGCATGATCTCCCATGTACAAAGGTTTCCTTGAGCACTTTCCAAAGATTCTAACTTCTAGAACAGTTTTTGACTATACCTTTATGTAAGGTGTCATTGTGAGGTGCTGTCCACAGTTGGGACATGAGACACATTTGGTATATATTGTATCCAAACTCACAGCATATGTGTTGTTGTATTTTGCACGACAATTGTTGTAATAAAATTGTAGTTATTTTATGTACCATGTATTTGGCGACTCAGAATAAGTTGGATGGAATGGGCCTATTTTGGGGTTGTCACATTTGGTATCAGAGCTTAGGGATATGGTCTCTGGCGGAGATCGGGGAATATAACTAGGAGGGGAGAGATGAGTAAATCCTTTGTTAGTGTGTCCTACCTAAGCTTAATTGTTGGTTGGTCATAATATATGGATATTATGTGATACGTTAATTTGCTTAATTAACCCTTTATTTTATGGCAGTATTTGAGAATGGCAGCTGAGAATGCTAACAATGGAGTGAATGAGACTGTGAGGATACCTCTAATCACTAACCATGATAATGTGATATCAGATGAAGAAGGAATTAGAGAAATCCATGTGGTGAGTGAAGAATTGATAGTTGCACCCGAAATGGTCGCAGAGGTAACAGCTGAGAGTGAGGAAGAAGAGGAAGAAGAAGTACCTGAGGAGAGTTTGTTAGAGGTATTATATGATCAAAATATAGAATTGCAAAATCGTATTCATGAGTTAGAAGAGCAGGCTGAAGAACGACAGGCGGTCGTGGAGCAAAAGGATGCAACAATTCAAGCTTGTGTTACCCGATATGTGATGCTTGAACAGAAGCATTCTTTGGCAGAGTATAAGATGATAAAGATGGAATCTGAGCTGAAAGAAGAAAAAACTGAACGAGTGAGAATAAGTGATACATGGGTAAAAGCCGCATGACACGTGGATATTATGGAAAGAGATGTGCGATCTAAGAAGGCTAAAATAGATGATATGAATTTCTCGTTTTGGAAAGCAATTAGGAGAACCCAACATCGAGTTTTGAATTACCCTGTACAGAGCGGTCAACCTAAATTTGATATGGATCGAAGATTGATGATTCAGATCATGAATCAGGAGTACGACGAAGCAGTTGAGGGTGGAATATGCCCTATAGAAAAGTATATTCCAACGGTAGTGATGACACCAAATGCTGCCCCAGACATGTCAAAGCCGGGTAGTTCGAGGGATGGCGGTTGTCATGACTTCCCAACAAATGAGGAACCCAAATGAAGTTATCATGGGAGATGAGCAATGGAGAAATCATGATGATCTGAGAGATAGAATCTGAAATGAAAGCAAGGTATTCTCAACTCTTCGAAATATCAGGTACGTAAATTTCGGGGACGAAATTTCATAAGGAGGGGTGATTGTAAGACCCCGAATTTTATGAAATAAAAGTATTCAATTTTTCTTATAATTACAATTCAGTAAATGGTTAAATTGATAAAAAGTTAAAGTTATGGGTGAAATGTGAAATTTTTTCAAAATAAACAAGTGGTTATAAAATAATCATTGTTGTCGGGGAATATTCGTTGGTCATGGAATATTCTTTCTGTCGGGGAATATTCGTACGACGGCACAACTGTTTGTGGGCCCCATAACGGAAAACGGTCGGATGAAGATAACGACAAAAATTGAGTTTTTATAATTAACGGCGTAGTTGTTACCGTTAACACTGTTAGAATACCCGGTGGTTAAAATACAGTAATACGCATTATTGCACAGTATTTTTGTAATTATTCATTCTTACGTAAGAAGACACTACTGAATAATTGTCACTGTGACGAACGAGAATTTTGTAAATTAATTTTAAATATTTATTGAATTAAATAAATATTTTTCAAGGATTTAATTATTAAATTTAATAATTAATTGATGCAATTGTGGTAGATTAATTTAATTATATGTGTTACATTTATTAAATTAATGTAGAGAATTTTTAATATTCAAAGTTTGTGATTATGTGAGCTTATTGAATTAAATGAAATAATTTAATTAAGCATGATGTTATTTAATTAATTTAATTATTAATTAGAGAATTAATAAATTGACATTATTTATTAATGAGATATTTATTTATATGACTATGTGAATTTCTGAGAAATTATTATATTTTATTTATATTAAATTAAATAAGATATATGAATTATTGTGCAATTGGGTGTGACACTTATTAAACGATATAATAAAAGAGTTTATTAAATTAATTGAGTTTAAGCCTTTAAGGCTAGCCAAACGTGGCTTTAGGGGGGGTTACTAGCAGTTACCCATGACTGGGTTAACTGACTAGTATGCGCGTCAGTTCTATTTCAATCGACGTCTTCTTCATTTTTTTCCTAAGTCTGATAAAGCACAGAGAGAAAATTTAGAAGTCTGAGAGAAATTTGAGTGTGTGATTAACAGGTTGTTGAGAAAGGATCATCTGATCATTTCTTCCATTATTTATAACTCTGGGTAATTCTCTCCAACCCAATTTCAACTTACGTCTTTTTAGTTTTCATAAAATGGCTTCACAGTTTTCTGTAAATCCTTGTAGATTGGAATATGATATGATTATAAATTTATACGTGTGTTACGTTGTATCAAATCATGTTTAATTATGTATATGTTGCGAACCATAACATCAGTGTTGTGAAAACATGTCGTACGTATGTTTTTCAAAATAAACAGAGTACGTGATTTGGCCATATGGCCATATATGTGATAATTGATGTATTAATTATATATTATCCCTAAATTTTACACCCTTATATTATTGAGCATGTTAATACGAAGAGATCAAGCCTTAAACGAACGGATTCGGTGTTATAACGAATCCGTACGGCTAAATTATGTGTTTTGTTTAAAAACTTCAAGAACATCAAGAACAGTCCAATTTTACATGACTTAAATTTGTGATTATATGTTTTAATGGGTTAAAATCACTTTATAGATGTTGTATTATGATTATACATGAACTATAACTTGTGGGTATGTCTAATTTTGAGTAAAAAATAAGAAATTGGGAGAAATTGGCATGTCCTGATATTTTTCGCGAACAGCCATTTCTGTGTCTGGTATGCCGCGCCGCAGCGCCGGCTACCAGTTCATTTTCCGCGTCGCAGCGCCACCGTGCCGTAGCGCCATGTCTCGAGCCACGGCGCCACAGCGCTGCAGCGCCAAGGGCCCGGCCACAGTGCCACGGCGCCGAAGCGCGAATCCTTAGTCCAATAGTGGCGCCGCAGCGCCACTCCCCAGAAAACTCAGAAATGAGATTTTAAAAATGTTTAAGTCTAACAATGTGTTAGTGGATTATTGTAATGAACATGTAAACATGTTAGAAGAATAATGTGATGATAAGATAGTTGTATAACATGTAAATAACATAATTACATGTGGATTAAATTATTGATTTCATAATTAGATTATTATTCATGAAGTGGTTTTATGTGGCAGTAAATGTGATAAAGTGATTAAGTATAGTCAATAAATCAAGTAGACAAAGAGAATGGGTTTATGTTGATTAGTTAAGTTGTAATTAACTGGTATTGTAAATGTGAATGGTATGTAGGATTTAAATCAAAGAACGTGCTTAGCTAAAGTGTAATCTACACACGAGGCAAGTTTCTCAACTTTACTTTTACATTGAGCAAGTATCCTATCCCTAACTCCATTTTATTGAGCAAGTTTATTTAAACTTAAACGTTACTTTTATGTCGAGCAAGTTTCCCTATCCACACTTGTCATTATTGTTCAAGTTTATTATTTACCTTGAATAAATTATCCTTGTTATTATTCAAGTTCAAGCATGATATTAAAGATTAATTATCTTTCCAAAGTATGATTCAGTTATACAATAATTGTCCTATTGTATACTTTTGAGATTATTATTCTAATCAAATATCAATTATTGTTGAACCTTATTAGACTAGTGAACCTTATCTAGTTCATAGTTGATGAGCGTTCTAAATTTCAGAACCCTTGATGAAAGTATCTAAACCAAACTTCCTTTGGTGCGGACTCAAATGTCAAACTGAGATGAACAACCCTGTATAGGGGATTAATTACGCTTTAGCGTTAAGATATTGTGCACAGTATGGTACTAAGGGCTGATCCCCCTAAGTACGAGAAGAAGGTCCATAGTCTTATGACTGTTAAAGGTTTCAAGTATATTTCTTGTTAACCTAGGACATAGTTCAAGGTCTTATGACCCTCAGAATTCTTTTGATTCTTGTTATTCATTCTCGATTCAAAAGTTGAGCTTTTATTCAGATGTCTTTGATTTATTCGCATGTTATTATATTGTTATTTCATTATTATACTTGTGGGCATTTGTGCTCACTCTTGCTTAATAATAACATTGCAGTTAAGAATGAAAGAAGTGATAAACCCTCCACTAGTAAGGGCAAGGGCAAAGTTAGCAAGTGATGAAGACTTGTTATTTTAATTGATGATGTATTATGTTTAAGACTTATGTTGTTGTTTAAGACTTATTTGTTTAGAATTCCGCACAGATATTTTAAGGTTAGTTAACCTGGGATTTATTTATGATTCAGTTGATGTAACCCTTAAGGGAAGAGATTTTTTTATGATTTCTTTCTATTGTATGGTTTGATATTATTTATGGGGAGATAGATAGATGATGCTTGTACAGTGAACACCAAATCCCGTGGAATCGAAGTACCCGGGTTTGGGGGTGTCACAGGTTGGTATCAGAGCTGTAGGTTATGAACCTTAGGTGGGGGATCAAACTTAGGTAGTAACCTTATAGAAGGAAGATAGTAAAGGAAAACTCTTATCGAGTTCTAAGATATGAATTTTTGAATTCATTGAAGATAATAAAAGACTTTATGTGCTTATGTGCTAATGTATGTGTTCGCTAGCACGGATTAGTAACTAAAACTTAAAATTTTGGTTGTCAAGATGTCGGATGTTGGAGGAGCTAGTCGAACTAGAGAGGTGGAACCTCGAGTACCTACGGAGAAGGAGTCCCGAGACATTCATGTTGTCAGGGAGCAGTTGATTCAGAGGGAGCCATCTCCATTGATCACCGTTGTTGGTCAGGAGCATGAGCCTGAGACTGATCCTGAGGAGGATCCTGAGGAGGAGTTTGATAAGGAAGAGGAAGAAGAGGAATTACAACGGTATACGATTGATGCTGAGATGTATGATGAACTATATGATCGTAACGTGGAGTTACAAGATGAGGTTCAGGAATTGACTAAGCGAGCGACTGTTCAGAAGTCTACTTTAGAGGAGAAGGATAGAGAGATTGTGACCCTTCATACACGTTTAGGAAACGTGGAGTGGGATCTGGTTCATGAGAAGGGTCAAACCGAAGATAAGACTGAGAAGATAGAGAAGCTGAAGAAGGAACTTAAGGAAACCTCCGGAAGACTGAAGATAGCAGAGGAAGGATGGGTAAGAGAATCACATCGTGCTAATCGTGCAGAAAATGATAGTCGTGCAAAGAAGGAAAAGCTTGAAGACATGTACGCCACACTTAATCATGCGATGGATGAGGTTCAAGAGCGAGTGTTAAGGTACCCCATCCAGTTTGAAGGACTTCCATCGTATATGTTGGATCGCAGGACGATGTCTCATATCATGAATGAGGAGCGTGGCAAGGCTATTGAGTACCTTGGAAGACAGGAATAGAATCTATTTATTTATGTGAAAGACTTATATAGTTTTATGTAAATTCCGATGTGTTTATGAACTAAGGAATATGTTAATATTTGAATGTTTTAAATCCTGTGGATTCTTTATTCCAGGATAGATGATGTAAATAGCAGTATGCTATAGTTTAATGTTAAAACTTTTTATTTGAATGAAAAGATATCAAGTTGTTTGAGATGATGTGTTAAGTGATATGTTAAATTGTTGAGTAATGTCTTAACTATGTAGAGAAATAAATAAAGTTCTAATAAACATTTACTTAACAGAAAAATGCCGCCAAGGAGAAGACAACAACGTCAACCGGCTCAGGAAGAGTCAACCAATAATAACATTAACGCCAACGCTAATCCTGTTCAGCAGTTGGTGAATCTACTGGCTGGAGCAATGAATAACCAACCGTATGCTCCACCTAGCACAACGTTTAAGGACTTCAAGGCGGTGGGACCGCCAGAGTTCAAAGGTTCCAGAAACCCGATCGAGGCTCAAACGTGGGTGATGGAAATGGAGAAGGTTTTCGACGTTGCTAGGGTTCGAGAAGATCAGAAGACTATTTTTGCGACATTTATGCTGAAGTCTGAGGCTAGCTACTGGTGGCAGGAAAACAAGATGCGAGGAGGTGAAGGCGTAATTACGTGGGAGAGATTCAAAGAGATGTTTTTCGAAATGTATTTCCCAGCTAGTTCGCAGAATCAGATGGAGGTGTAATTTCTGGAACTGAAATAGGGAAACATGAGCGTGCCTGAATACGCGGCTAAATTCGATGAGTTGGCAAGGTTTGCACCGTATCAAGTACACACTGACGAGAGGAAAGCCAGACGATTCGAACAAGGACTGAAGCCTTGGGTATACAGCAAGGTATCAATGTTTCAACTTAACACGTTTGCGGGAGTTTTGGAAAAGGCCATTCTCGCGGAAGGAGGAAGTGATGCAGTGACTAAGTACAACCAAGAACAGAAAAAGAAAAAGAGTGAGAATGAAGGTAATAACAAGACTGGTGGAAGTGATACTGGGAATAATAATAATCAGAAGAGGAAGTGGACGGATAACTCGACAACTGGAAGTCAACACGGAGGGCAGAAAAAGAATATAGAAGCATGTTCGACTTGCGGCAAGGCACATCTAGGAGTTTGTTTGAAGGGAAAGAGAGTGTGCTACAATTGTGGTCAGGAAGGCCACATAGCACCAAATTGTCCAAACCCAAAGAAGGGTGCTTGTTTTAACTGTGGTTCGAAAGATCATTTAGTAAGAGACTGTCCCAAGAAGGGATCGGGAAGATCAGGACAAGGAGGAAACCGGGGAAATAGCAGTGGAAATACCTTAACCATCACCGGACCACCTGCAACAAACCGACCAACCGCCAGAACTTTCAACATAACGGTGCAGGATGCGATCCAGTCTCGTGAGGTGGTGTCAGGTATCATTCCGATCAATGAAATTAATGCTTATGTTTTATTTGATTCGGGTGCTACTTGTTCCTTTATATCCGAAGATTTTGCCAAGAATTTAGATTTGCCTAAGATTGAATTGGATTACCCCATGAACATAGAAATTGTGAATAGTGAAATAATCCCTGTTAAGTACGTGTTTAAGAACTGTAGGGTGGATATTAAGGGTAATATCATGAACGTAGATCTTATCCCTATTCGATTGGGAGAATTTGACGTTATATTGGGTATGGATTGGCTATCCAATTATGGGGCTGTAATTGACTGCCAAAAGAAGCGTATTAACCTTATGACTCCGTCAAAGGTTGTGTTTTATGGTAGCAAGTCGCCTAGACAAGCGAGTTGTCTGACGATGTTGCAGGCCAGGAAGTTATTAAGACAAGGCTGTGTAGGATATTTAGCTTACATAGTCGACAGTCGAAAAGAGAACCCGAAGGTAGAGGAGATACCGATTGTGAGGGACTTCGTCGATGTATTTCCAGACGATTTGCCAGGACTTCCACCAGATAGAGAAGTAGACTTTGTGATTGATTTGGCGCCCGGAACTGCTCCAATATCGAAGGCACCATACCGAATGGCGCCAATAGAGATGAAGGAATTAATGGTACAACTACAAGAATTATTGGACAAAAAGTACATTCAACCGAGCGTATCGTCGTGGGGAGCGTCGGTGTTGTTCGTGAAAAAGAAGGACGGATCGATGAGGCTCTGCATTGACTACAGAGAATTAAATAAGGTCACGATTAAGAACAGATATTCATTACCAAGGATCGATGATCTGTTTGATCAATTGAAGGGAGCAAAATACTTTTCCAAGATTGACTTGAGGAGTGGTTATCACCAACTGAAGGTGAGGCCAGAGGATGTACCGAAGACAGCGTTCCAAACGCGATATGGTCATTATGAGTTTTTAGTAATGTCGTTTGGTCTTACGAATGCTCCTGCAGCATTTATGGGACTAATGAATGGTGTATTCAAGCCGTTTTTGAACAAATTCGTGGTGGTATTTATAGACGACATTTTGGTATATTCCAAAACCAAAGAGGAACATGAAGAACACTTGAGGTTAACATTGGAAGTATTGAGAAGGGAGAAGTTGTATGCTAAATTTTCGAAATGCGAATTCTGGATCGAGAGAGTACAATTTCTTGGTCACGTAATCGATAAAGATGGAATTTCGGTAGATCCATCCAAAGTAGAAGCTGTGATTAACTGGGATCAGTCGAGAACGCCGTCAGAAGTAAGAAGTTTTCTTGGATTAGCAGGATATTATAGAAGATTCATACAAGATTTTTCTAAGATCGCAACTCCGTTAACGAATTTAACTCGAAAAGCTGTAAAATTTGTTTGGACGGAGAAGTGTGAGGAGAGTTTTCAAGAATTAAAGAAGAGGTTGAGTACAGCGCCTGTGTTATCTCTTCCGGATGATACAGGAAATTTTGTTGTTTTTAGCGATGCGTCGCATAAAGGACTTAGCTGTGTGCTGATGCAAAACGGCAAAGTCATTGCGTATGCATCACGGCAGTTGAAGGATTACGAGAAGGGTTACCCAACCCATGATTTGGAGTTAGCTGCAGTTGTTTTTGCTTTGAAAATTTGGAGGTACTATTTATACGGGGAGAAGTGTAAAATATATACGGACCACAAGAGTTTGAAATATATTTTTACACAGAAAGATTTGAATATGCGTCAAAGAAGATGGTTGGAATTAATCAAGGATTATGACTGTGAGATTTTATACCATCCGGGGAAGGCTAATGTGGTTGTCGACGCCTTAAGTAGAAAGGGTCGTGAGAAATTGATAATGTTGACTGCTCAGCAGGAGCTAATTGTAGATATGGAGAAACTGGAGTTAGAAGTGAAGTATCCTATGGAGATTGATGAGAAGCTATTTCAGATGCAATCTGTTACAACTTTACTAGATAGAGTGAAAGAGGCTCAGCTTCAGGATGATGAATGCAAAAAGGTAACATCGAAGATATCTGAAGGAACCAAACCAAGATTTAAGATGGATAAGGAAGGAATATTGAGATTTAAAAGCAGAATTTGGGTTCCGCCAGTACAAGAAATTAAGGAAGAAATTTTGAGTGAGGCTCATAGTTCAAGATATTCGATTCATCCTGGTAGTACCAAGATGTACCAAGATCTTCGACAACATTTCTGGTGGCCGAATTTGAAGCGTGATGTTGCAGAATGTGTTGCCAAATGCTTGACATGTCAGAAAGTTAAAGCAGAACATCAGAGACCGAGTGGATTGCTACAACCGTTGGAGATCCCAGAATGGAAATGAGAACATATTACGATGGACTTCGTGGTTGGCCTTTCGACGACCAAGAAAGGCTACGACGCAGTATGGGTTATCGTTGACCGACTGACGAAATCCGCGCACTTCCTTCCAATCAAAATCAGATTTAACTTAGATCAGTTGGCAAGATTATATGTGAAAGAGATTGTTTCGAGGCACGGAGTGCCGGTGTCTATTGTTTCCGATAGGGATCCGCGCTTCACATCAAATTTCTGGAAACGTCTTTAGGAATGCATGGGTACACAACTACGAATGAGTACAGCTTACCACCCTCAAACAGACGGACAGAGCGAACGAACGATTCAAACACTGGAAGATATGTTACGAGCCTGTGAAATAGACTTCAAAGGAAATTGGGATGATCACCTACCGTTGGTAGAGTTCAGCTACAACAACAGTTACCACGCTAGTATTGGTATGCCGCCTTACGAAGCATTATACGATAGAAAGTGCAGAACTCCGCTTTATTGGGATGAAGTTGGTGAAAGACAATTGCTAGGGCCAGAATTGGTACAGCAGACGGCAGAAATAGTCAAAGTGATCCGAGCACGACTGATAGCGGCTCAAGATCGACAGAAGAAATACGCTGATCCACATCGTAAAAATATCGAGTTTGAACCAGGTAGTTATGTTTTCTTGAAGGTCTCTCCCTGGAAAGGAAAGATCAGGTTCGGAAAGAAAGGAAAATTGAGCCCAAGATTTATTGGACCATTTGAGGTACTGCGAAGAATTGGAGAAGTTGCGTACGAGGTAGCCTTACCTCCAGCACTCAAGAATATCCACAACGTCTTCTATGTTTCTGTGTTTCGACCTTACAAACCTGATTACAAGCATGTAATTGAATACAAACCCCTGCATTTTGAGAAAGACTTATCTTATGAAGAAATTCATGTCCAAATTATCGACCGAAAAGAACAAGTTCTCAGAAATAAAGTTATACCTTCTGTTAAGGTAATTTGGAGGAACCACAACGCTGAAGAAGCTACGTGGGAACTCGAAGAGAATATGATGAAGAATTACCCTCATTTATTTACTTAATTATGTGTATGCGATTCTGGGGGCAGAATCTTTGTAAGGGGGGAGAATGTAACGGGTTGAAATTATTGAGTCGTGATTCTGGGGACAGAATCCTTTTAACGGGGGAAAGATGTGACGAACGAGAATTTTGTAAATTAATTTTAAATATTTATTGAATTAAATAAATATTTTTTAAGGATTTAATTATTAGATTTAATAATTAATTGATGCAATTGTGGTAGATTAATTTAATTATATGTGTTACATTTATTAAATTAATGTAGAGAATTTTTAATATTCAAAGTTTGTGATTATATGAGCTTATTGAATTAAATGAAATAATTTAATTAAGCATGATGTTATTTAATTAATTTAATTATTAATTAGAGAATTAATAAATTGAAATTATTTATTAATGAGATATTTATTTATATGACTATGTGAATTTCTGAGAAATTATTATATTTTATTTATATTAAATTAAATAAGATATATGAATTATTGTGCAATTGGGTGTGACACTTATTAAACGATATAATAAAAGAGTTTATTAAATTAATTGAGTTTAAGCCTTTAAGGCTAGCCAAACGTGGCTTTAGGGGGGTTACTAGCAGTTACCCATGACTGGGTTAACTGACTAGTATGCGCGTCAGTTCTATTTCAATCGACGTCTTCTTCATTTTTTTCCTAAGTCTGATAAAGCACAGAGAGAAAATTTAGAAGTCTGAGAGAAATTTGAGTGTGTGATTAACAGGTTATTGAGAAAGGATCATCTGATCATTTCTTCCATTATTTATAACTCTGGGTAATTCTCTCCAACCCAATTTCAACTTACGTCTTTTTAGTTTTCATAAAATGGCTTCACAGTTTTCTGTAAATCCTTGTAGATTGGAATATGATATGATTATAAATTTATACGTGTGTTACGTTGTATCAAATCATGTTTAATTATGTATATGTTGCGAACCATAACATCAGTGTTGTGAAAACATGTCGTACGTATGTTTTTCAAAATAAACAGAGTACGTGATTTGGCCATATGGCCATATATGTGATAATTGATGTATTAATTATATATTATCCCTAAATTTTACACCCTTATATTATTGAGCATGTTAATACGAAGAGATCAAGCCTTAAACGAACGGATTCGGTGTTATAACGAATCCGTACGGCTAAATTATGTGTTTTGTTTAAAAACTTCAAGAACATCAAGAACTGTCCAATTTTACATGACTTAAATTTGTGATTATATGTTTTAATAGGTTAAAATCACTTTATAGATGTTGTATTATGATTATACATGAACTATAACTTGTGGGTATGTCTAATTTTGATTAAAAAATAAGAAATTGGGAGAAATTGGCATGTCCTGATATTTTTCGCGAACAGCCATTTCTGTGTCTGGTATGCCGCGCCGCAGCGCCGGCTACCAGTTCATTTTCCGCGCCGCAGTGCCACCGTGCCGTAGCGCCATGTCTCGAGCCACGGCGCCACAGCGCTGCAGTGCCAAGGGCCCGGCCACAGTGCCACGGCGCCGCAGCGCGAATCCTTAGTCCAATAGTGGCGCCGCAGCGCCACTCCCCAGAAAACTCAGAAATGAGATTTTAAAAATGTTTAAGTCTAACAATGTGTTAGTGGATTATTGTAATGAACATGTAAACATGTTAGAAGAATAATGTGATGATAAGATAGTTGTATAACATGTAAATAATATAATTACATGTGGATTAAATTATTGATTTCATAATTAGATTATTATTCATGAAGTGGTTTTATGTGGCAGTAAATGTGATAAAGTGATTAAGTATAGTCAATAAATCAAGTAGACAAAGAGAATGGGTTTATGTTGATTAGTTAAGTTGTAATTAACTGGTATTGTAAATGTGAATGGTATGTAGGATTTAAATCAAAGAACGTGCTTAGTTAAAGTGTAATCTACGCACGAGGCAAGTTTCTCAACTTTACTTTTACATTGAGCAAGTATCCTATCCCTAACTCCATTTTATTGAGCAAGTTTATTTAAACTTAAACGTTACTTTTATGTCGAGCAAGTTTTCCTATCCCCACTTGTCATTATTGTTCAAGTTTATTATTTACCTTGAATAAATTATCCTTGTTATTATTCAAGTTCAAGCATGATATTAAAGATTAATTATCTTTCCAAAGTATGATTCAGTTATACAATAATTGTCCTATTGTATACTTTTGAGATTATTATTCTAATCAAATATCAATTATTGTTGAACCTTATTAGACTAGTGAACCTTATTGATTCAACTAGTCCATAGTTGATGAGCGTTCTAAATTTCAGAACCCTTGATGAAAGTATCCAAACCAAACTTCCTTTGGTGCGGACTCGAATGTCAAACTGAGATGAACAACCCTGTATAGGGGATTAATTACGCTTTAGCGTTAAGATATTGTGCACATTATGGTACTAAGGGCTGATCCCCCTAAGTACGAGAAGAAGGTCCATAGTCTTATGACTGTTAAAGGTTTCAAGTATATTTCTTGTTAACCTAGGACATAGTTCAAGGTCTTATGACCCTCAGAATTCTTTTGATTCTTGTTATTCATTCTCGATTCAAAAGTTGAGCTTTTATTCAGATGTCTTTGATTTATTCGCATGTTATTATATTGTTATTTCATTATTATACTTGTGGGCATTTGTGCTCACTCTTGCTTAATAATAACATTGCAGTTAAGAATGAAAGAAGTGATGAACCCTCCACTAGTAAGGGCAAGGGCAAAGTTAGCAAGTGATGAAGACTTGTTATTTTAATTGATGATGTATTATGTTTAAGACTTATGTTGTTGTTTAAGACTTATTTGTTTAGAATTCCGCACAGATGTTTTAAGGTTAGTTAACCTGGGATTTATTTATGATTCAGTTGATGTAACCCTTAAGGGAAGAGATTTTTTTATGATTTCTATCTATTGTATGGTTTGATATTATTTATGGGTAGATAGATAGATGATGCTTGTACAGTGAACACCAAATCCCGTGGAATCGAAGTACCCGGGTTTGGGGGTGTCACAGTCACAGTAATTACTGTTCAATATTTTATTTTATTGATTCAATAATTGCTGCGTTGATATTTTATATTATTGTTGTTTCAATAATTATTGCCGCACAGTATTTTCCATTATCAGATCAATAATTCATATTATTTGAATAATATTATTAGATAACATTATTGACAATGTCTAGAAAGTTCTATCTAAGGAGAGGTTTGGTCATCTAATTGCGCGCCAATAAGGAAAAATTCTTATTGGAAAGCCTTCTCTTTTCTGGGAACGGCCTGGTTGTCATAAATGTGATACTGTAATATTAATTGTGAATAATTAATTATTGATTCATATGATAAGAAAATATTTATTTTATGTGAATATAAATGTTGGATATATTTTTGTGGTTAAAAATGAATGAGTTAATGTTGAGGTTTTTATCAGTATTTTTGTCGGAATGGAGGTATTAAAAATCAGGGTTTTTGAGATATTTTACAAGGGTTATAATTTTCAATCCGACCGTTGGATCGTGGTAATTTTTGGATATGTTATACATATATAAGTTGAGTATATGTCCACAAATTTTGAACCGTTAAAAATGAATGTATGATTTATTATAAATTTTACGAGATGACTGGTTTAGAAATTGTTGAATTTTCGGAGTTTATCATTTTGGTGGAAAATTCTAGAATTGGTGGGCCCCACTCTTGGTTGGTGAAGAAATGTGCTGAGATTTTTATTCAAATGTGGTGGGTGGGAATAGTAGCTGGTAAAGCCATCAGGTTGCAGGTTAAGTCTGCTTCGGCGTGCTAACATTTTTCTATAAAGAGAGGGCTAAGTTATAATTAAAAATCACACCAGAAACATAAGCTTTCTCTCTTTCTCTCTCTAGATTATTGAGTGTTTTTTATGAGTATTTAGATACTTTGAGAGTTTCTATTCATCAGAGCAAGTTTCTTTCAGTCTTATACCGGTATTCCGACCAGAAGTACTGATATTTTGAGGTAAGAGATATTATCTTCTTCTTAAATGATATTTTCTTCAATATCATTATGCCGAAATATTGATATGAACTTTTTATCAAATTTAAAACTTTTTGTGTCGGGGTTACTATTCACGTATACGTTACTATTCACGTATACGACACTATTCACGAATAAGGCACTATTCACCGAAAAATAAAATTTTTCCTTTTTGTCCAAGATATCTATTATGGTTACTATCTTTGATTGTATCCATATTTTGATCTTTATTTTTAAATTCTGCTTCACAATTGATTATTATGAAGTATTATTGATCTTAGATAAACTGTTATACGAATCCATACTATTTGTCCTTCTGTCTCACTGGATTCATTTTCTTTTAGATATTTTTCATCGTCCTCAGTCCTAAATGATGATATTACTGAATATCTTTGGCTTGTAGTGCAAAGATGGTCTGTTGATGAATATCTTTAGCCCGTAGTGCAAAGATGACATGTTGTTGAATATCTTTGGCCAGTAGTGCAAAGATGAACAGGTGTTGAGATGAACATGACCAATTGGTGATACAAATGAATATCTTTGGCCGTAGTGCAAAGATGAAGTTATTAGTACGATTATGAACAGGAAATGTGATTTGGTGTAACCATGATCTTTGATGTTTCAGGTAAAGATAGGTGATGAAAATTATATTCGTCCTGGATGAGAAGAGGAATTTAGAATTACAGTTATGATTATGAGTTATTCATATGATTGTGGACTAGAATTGTTGATTGATGTTACATGGATAAAACATTGTTGGTGAATTTTTAACATAAAGAAGATAATAGACTTTATAGTCTATTTGACTCTTCTAATGGTTGCTCGTTCCGCTGCAACTATGGTTGAAATTTTTATCATCTACCATATGTTCTAAAACTCTGCTTTACTTCTGTTGAAGGCTATTGATAACTTATTTATCTTTAGTCATGATATTCTTTACTGGGCTAGTTGTGCTCACCCTTCTGTTTCATAATTCCTTTCAGGTAATAAGAGTGTAGCTAGGTCGAGCGGAGGTAACAGGAGAATAGAACGGTGGTCATCATTTAGTAGTTATATTTGGTAAATTCTCTAGGGTGAAGCGAACCCAACATTGGAAGGGTGTTTTGTCACTATCATACAAGATCTCTAATGACATACAACCTCGTGTCATCATAAGACAGGATTGTGCTCATCCACTTGCTGAGTATATTTACGAGCACTACCTATATAATCTTGGTGTTTGTTTGAAATATAATTCTCAATTAGAGACAGTGAAGATAATGATAAGTCAAGAGAAGACTCACCATTGGGAAGAATATGATAGTAATCTTCTCGTTTTTCTTTGGGGTATATTGGGTCAACCAAAGATAATTCTGTGGCTATAAGATATCTATCACAACCTAGAAGCATGATCTCCCATGTACAAAGGTTTCCTTGAGCACTTCCCAAAGATTCTAATTTCTAGAACAGTTTTTGACTATACCTTTATGTAAGGTGTCATTGTGAGGTGCTGTCCACAGTTGGGACATGAGACACATTTGGTATATATTGTATCCAAACTCACAGCATATGTGTTGTTGTATTTTGCACGACAATTGTTGTAATAAAATTGTAGTTATTTTATGTACCATGTATTTGGCGACTCAGAATAGGTTGGATGGAATGGACCTATTTTGGGGTTGTCACAGATACTATGTTAGATCTGCTTGCTCGTATGCATACCGATCTCTAGATAGCCTTGTATTTTCCTGCACATACTAGCTTAGCCATTTTATCATGTACAGTTTACATTGTGCATATCAAATAGTATTATATCTAATAGGAAAATATATTTTTGATCACTTCCCTTTTAGATATGCTTGAATACTTGCTTGATATTTGCCTGCTTCTTCAGGTCTTGTGATCTTGATGTATTCTGACCTCCTTCTTGCTGGATGGACATTGAGTTGTCTCTAGCTAGTTCAGAATGGATCATGCATCTGTGTATATCCCTACCATCTTTGGTGTCTTAGGACTGATTTTTGTATGGAAATATGGAGAGTAGGGTGGCTTTCCTCTCTGAGATTGACTGCACCACAGATAGTCGCCAGTACTCCTATTTAGGAGGAGCCTAGTTAATTCCATCTCTTATGGATTGGTGTTAATCATTGAGGTACAACCGCGGCTTAGATGGTCGCCGAATCTCCTATTTAGGAGGAGTTCATGTAATTCCATCCCTTTGGTTTTGAAGCCAAATGAAATGTGATGGATTGAAGTTTGATCCCAGTACCGTTGACAAGTATTTGTATTTTGGTAGGGGGTTAGACCGAACCATGAATGGCTGCCTAAGTACTCCTATTAAAGAGTAGATCAGGTCTGCGTAGTTCGAACCTGGTGTAAGAGGTTTTACGTTGTATGTGGCAAAAAGGGTGTAGAAATATTTTTGTTATTTTTATTTTTGTAAGGAAAAGGGTGTAGAAGTGTTTTTGTTATTTTTGTTTTATTGCGACCTGGCCATATAAAATATGGTTGCCTACGTACTCTCGTGTATAAGGGAGATCAGGTCGACGTAGTTCGCCCCTCAGGACGAGTTGAAAAGTGTGATCCCATGTGCAGGTCAGACTATGGGGAAGAGAAAGTTTGATCCTAGGTTGAGGATAAACTGCAGGGGTGAAAAGTTTGATCCCATGTTTGGGGACAAACTGCAAGTGTGAAAGGTTCAATCCCTAGTGGGATAACCGGAGTTGAGTAAGGGTTAGAAACCAAGTAAAGAGGAAGGGATCTAATGATCCGAAAACCAGGCTGCTGGCTTGAAAAGTGTGTTTCCCTGAGGGGCGCAGTTGTGGAGAAAAGTTGTATGTAATGAAGGGTTAAAGAACCGGAATGACTGGTGATCTGAGGATCTAACACTAGGATGATTTCTTGATGGTAACTTCAGACATAGTACCGTTTCACGGTGTTCGAGTTGATAAGCTGTGGAAATTCATCGCCGTCCATTTTCTGCAATCTGAGAGCACCTCCTGTCAATACCTCCTTGACAATAAATTGGCCTTCCCAGTTAGGAGTGAATTTTTCCTTAGACTGATCTTGGTTGTCGATGATCTTCTTCAAAACCAAATCATGTTGCTTAAACTGCTGTAGCCAGACTTTTCTGTTGTAGGATCTGGCGATCCTTTGTTGATATAATTGACTATGGAAGATAGTCGCGGTTCGCCTTTCATCTATTAGAGACAATTGGTGATTTCTTTCTTGTACCCATTGATCTTCATCCAGCTGAGCGTCTATCAACACTCTGAGGGATTCCATTTCTACTTCTATGGGGAGTCTGCTTCCATCCCTAGGTTAATACGTAAGGGGTTACCCCAGTTGAAGTGCGCATGGACGTTCTGTAGGCTAACAGAGTAAGGGGCAATAGGTCAGGCCATCCTTTATGATTAGCGAACTTCTTTTGCATGATCTTCTTGATGTTTTTGTTAGCCTCTTCAACAGCACCATTCATCTTTGGACGGTAGATGACGGAGTTAAGGTGTTTGATGTGGAATTTACTGCATAACTCCTCCATCATTTTGTTGTTGAGGTTCTTAGCATTGTCTGATACAATCACCTCTGGTTATCCATATCGACAAATGACA
The DNA here is from genome assembly GCA_016801055.1 of Panax notoginseng. Taxonomy (NCBI): domain Eukaryota; kingdom Viridiplantae; phylum Streptophyta; class Magnoliopsida; order Apiales; family Araliaceae; genus Panax; species Panax notoginseng. The sequence goes on along the minus strand of CM029014.1, from coordinate 34,659,568 downwards.
TTGTTTCTGATAAAAGCAATGATGACTTCTTTGGTAACCCTGGGGAAGGAGGCTGCTTCTACCCACTTGGTAAAGTAGTCGATCATGGTGAAGATAAAGCGATGTCCATTATTGGCTTTAGGCTCAATGTGCCTGATCATGTTCATTCTCCATATTGAGAAGGGCCAAGGTGAACTCATATTGTGGAGCTCCCGTGGAGGGGCGTGGAGAGCATTCCCATAAATTTGGCACTGATAACATCTCTTGACGTGGTCATTGTTGTCAGCCTTGAGAGAAAGCCAATAATGTCATGTTCTGAGGATCTTCTTTACAAGTAAAGGGCCGCTCATGTGCGGGCCACATACTCTACCATGGATCTCATCCATGAGTTTCTGCTTGATCCTTATCCAGGCATCTGAGGAGACCTAGTCCTGCATCTCTCTTGTAGAGTGCATCTCCGCTCAGGTAGAATTTCATAGCTAGTCGATGAATCCGCCTTTGTTCATTCAGGCTCGCCTCAGCGGGTGTAGATCCATCTTGCAAGTACTCCTTGATATGCTGATACCAAGGTTGTTGGATGGGAGGTAGCTCATCTGATACTTTTCCTACATAATTCCCATAGGCTGGTGCCTTTTGCAGGGCCAATGTGATGCTTGGCATGTGTTCCTTGTCAAGTATGTGAATCAAGGAGGCCAAAGTTGCTAATGCGTCTGCGAAGTCATTCCTATTATAAGGAATGTGTAGGAAGGAGATCTCTTCGAACTCCGAAAGCATCTATAAAACTTGCCGATGGTAAGGCAGCAAATGTAGCTCTTTGGTTTGATAGATTCCCGTGGATTGTTTGACTACCAACTCTGAATCCCCAAAGACAGTTAATCGTCTGATGCCCATTAAACGGGCGAGTTTTAGCCCCATGATACAACCTTCATACTCAGCTGTGTTGTTGGTGCTGACAAACTACAATTTGACGGTGACTGGATACTGCTCCCCCGTACCGAATACTAGAACTGCTCCAACTCCAGAACCTTCCATATTAACAACTCCATCAAAATACATGTTCCATGTTTGACGTGTATCGTAATGATGGTGTTGCTGAATTGTCATTACCCCTTCATCGGGTAAGTATGTTTCCAAGGATTTGAAATCCCCTGAAGATACGGCGGTAAGTTGATCCGTGATTCCTTGACCTTTAATGGACTTTTGCGTCTTGTAAACAATGTCAAATTATTATAGAATCAACTGCCATCTGGACAGCCGATAATTCAGTACGGGCTTGCTGAACACATACTTGAGAGGATCCACGCGGGATATGAGATGGGTTGTGTGCCCATGGAGGTAATGTTGTAACCTCATGGCAGCCCCTTCTAAAGCATAACAAGTCTTCTCAATCAGAGTGTACTTATGTTCACTGCTGTTGAATCTTTTGCTGAGGTAATAGATAGCTCGTTCTCGGCCTCTATCGTCTTTCTGACACAGCATGTAGCCTATGGCATTGTCACTTATGGACAGGTACATGAATAGAGGACCATTATCCCTGGGTGGTACCAAAAGAGGAGCTTTGACTAGCTACTCTTTGATGGTAAGGAAGGCCTTCTGGCACTCATCATTCCATTTCATGGAGGTGTTCTTCCTTAATAGCTTGAAGATAGGTTCACAAGGTGCTGTGAGTTGAGAAATGAACCTACTAATGAAGTTGACTCTTCCCAAAAATCACCGTATTTCCTTCTCTGTCTGAGGAATGGGCATTTTCGTAATGGCCTAGATTTTGGTGGGATCCAGCTCAATCCCTTTGTGGCTGACTAGAAATCCTAGTAACTTGCCTGATTTAACACCAAAGGCGCACTTGGCTGGATTCAACTTCAAGTTGTACTTACGCAACCTGTTGAAGAGCTTTCTGAGATGGTCTAGGTGGCCTTCCTCCCTTCGGGACTTGACGATGATGTCATCCATGTAGATCTCTATCTCTTTGTGCATTAAGTCATGAAAAAGAGCCATCATATCTCTCTGATAGGTAGCTCCAGCATTGATGAGGATGAAAGATAACCGTCTGTAGCAAAAGGTTCCCCAAGGCGTGATGAAAGCAATTTTCTCACGATCCTCCTCAGCAACCATGATCTGATGGTACCCCGTAAAGCAATCAACGAAGGAGTACATGTCGTATTGAGCAGTATTGTCAATGAGAATGTGGATAAATGACACGGGAAAGTTATCTTTAAGGCAAGCTTTATTCAGATCCCGATAATCCACACAAACTCACACCTTTCCTCCAGGCTTAGGCACGAGAACGATGTTGGATATCCATTCAGGATATGTGGACACCATGATAATACCAGCTTGAAATTGTTTCACAATTTCTTCTTTCACCTTTAAACTCCACTCAGGTTTCAATCGCCTGAGTTTCTGCTTGACTGGCTTGAATCCCTCTTTGATGGGAAGGCGATGAAGGACAATGTCAGTGGATAAACCTACCATGTCTTCATGAGACCATGTAATCACATCCTGGAATTGGGTTAGTAGCGCAACCATGTCATTCCTCTAGTTTGGGGTAAGGTCTGAACCAATCTGGATTAACTTAGGGCTTTCTAAGGTTCCGAGATTGAAGGAGGTGGTTTGATCAAGGTTGGGTTTTGGTTTGTCTTCGGCCCATTCTTTGATCTCGGGAGGCACCTCAATGTCCTCTTGTATTTCCATCAAGTCGGAGTGCAACTTTTCATCAAAGTTAAAATCCTTGTGGAGAAGAGGCATCTTATCAGCAAGTACAGACACATCTAAGTTCAGAGTCCTGAAACAAAATATGCTTTCACTTAATATATCTGAAATTGTTTAATCATACAAAGTGTTAGCATGTATGGATAAAACAACTGCTAATACTGTACAAAAAAGTAAGCAGTTATGATATCTATAGGGCAGAAAGAAGTCCTGCCCATTTTACCCCTGTCGACCAATGCAAGGAGTGCTGCTCCAATTGGTAAGGGCAAAGTCTTGGTGGACTGAAGTGATGGAGGGGCTGTCATCATCCACCTTCTCCCGAATGATGACCATTATGTCTGGGTAATCATCGTCTGGGGTGTATCTGTTTGTATGTTCATCATGGACAATGATGCGTATGCCTGACATCATTCGGATAATGTTTTGCTTGATTCTTCATTCCTCTTCTTCCACCTTGGGATCTGGAACAAAGACTTCCTTATCCTTTACTGGTATCGGCTTAGGAAATAACATAGCCATTATGTTAGTTGGCACCTTTACCAGAGATTGTGCGAACTCTGGATTTACGAGTGGAGATAATCATCGTATAGCTGAAGCTGAAGGATTCTGCTGATGCTTATGTGGATTCCTGTGACTAGAACTGGTAGAATAGCCTAGTCTAGCTGTCCCAGCTTGACTGGACACTTGAATCGGGTGCTTAATACCCTGATGATTTTTACCCAGCCCTTGTCCCGACTGGTGTCCCAATGACATCATTTCCTGTGTAGCTGCCATCACTTCGGCAGAAATCTTGGGAATGGGAAATGGCGTCCCAATAAAATGGTATTGAGTGTTGCTTACTTCCAAAGCATGAAAACTAACCGGCTCAACATTTGAATTGACATTGACGAGTGGATGGTCACCATGTTGAGGACATTCTGGTTCAGCATTGACTGTGACTAGGCTATTGTTGATAATGTATTTAAGCTGCTGATGAAGAGTGGAGAGGACTACCCCGGCCATATGAATCCATGGTCTCCCTAGAAGCAGATTGTATCTGTTATCTATTTTGAGCACGTGAAAAGATACACAAAATGTATGTGGACCAATCTCAATTGGCAGCTCAATCTCTCCGACTGAATTTCGACGGGATCCATCAAAAGCTTTGATGATCGTATGGCTACTTCGTATCCGCTTGAGATTGACATTCATCTTCAGCAATGTAGCATAAGGACAGATATTCAGAGACGAACCTCCATCTACCAAGACTCCAGCTAGCATGTATCCGAAGGACAAAATCGCAATGTGTAACAGCTTGCAATGACCGTCCCTTCGGGCTGCATGTTATCATCCGTGAAAGAGATCACATTGTTGTTAAAAATGTGATCAACCAGATTTTGAATTTTTTCCACATCCACTGATTTTGACAAATAGGCTTCTTCTAAAACCTTGAGTAAAATCTTCCTGTGATCTTCGAAAGTTAAAACCAAGTCTAATATTGAAATTTGATATGGAGCTTCTCTTAAGCTTAAAACCACCTTGGCTTCATTATGACCCATAGCACGGAGAATTTCTCAAACTTCTCTATGGGAATTTTCCCCTTTGATTTGATAGCAGACTTCATCACCCATTGGGAAAGATATAGTGGATTTTCCTTCGACACTACAATAGTTGTATGAGATGTGGATCCTTCAGCTTCTCCATAATTCCAAGGGACTTTTTGTAAGCTAACAACAGGATATTGTGGTCGGAATGATATGTTGATTGGCTCTGGAGTAGCCACTTTCAAAGGATTGTTAATTCCTTTGAGTTGAATTGTGAGTGGTTTAACAGTCCCATCAGCCTCAGTGGATATAACTGCTACCAGTCCCTTCCATTTAGTGGGATAGGTATTTTCACTCTCAAATAGCACAGTATCATTGTCTTCTAGTTGCAAGACACCGCTATCGATTAAGTTCTGAATAAGGTGGCGTAGTGCCCGACATTCTTCGTTGATGTGACCGCGAGAATAGGAGTGATACTGAAATACTCCATCATGATTAAACCGTCCTGAACGAGGATTGATTGGAGGTATGAGGGAAGTGATTCTTCCTTTATTGATTAGCATCTGAAGTATCTCCTCCATAGGTTGGCCCAGGTATGTAAATTCTCTTTTATTGGCAAAATCACGACAGGCTTTGGTAGTCGCTCTCTTCGTCACTTTGTCCTCCGATGTTTCATATTTTGAAGGTGACGATGGAGTATTCATAACCAAGGGGAGGAGACTAGCATGCTCCTGGCTAATTAATTGGCGTGTGAGTTGATGCTAATAGGTCATCAATTCGGCCAATTACTCAATTTGCTTACACAGAGCTTTAATCTTCCGTTCCATCATAAACTGGAACTTTGCATAATCCCATTTGTCAACACCGTCTTTGATAATCTGGGATGCTTCACAGTTAAGATTGGAACTCTGTCCATTGCTCTAGTTAATCATGTTGACCTCTTCCTCTTTGTGTGGAGGAAGAGGGTTATCTTGTACGTGAGGTTGATCTGGTTTGGTGATCACTATCTCACCGTTATCTATTAAATCTTGTATCTTGTGTTTCAAGACCCAACAATCTTGAGTATTATGTCCAGGTGCCCCGGCATGATAAGCACATTTTTTAGCAGCATTAAAATCCCTCCCATTAGGGTTGGCTGGTGGAAGAAGATGCGTGATTTTCTTCTGAGTTATCAAAAGATTGAGAATGTTCTCTGGTAAATCCCCTAAGGGTGTGAACACTCGAGGGCGTTTGACTTCTCCACCTTTAGGCAATGGAGGGTTTAAAGACTGTGCTTGAAAAGGAGTGTCATTTCTCCGTTGAATAGGCATATTCTGATTACCTTTCTGACCTTGTAGTATCAAGGAAACATCCTCCTCTTTCTTTTTATGGACCCTCCGGGGGTTGTTTCCATAATTTCCAAATTGGATGTGCTCAACAACAGCTTTAAGAGCGGCTAGGTCTTGAATCTTTCCTGACTTCAATCCCATCTCAGCCAGTTCTCCATGTTTGACCATTTCAAAAAATGGTTTACCAATGTCAGCTAAGACTCTTTCATAGAAAGGAGCTTCTTGTATGTCTATAAAGGTCATGACCATTTCTGACTCTGTCATAGAAGGAATCACTTGAGCAGCAAGGCGCCTCCACCTTTGAGCATACTCTCTAAAAGACTCATTGGACTGTTTCCTGACCTTGGTAATCTGGTACCTGTCTAGAGCCATCTGAGACTGGAAGCTGTATTGTGTAAGGAAGGCGTGAGCTAGCTCTTCCCAGCTATGGATCTTTGAGTTGTCTAATCTGGTATACCATGAACGAGCTTCTCCAGTCAGACTCTTTTGGAACAACTGTATTCTGAGCTTCTCGTCCTCTGCATAAGATCCAAGTTCTCCAATGAACACCTTCAAATGGGTGTAAGGATCTCCTAACCCATCATACTTTTCAAAGTTAAGA